>JASCZW010001257.1:0-129397 GCA_034211315.2 Aedes japonicus
GTCATGCTCTTCCCACACTCAAAATTGCACAGACTTGTTCCGGCTGTTTTAAATTTGTCTAAACGGTACAACGGTGGAGTGGACCAATTCAACCATCTATCTTGGCCTGACACTAGATAGCAAGATGCACTTCAGGGAACAGGTTGATAAGACTGTCACAAAATGAAACGTTCTGTTGAAGCTAATGTACCCCTTGCTAAACTGAAAGTCTACATTGTCCTTGAAGAACAAGTTTGCAATCTACAAACAGATCATACTTCCACTTATTGAGTACGGCATGCCGAACTGGCAGAGTTGCGCAAAAACACACCACCTGAAGCTCCAGCGGGTTCAAAACAAGTTTTTCAGGATAATCCTGAACACACCGCCGCGGATGAAAACTACTGAGATCCCCCGTCTGGTTGAGATAAAAACACTCAAAGATCGCTTTAGTGAGACTATCAATAGGTACAGGACACGTTGCTACATATCAGACCACCAAGTCATCCGGGACCTAGTCATTGTAGTCATTGTAGTTAGGTAGGTTTATTAATTTAAACCAACTAATGCCCATGTAATGTAAACTAGGATGAAATTTAAACTAGTATATTAAAATTAACAAAACATACCACAAAACATAGGTTAAAAACTTTAAGGTACAACCCAATGGAGTTGACGTAGGGCTACGCAGCAATGTGCAATCCAGATCGCTTGACTGTTTAAAGAGTGGCCGAAATTGATTTCGTTCCAAATCTTACTCCCATACACTAAGCGTTCGCACTACAACCTTAGCTATTTGATATAGTCTGTCTTGATATCTACGTTCAAACATCTTGCTTTCACTGGAAATAATATGTATGGCATATTATATATAGATACTTTACATTTCGACACTCGCTCTTACACCTAAATTTATTTACTAATAATCGAGAAAGCCGAATGTTGAAAGCAGACAATTTGTAATAAGTATTAACCTTTAAATGACAAGAAATAGCGCTGAACCCCTTTGAAAAATTATCCTTATCACCTTCCGAAGTTCGAACGAACATCGAACTATGCTAACACTGCATTTATCACCCCAGCACGCGTAAACCGGAAGGAAACAGTTAGAGACGATGCTGAACCCATCCGCGTCCTTAACCATCATCGCGGCAGAGCATAAATAGTCCTTCATTTTGCATCCCCTTCGGTTGTTCCTACAGCCAGAGACACTGCTTCTGATCATCGTCATTTTCCCCACCGTAATCATTATAGTTGCTATCGGGAAAAAAGCTTCATCCCGAAGCCGGATACGAAGCTGTGGATAGTGATAAAGAACCCGAAACGCTCCCGAATAGGAATGGCTTTTCCACACCCGCGCGATTTCCACTTGAGCGTCTATGTGTGCGAGAGAGAAAAGTTTCATACTCGACGCGATGCGGGAGAGAGTTTTTCCGAAAGGCGGAAGCGCAGAAATAAGCACCATAACAAAAACATGCCACGACCCAATCTTATCCTGTGACCGTCGGTTGGATGGTCCAGACAGCTACGTGTTGCATTCCGCTATGGAATGGTGCTTAGTTTACTTCGGACAGCCGCCTGTTGAACACGTTTTCTCAGTTGACCTCCCGACCTTTCCTAGAGGGTGTTTGTTTGACTTGTAGGTTGGGAAGTGTTTGTCCGCCAGAAGTACGGTGGTAAAAGATTCTATTATCTTTAGGCTTTGAGTGCCGAAGGCCACGTTGTTCAAACTTCTATCCAGAGCCAAAGTGAGCAACATAAGCCGTGGACCACACTAGGTGCTATTTTGGAGCCGAAAGATTACCGCAAGGTGTAGGGGAAGTGACTGTGTGCGGTCACACTTGTTGATTTTAGTGGTCTAGCTTGTTCGGGCTTTCATATACGTTGTTTAACGACGGTGTTTTTGTGAGCTCAGGCCAACTGCCGGTCCTCGGCTGAGAATTGCTGTTTGCCATTGAAAAACCCACCTGTTGTTATTTGTGAGTGACACTTCGGGTGATCCTTAAAGAAAGTTTGTTTAAGAAGAGCAGAAGAGTAATGTGAGAATCACCGGCAGAAGACAGAATCCAATCCAATTCTAAAACAAAGTAGACCAGAAGAAAAAGTGAAAAATAATTCCTCCGGTAAGTGTAAGAGAAGTTACCGTCGGACTGTTGGCTGTTGAATTTCAAGCTAGGACAACCGAGACTCGGCTTGGGGACATAGTGCAGTGAAGCAGCAGCTCTCGAGAGCTTGGCCATTAATAAATTAGATGGCTAATTAGATAATTTCTACGGCAGGGAAAAAGCAGCAGCAAGGTAGATCACGGTAAATGTGTCACCGTGCTTTGATTTAGCAATTTTATTTTTCGTTTTTTGTGTGTGTGTGTGCTTTCCTCGTCTCGGTAGGTGTGGGATTTGTGGTTATGCGAATTAGATTCTAATAGGTTGGGTGAATGTTATCGTTGAGGACAAGAATGCTGTTGCACTATTTTTATAATGAAAAAAACATATTTGATGTTGAGGCTAGTCATCTGGCGGGCTTTAAAAAATTATTTAAAAAGTATGCGTTTAGAATAAAAGTATTATGATGAAGTTTATTATTCCGGACAACATAGGGCATGAGTCCTTTGACTCAGCCTCAAGTGCAGCGGTGCGGATTGCTACTTTAATTATAGCTCAGAAGTTACCGTCGATATCTCCTTATTACTAGCTGTACCAAACCGATTGACTTGAGTTTCTGTACATGATTAGTTCCGCCATAGACACCAATCATAAAACATAAACCGAGTCATTTGGTTTGAGTAGGGTTGAACTTAATTGCAAATGGCGACGGGAATTTGGTTCGCTCGCCCAAGTAGTCCGCATCCCTCTTTTACCGGTTGTTTTTTCTTCACTTTGAATTATTATCTAAAAGGGCTTCAAATGGTGAGTTGACAACTTGGCAGGAGGGTGCGACCGACCTCTGGTCCTCACAAGTTCCTACCTCACGCCTCCACGAGTCATATGATCACAAAAGACTGCCAGCTGAAACATGGAGACGCTGGTTGGCGTAGCCTGGGCAATGTTGTCAATCCGACAATAGCGAAGTGAGGGGTGCGACCGGTACATCATATCATAATTTTCCATTCTCATATCTTTCAGGTCTTCCAGGTCGTCAGGTATTACAAAATAATTTAAAATTTAAAATTCTTTTTTTTTTCATGGCGGTCATACATTGCCTAAATTTTCTGGTTCATAATGGATGCGCAAGTTTGTCTACAATTGCAACAAAACAGCAGTCGGCACACATGTAATTTTCAATTCATATTACAATATACCCTCACTATATATTTTATCTTATAGGACATTGTTTATTCATAGCCTAATTCTGTATATTTCATTACATGTATTACGCCAGAAAGGTAAATTTCTCTCAGGTACCATACAGTTTAGGAGAGGAGGTCTTGCGGTTATAGGATGATCATCTTCTGGTAGAAGCAGCAGTAAGAATGGGGATCAATTTTCAGCTGTATCTAGCACCGTCGGAGTGGCCTTCTCGAAAGTAGCAATGGATGTATATATAGATGTGTAGATACTAGTATGTGTTATTATATGATGCATGTTTTTTACAAGCTCTAGCATATTTTCATTAATAGAAATGTTGACGACTCTCTCGACCACTCAACCTTTAATTCCTTCATTATATTTTCCATTAAATGGCGTAATATGACCTTAACATTTCAGTACACGATCATCAACTACTATTTGAGCGGTTCAGAGGAACACAGCTGTTCATCATTATTAATTGCATATCATAAATATAATATTATGGAAGAAGTAATAAAATAATTAATAAAATTTTAATTGCTTCAGTTTGGTGATCCGGCCGGTATAATTATTTTATTACATTATATCAAATAATAATCAAAATTAATAAATGCTCTTCATTCCAGAAGGTTATATATCTATATGTCATGATTAAATACGTAATAATATAATATTATGGTTTTATATACAATTGAATGCTTTATTGATATTTATACCTCAATGAATAACAAGATGACCTTCACATTCCAGAGATACAGTCACCCATCAGTGATACAAAGTGGTACGAAGCTGCATATTATTATTACTGCCTTAATATTATTATTTCAGCAGGTTAATTAATTTAGTTTAACATGGTTATCATAGGCTCGTGAACTCCAACTATTACATAATTTAACTAAATATCCTTATATAATTTTTGCTCTACTATATAATCATATATAACATATTATTATTACATTACATCTATATTTATATAAATATAATAAATACTGGGTTGGGAGGAGCACCAGGGTATCATTCAAGCTGAAACTGGACGATGGTTTGATTGACTGCCTGAGTCTAGAGGGAACAAACAGTATCATTTCTTATCCTACCGATTCGAGTGTGGTGCTGCGAGTTCTACTCCAACAGTTTCAGGGAGAGTGACGCGTCCCTTCTTAACAAGCCATCCTGTAGAAAGCTTAATGAGTATTGCGAATTGTGTTATTCGATTTGTTGGATCATATCGTTGGAAGGAGATTCTTAATTTCCCGTGGATTTCGTGTAAGTGTCTCTGCTTACGGGTCCACCCCTCCGTTTTTGGCCCTTCATACAGCGATAGTGCGAATTCAGATCGGTGGCCCAATTTGATCTTGCTGTTAAGTGGAGCTGCATCCAAGCCAAGGGCTAGAGGGGATGGTGGCTACCATACATACATACATTATACTTTGAATTATTATCTAAAAATTTTCGGGTTTTCACCAAACAAAATTCTACATTCCATCTCAAGCACTATTGAGAATATTATGTGCAATTAACAATTGAACAAGGCGTGTCTGCATTGATATTTTTAATTTAAATCGAAATCGCCATAAATTCCAAAGTCTATTTTATTCCAACAGTTTATTCGATAGCAAGACACTCGCTATCTAATTGTGAGTACTATCAGAGCAATCCAAAATACCACACAGTAATGATAATTTAAACCGATTCGCCATACAGCTAAGAACTCTTTCAAATAAATGTCTGAAGAAGGATTGCACATTGTCGGATCAGACTTTACCAAAGGGATATACGCTATATGGCCAGAGCTGCTAAATTTGCCATTCCTATCGAAAGAACTAGTCATTCGAGTGATACCCAATTAGAACATTTTACAGTAATCGGTGATTTTTTATCGAACTTTCAACAACTGAACGGTCGGTAATCCGATTTACCGGATTCCGGTGAAATTTTACTGTTATCTGTAAAAAATTACCGGAAAAAGTAAAATTTTACCGGAATCCGTTAAATCGGATTACCAAACGTTCAGCTGTTGAAAGTTCGGTAAAAACTTTCCGGATAATGTAAAATTTTCTAAGTGTGTAGTCAAAGCAACCCATGTCAAAAGTCAGTGACTATAAGGTTGGTGCAAACTATGGTTTCAGCTCCACCCGACTTAATTGATTTCAAATCAGGTCTTGACACTGATTTTTGACAATAACATTTGAGCTCCATTGGTTCCCTTCACCTTGTAATAACACTTGTTTAAAAAACACTTTTGCGAGTGTAAAGTTACACTTCTAGCACTTGTCACTGAAAAGTCGGTAAGTCGCAGACCCATCTGTTTTCTAGTGAAATTCTAAGAAAGATGATCGTGTTTACTAGGGATAGTTTTGCAAAATATTTCAGTTTTTATTTTTCGCCTTTTTAATAGTGATCAAGTGAAGTGTTAGTTTAAATTTTAAGTATTCCCATAATAATTTGTTGCGAATTCGAACTACGATGGTCTTTTGAAGTTTCTATGGTAATTCCTATGAAAATTTCATCAATATATTTTCCTCATTACCCTTGCTGTTCGGTTTAAGGTGAATCGCTGCTCCATGTATTTTTTCCTATCTTTTATCTCCCTCTCGCAAACTTACCTCACAATTTCAAATTGATAAATTTCGATTGTTAGTGAATGAACATCGAATCGAACACTATCAGATTGCTTACAGCAAGTAAGTATCCAAACTGATGTGATTAAATATTCAATATTAATTACAGAATCAAAGTTATATCAATTCTAAATGTTGAAAAAATGGCTGCCGTCGAGAATGCTTCAGCGTATGCCGTTAACGGCATTACAAAAGCCTTTGCTACCTTACTTACTAACCCTGCTATTTTCTGTACTTACGAGCAATTTGCTCAGCTTACTTTGCCCAAGACTACATTTCGATTGCGCGTTGGCATAATTAGAAATGAATGTTTTTAAGCAATGATTTGTCACCTACTCAGAAGGCAACACAAGTGTTTCTGCTTGCGAACCATGGAACCAAAAACTAAGGCTGATGCCCGATTCAGCTAATATCTGGACGCAAGAAATCAGTCCATCTCGGGATTGGTTTAATAAAATAAAACAGTGATCAGTCAAAATTTTCGGTTAAAATTACGGCTATTTATTGTACCTTCAGGCAAAATACCAACAGTCTAATTCCGTTTTGGATTTTGTGAATGGACGAATTTTTCTTGAAGTACGTAACATCATCTTCTGGACATTCTAGTCGTCAACTTGAGCGTCTATTTAATCCACCATTTCCTCACCTCTGCAGCATCTATTTTCCAATGTTTTTCAGCCTCCGCTTCACAATTGCCCAATATTTTTCAATTGTGTGAAAATGAGGGATGGTTTGATTCCTTTTCGATGAAATACCATTCATGTAACTCTTGACTGTAGTGGCTGCTTTCGACACGAATGCCACCAGCGTGGTAAAGTGTCTCTAATAAATAAATAATAATGTAGTGGCTACTGGTCAAATCTTGCCAAAACTTTGCAGGACCTCTTGTGTGCTTTGATATATTGGAAGAATGCGTTTTTTCAGGTACTTTTCCTTGTAGAGCTTTGAATTCATTCTCATATGGAACGAAAACTTGAATTTTATGACCGCAGCTTCCAATCGTAAACCTAACCAAAACAATTTCTAGTGAACTTAGCAGCAAAAAGAAATTATATGTATTGAATGCCTTCACAAGCCGTGGCCACATAAAAGTTTTGCCTGGGAAGCTGTCCAAAGTTCATCTTTGCATACACACTACCAAAATGTCATGTAAATTTTTGTCCCCTGAGACCGACACATACAAGCGTCCTTTAGCATGTAAGAATGAGTTGAAAGTGATGCGCAAATAAATTCAATCAAACACATCTTTCGTGGAATTGCGACATAATTTTACACGAAATCTTTCTTGACGTTCACCGACTACAAACATGAATTACGTCTCGTGTCAAATTCATAATTTGGGTGCCTCATGAGAACCTCTCTATACCCAATGTGTCACCTCTCTATACCCAATGTGACACGTTTTAGATTTATAACAGTGTGATTTGACTAGTTTAGTCATGAATGTGTTCGTTTGATGCAATCAAAATCCAGATTCTTTTAGCAGACTAATTTATTTGTCATACATGTGTTTGAGGTTTTTCAGCTAGGGCAGGTTTGTTTAGGTCAGACATCTTGTCTGTATTTCATGTTTCATAAATGTATCATCATAAGTCTGCCGTATTTCAAGAAGCAAACATTTACGAGAGAGGCCAAACGTCCACAAAACTAGTCAAGTTTGTTTGGCTAGCGTCGTATTTACCGGAATAATACAATTTTTGAGCTTTGTTTAGAACAAATATCTATCAACTATGTATATATTTATGTCACAAACTCGTTTGTGACTGCAACATTCAAGAATCTTGTTCAGTCATGATAGAATGAAATTTCAGTTGTCGATTGCTTACATGATCTAACATTAGAATGCGTAAAATTGGTTGAATTACTTTTTGAAATTTTAGAACGTCAGCGCAATCGAACAATTGTTTGCTTGAGCAAATGCTTTTTATTCGAATTAATACCCTTAGCCTGAATTCACAAACATATCGTCAAAAATAGGTAGTAATATTGAAGTAACATGGAAAAGCGGCAAGAGAAAAAGTCAAATTGACCACGTGGTTGAAGCACTATGCAGCAATGTAAGAATCAGATTAATCAAAGGATTTTGGACTACAATAAGTACTGATCACCAACTCATATTGACGGATGTGAAGATTAAGAATACAATACTGAAGAAAACAACCCACCGAGAATATAATGTTCTAGATGCAAAAGATCTTAAATAAGACGTGGTGCGAAAGAAATACCATGAGGAGCTTGGGAAATGCAAGCTTCGTGAGGAAATGGATTTGGACCAATGCTATAATAGATAAGCAAAAAAAATTAAAGTATCAGCGGGGAAAGCATTGAAAACTTCAAAAAAACCATTAACACCCAAAAGAAAGAACGCATTAAACAGACTAAACACAGCATTATCATTATATAGGAAAAGACCATACATGGGGACGTATAAATGGAATGTTGCGAATAAGAAAGAGGATTATCGGAGAGCAGTGAAACAACACGAAGAAGAGGTTATCCGACGGTTTTATCAAAACCTGAATGATTTTGATGTTGGAATTAGAATAAGAAACTCCTATGCTTTTCTTAAAAAGTATGTTGTTAAGAATTCGAATATTTGTGCACATCCCTACAAGTATAACAGATGTATCTATCTATACCATTACACAATGCCTATATCTCTCTTATCACCTATCCATCTGATATGTGAGCGAAAGATCGTTGCCAATAGTTCGGAAAACTAATCGGGATCTGTGCGTATTATATAACCAGTATAGAATAGCCAGATCGAGTTAGTCCAATAAAGATTCTCAACAAGATCATACCGTTGCGCTGAATAAATTGTTTCAGATACCGAGCCAATCTAGTTCTTATTTCCTACATAGTAAAATTGGTCCTTCGAACCGGATCGATTGGCATCGGTTTTCTTGCATAATTTTCAGTTCGCGTCAGTGCCAAGTGCTTGCCGTGAAGAATTTCACATTGTGAATTTCATCAGTTTCGGACATATCGTACATTCCGTTTTGCGCCGGTCAAAGTGAAGTACCGCAGTCGTTTGCGTACTATCGTATCGTATGCGAGTGTCGTGGACATAAAGTGTGAGAATAACCACACAGTGCATGGAAGTGAGCAATAAAAAGAACATATCGTACTTTCAACACCGCAAGTGATATCTATCATTTACAACGGAACTGAAAACATTGACAAAAGTGCATAATCGTGAGTGTGACACTAGAGCGTGATCAGAGTCGACCGCGTGTTAAGAAGTCAGCGTGGCTTGGGTCTCCACAATAGGGTCGGAGATAATAGCCGTCGTCACAAAAGGCGCAATTCTATCGACCTTTGCATTGAGGCTAATTGATGAGGTAAGCGAGTAGAAGCATGCGACTAACCCTTTCGTAAATTGAATGCCATCGCTTTGAATAGAAAGGAAAGATTTGAGCATTTGGTGAGATTTTGGCTGTGCGGTTGACGATTTGCGAAAGGAACTAACACGAGGTGGTGGAAATATACCCGCGAGCAAATAAAGCTGTTGGTGGTTGAAAGACCAGAATTGATTTTTGCAACACGCCGACTAATCAAACGTTGGTTGTGATCGGACGATTATTGTGTTTCTTTCCGTGAATTTTTGCCATTGAAGTGGAACAATGGCTCCAACGTTGAGGGCATTGAGCAAGCAAGAACGTTTCTGCTTTGATACTCTAAACAACGTGGCGAAATTTATGGAAGGCTACGATGAATCTCGGGATAAGGGTCAGATCGCCGGGTGGATGGACCGTTTGGAGGGAATTTTCGAGAACTTTTTGAAGGTCCGTTTAGAAATCGACATGATGCAGGATGAAGAGTCACCTACTGCTGACGACGACGAAAAGGCCAGTCGTGCGTCACGGGATAAGTTCGAAAAAATCTACGTAAACGTGAAGGGGTTTTTAGTAAATGCCGATCGGAAGGCTAACCGTTTACCATCCATCAGCTCGGTTGTAACCTCTGCTGGACCGAGTTCCAATCGCACTAACCCAATGTCGCGAATAAAACTTCCGGAAGTTAAGCTTCCTTCTTTCGACGGATCAGTCACTGAGTGGCTGACTTTTCGAGACACATTTAAAAGTCTCATTGATTTGAATCCCAACCTATCTGATGTGGACAAGTTTTCCTATCTTGTCGCATCACTAACAAAGGAAGCAAAACGAGTAGTTGAGTCTATTGACATTACCGAGGCCAACTATTCAATAGCGTGGCAATCACTGACTAGGCGATTCGACAATAAAAAGTTAGTGGTGAAAACCTACTTGGACACACTTCTCTCCGTAGAACCCTTGAAACGGGAAAGTTATGAGTCTCTTTCTCGACTCATTGATGATTTTGAACGTAACCTGCAGATGATCGAAAAAGTGAACATCGATACCAAGGGATGGAGTGTCTTATTGGCACATATTGTATGCTCTCGCCTGGATATGTCAACACTGAGACAATGGGAAAATCATCATTGTTCAACAGACGTTCCCAAGTACGAACAGCTTATGGACTTTTTGCGTTCTCATTGCACCGTTCTTCAATCAATCGCACCTGGAAAGGCACGTGTCACGGAACTCCCCGATCTGATCCTGGACGAATGCAGAAATCCAAGATTAGTAGTGTCCATTCCATCGTTAGCACCTCTTCGAAGCCATGCGTCTTTTTGCAACCAGTCTGTCCATTCGCCATTCAAATGTGATACCTTCCGCAAGCAACCAGTTTCTGAAGGTACGATTTAGTGAAGAGAAAGGCTCTCTGCATAAATTGCCTAGCCGCTGATCATCAGGTTAGAAACTGCCCTTCTGGTGCATGCCGTGTCTGTAACCAAAAGCATCATACGATGCTCCACCAACAAACTTCAAATCGCAACCCAATCCAACCCCAAGCTACAAAACAGTATCCAAGCCCAACCACCATCAATCAATCTCAATCTCAAATCGCTAGACCAACGTCCTCGGACATAACCAAGACTTCCTCGCAAACTCCTCTCGCCGAACCACAACCCTCATCTACGGGATCACTCAGTCATTGCTCCACCTCTTTGGTTACCAACGTTCGTCGAATTCCATCAACCGTTCTGCTGCAGACGGCGCTCGTGAAGGTCATCGATTCATCCAGGAACATCACGTGGGCTAGAGCTTTGCTTGATCCCGCCTCACAACTGAATATCATCTCTGAATGTTTAGCCCAACGCTTGCAGGTGAAAATGGTCAAGGAATATCACACCATCGGAGGAATTGGGCAGTCATCTATCGCTTCTACCCAATCCATCAATGTTCAAATCCAGTCGCATTGCTGCAGTTTCCGCACCCCACTTAAGTTTCACGTGCTAAAATCTGTCACACGTGAGCTGCCTTCGAATTGCATCGATATTACCGAATGGAATTGGCCCTCAAACGTCGTACTAGCTGATCCCAACTTCAACAAACCAGCTGCAGTGGACATGCTCATAGGAGTAGATGCTTATTATGACCTGCTTCTCGATGGATTCATTCGCCTTGGTCCTGGCGAACCTGTATTGCAGAACACTTTACTTGGCTGGGTCGTATCCGGCAGGGTAGGCAGCAGTCGACCAGATCCAGAAATCGTTAGCATTGTCCATGTGTGCAGTATTGAAGAGCAACTTTCCCGATTTTGGGAATTGGAGTCTTGTCAGTCCCCCAGTACCATGTCTGTAGAGGAATCGAATTGTGAGGTACATTTCGTAGCGACTACAACGAGAGCGGATACAGGACGGTTCGTAGTGGAACTTCCGAAGAAACTGTCCGTTCTATCATTGATGGGTAACTCATACGAAATCGCCAAACGCCGTTTTCTGTCGGTAGAGCGCCGATTGCAAGCCAAACCCCAACTCAAGGTCGCCTATTCTGCCTTTATCGATGAGTATCGAGTATTACGGCACATGATGGAAGTCACCGATGTTTCACAACCCACTAAGTATCAGCCATACTATCTCCCACACCACTGCATTGAGCGTCCCGATAGCGTTACCACTAAACTTCGGGTTGTTTTCGACGCGTCTTGTGTAACGGATAGCAACATCTCTCTCAATAACGCACTAATGGTGGGTCCGGTGGTACAAGGTGACCTGTTCTCCCTCATTCTGCGGTGGCGAACTCATCGGTACGTTATAGTGGCGGACATTGAAAAAGATGTACCGGCAGATTCAGATGCACCCTTCCGATCATTGTCTGCAGAGGATTCTTTGGAGAGACGACCCGTCGGAGCCCATCCGTACGTTTGAGCTAACGACGGTGACCTACGGCACTTCTGCTGCGCCATGCTCAGCCACTCGATGTCTGCAAGAAGTTTCCAAACTGGGTCAGCATTCGCATCCTATGGCTGCCAAAGTCGTAGGCGAAGATTTTTATATGGACGATCTAATCACTGGAAGTAGCACCGTCGAGTCTGGAAAAACTTTATGCACTCAACTCCTTCAGCTGCTGAGTTCCTTTGGATTTCCACTACGTAAATGGTCATCGAATTCACCGGAAATTCTGAATCATATTCCTGAGTCACTCCGAGATGAACGGAACGTACTAGGTCTCGATCCAGGAGCTTCAATCAAAACTCTCGGATTGAAATGGGAACCAAGGTTCGATCGTTTTGGTTTCCATGTCCCAAAATGGAAGGAAAACGTTAGTGTCTCCAAAAGACAGATTGTATCCGATTCATCAAGTCTATTCGACCCATTAGGTTTTATCGGACCGGTGATAGTTGTTGCAAAACTGTTTGTGCAGCAACTCTGGCGAAGCAACCGATCCTGGGACGAGCCCCTCGAAGATGAGCTTCAAAAAAGCTGGCTACAGTTTCGAAACGAGCTAACGGTAATCGAATCGATTGACGTACCACGTTGGGTTGTCCCTATAGTCAACCCCACATTTATCGAATTACACGGTTTTTGCGATGCCTCTGAGAAGGCCTATGGGGCATGCGTCTACCTTCGTGCTGTATCCTCGAGCGGCGAAATATCAGTTCACCTTTTAACGTCCAAATCCAAACTTGCACCACTGGGAAATAGCAAGAAACAGAAAAAGGTATCTCTAGCTCGGCTGGAGCTTTCGTCAGCGCTACTATTGAGTCATCTGTTCCAGAAGGTGCAAGAAGCACTCAACCTCCAAATGAAATACATTTTTTGGACCGATTCTATGATTGTTCTCCATTGGATTTCGGCAGCTCCATCCCGCTGGAAGACTTTTGTGGCGAACAGAGTGTCGGAAATCCAGCACCTTACCGAAGGTGGGCTGTGGGCACACGTGTCTGGAATCGATAATCCGGCAGATATAATCTCCCGCGGAATGCTGCCAGCGGAACTAAAGGATTGTGTTCTATGGTGGAATGGTCCACCGTGGCTCAGTCAGCCGAATCGATTTTGGCCTCCTTTAGTTCGCCCAACTTTCGAAGATTTGCCGGCAGAAGAACTCGAAGAACGATCCATTGCGCTTCCAATACAAGAACATGTTCCCAATCCGATCTTCAGCCTACGATCATCGTATGCTGGCATAGTGTCTCTGGTGGCATACCTTCTAAGGTTTTGCCATAATTGCAAACAACGGAACTCTAACGACCGGAAAACCGGTTTTCTCAAGTTGGTGAATACAGAGATGCGCTCAAGGTATTGGTCCGTCAAACACAGCAAGATTTGTTGAAGAAAGACATCGAAGACGTAGCTACCTGTGGCGAAGTTGGTGCCAAATCCAGACTAAAATCTCTAGCGCCAATCTTACAAGATGGCATTCTGAAGGTTGGTGGTCGCTTACGTAATGCACCTGTTCCAGAATCCCGTAAACATCCAATGATTCTTCCATCAAACCATCCGTTCACGAAGATGGTTGTTACGTACTACCATCAGAAGCTTTTGCATTGTGGTCCGCAGTTATTGATTGCCAGCCTGCAGGAACGCTTTTGGCCACTGAGAGTACGCAACTTAGCTCGGAAGGTGGTGCAAGACTGCATAAAATGTTATCGTTGCAAACCAACCGTTCAAGAGCAGTTGATGGGTGATCTACCTGCCGAACGCGTAACACCAACACATCCGTTTTTGAAAACCGGCGTGGACCTTTGTGGACCGCTCTTCTATCGTCATCTGGGACGCAAGACACTTCCGGTAAAATGTTACGTCGCAATTTTCGTGTGTCTCGTCACCAAAGCAGCTCACATCGAATTAGTTGCGGATCTTTCAACGAATTCCTTCATTTCCGCCCTGAAACGGTTCATCGGACGACGCTCCAAACCAGCGGTCATCGAGTGCGATAATGCGAAAAACTTTATAGGAGCTTCCCGAGCGTTAGCCGAGCTGCTAGCGCAGTTCAAGTCGCAACAACATCAACACACCGTCACCTCATATTGCCTGGAAGAAGGGATCGAATTTAAGTTTATACCGCCACGCTCGCCAAATTTCGGAGGCCTTTGGGAGGCCGCCGTGAAGTCGTTTAAAAACATCTCAAATCAACCATCGGTACTACAGTTCTCTATAAGGACGACCTCGAAACACTGCTCGTCCAAATTGAGAGTTGTCTTAACTCGAGGCCGTTGACACCTTTGTCCACTGATCCTGAAGACCTTGAGGTTCTTACACCGGGACATTTTTTGGTCCACCGGCCGCTGATAGCTGCTGCTGAACCATCGAACGAAACCATACCCCAGAATCGTTTGGATCGCTACCAACAAACACAAGAATTTGTTCGACGAATTTGGAAACGCTGGAGCACGGATTACTTGTCCGGCTTACACCCGCGTACCAAATGGACACGCCAACGTGATAATGTTGCTGTGGGAACATTAGTGCTACTGAAGGAGGAGAATCTACCACCACTGCGGTGGTGCCTTGGTCGTGTGATTCGAGTCTTCCACGGCGACGATGGAAACGTCCGTGTAGTCTCTGTAAAAACAAAAGGTGGTGAATTCACCCGTGCAATCAGCAAGGTTTGCGTTCTTCCGATCCAACGATCAGCAGCCGCTGATGAAGATAAAGCTCAATCTAACTCGTAACGTTGCTCAACCCCAACGGCGCTTATTGCGTATTTTGTTTTGTGCCGTCCCCTTTCAAAAATTGCAAAACTAATGCTTACTATCGTTCCATGCTGTCCTGTTCCAACCGCCGAGATGTTGCGTTATGCTGTTGAGGTCACCCGATCACCTATGGTTCTTCAATCAACGACAACATCGATGACCTTGCCTACACGTTCCATCGTCTACCGAACGAACACGCATCACGACCGATTATCAATGACATCGGAGGTCCAACTGTCGTAATCATCTAGTTCTGTCGTCGTCAACACCGAAGCCTATTCAACATTTCGACAGCACCCGTGAATGATCGAACGTCCGTGAAAACGCCCATACTCGATGAGTGCAGGAAGGATCAATCTCCCATTGACCGACGAGAAGCCGAAGCGTTGTCAACAAACCGAATCATGATCGCCGTTCCGATGAGTCACGTGGTCAACGTTCGGCAACCACATCCAACAGCGACTCCGAGACCAGAAGCACGAAGTTTACATTGTTTACCATATAAGAAATGAATTAGATTAGGAGATTCAATGAGCCGCCCCGTCTAAAATTAAAAATTAGAATTAGTATTAGTAGATTTGTATTGAAAATCATACTTTTCAACGGAGGCCGGCATGTTAAGAATTCGAATATTTGTGCACATCCCTACAAGTATAACAGATTTATCTATCTATACCATTACACAATGCCTATATCTCTCTTATCACCTATCCATCTGATATGTGAGCGAAAGATCGTTGCCAATAGTTCGGAAAACCAATCGGGATCTGTGCGTATTATATAACCAGTATAGAATAGCCAGATCGAGTTAGTCCAATAAAGATTCTCAACAAGATCATACCGTTGCGCCGAATAAATTGTTTCAGATACCGAGCCAATCTAGTTCTTATTTCCTACTGGTCTTAGAGTTAGTCTATGCCTAAACTATGAAGTAATAGCTCCTAGTTATGACTTGCAAGCAATAGTTTAACGCTATTATAAGGAACCGTGTCGTGTGTACACTCTAGCGCTAGTTTCTACGGTATAGTAGTAGATTATGAACTATTCTATCCGGACGGAATAGCTCTTAGTTTGTTGGTCGAAGCATTGTGACAGTTCGGTGAATTTTCTGCTAATTTGTGTTTTCGTGGTATTTTTAGAACAAAATTGGACCAGGAAAATATTGAGTTTGAAGGTACAAGTCAGACAAAATTATAGGTGCTCCTTTTTTTCTTAGCCACATGTGCTACTTTTTCAAATGGATATATAAATTATTTCACTGTTGATAATCAACACCAAAATCCTCCATAATCTAATTTTTCGATGTATCATTAATGAAGTCAAACCTGTAGTTTGTTAAGTGTCCTCTGGAAGCCTCTGGAAGCCTTACTCTGCCATAAACACACAAAACGACTTGAAACTCGTTCTATTCGTTTGATTTATGAACACACATATTCATTATAATTCTATTGTATTTCATCTTCTCGGATAGTCTCAGTTTTATTGAGGCTCTCCGCTCGATGGAAACCTTGAGGCACTCATCTTACTTTCTTTCAAAAATAAGGATACGTTCATTGGGTCCCCTCGCATTGTTCAATTCCAGGCAATGAGAGGACCGACTCTCTAGTAAAGATGGGTGCACAAGAAGGTGAGATTTTTGAAAGAATAATTTCACATGATGATTTTTCCCATTGGGAGGTCAGAGTTTCTCTCCAAAGTCGATGTAGTATCTCTCGATTTGTTCAAGGCATATGATATGACATGGAGACTTCCTATCTATCTTCAAGAAATGGAAGTACAAAGGGCGCATGTTGGCTTACGTTGGAAATTTCCTACACAATAGGAAGTTTCGAGTCTTGAGCGCCGGCGCAACCTTCAAACCAAGGTTGCTAGAGAATTTGGTGGGCTATAGGAATTTGGTAAATACGCGAGGGCAGTAAGAGGCAGAATACAAATAGCAGTGAATAATGTGATTGACTGCGCAGAAAGGGTAGGATTTAGAATTTCCTCTGTTGTCCAATCGTGAAGTCTAAAACTTTGCACATCTGCTTTACAGGCCAAGGTTACCCACGTTTTATCGACGAGCTTGAAGTCAAGACAGTACGGGAAATGAAGCTTCTTGGCGTGACAATCGACCACTAACTGCGATTTGTGAAGCAAGCCAAGGCAGTGAGAGTGGAACGTCAACGTCAAGTTGAACGTTCTCCGGGCCCGTCTCTGAAGCTACTCACTGTATATTGACCAAGATTTCACGGGCTATAATCGTACCGTGCATACTCTATGGATCGGAGCTATGGAGCAGAGGATAGAATATATCTCCCTCTTCTGATGAGGGCATCTGTAAATATTAAATATGATATTTTTAAATAACATTAACATAACAATAACATTAACAATAACAAACATAACGTTTCAATTTCATTTGATTTTTTGCTGCTATCAAAACCGGTACATTTAAATAATTTGAAACTCAAAGGAATAAATTTAATCGATTTCCCTGAAGTTCTCTGAAGAAATCTCCTGAATTTGCCCGAAGTTCTCTGAAGAGCTTCCCTGAATTTCTCTGGAAGATCTACCCTGAACTTCTCCACAAAGAACTTTTCTTAAATTCTCTGAAGAACTTAACTAAAGTTCCTCTGGGGAACTTCTTTGAGCTTTTCTGAAGAACTTCCTGGACTTTACTGAAGAATTTCTCTGAACTTCTCTGAAGAATTTCCGTGAACTTCTCTGAAAAACTTCCTTTAACTTCTCTGAAGGACTTCCTGAGTTTTTTAAGAGAAATTTCCTGAAGTTCTCTAAAGAACTTCCCAGAAGTTCTCTACAAAGCTTTCATGAAGTTCTCCGAAGAACTTTACTGGAGTTCTCTGAAATTCCCAAAACTCTCTGAAGATTCTCCCTGAAGTTCCCGTGAAAAACTTCCTGAAGTTTCTCTGAAAACTTCCTAAAGTTTGTCTGAAGAACTTCTCTAGGTTACTTTCCGAGTTCTCTGAAGAACTTGCCAGAGCATCTCTGAGGGACTTATCTGAAGTTCTCTGAAGAACTTTGCTGAACTTTTCTGAAAAGCTTAACAGAACTGATGTAGAAGGGCGAAAGGGCATGTATCCAGTGATACTCAACCATGGACGTCAATTTTGCCTAACATCCCACTGCGGGGTAGGTTGTAGCAGTGAGATGTTAGGCAAAACATGACGTTCATGGTGCGAAGTACCACTAGATACATGCCCTTTCGCTCAATTTCACAAATAAAAACATCTGTTCTATTTCAACCTGTCGCACACTGCCGGAACTTTCAACACTTTCTCTTCATATCTTTCATTCTAGCCAAAAACATTGATGTTCACTCTTGGTGCCTCATGGTGATAGACGAACAACTCCTTCTACATCATAATCGTTACTCCCACGCACGGAGAATACATAACATAACAATTAATGTATGTAATTACCAGAACTTCTCGGAAAATTTCCCATGAAAAATTCTCAGAAGGCTTGTCCTAAATTTTTCTGAAGAACTTTCCTAAAGCTTCTCTGATGATAACTTCCCTGAGTTTCTCTAAAAATTCCCGAACTTTTGAAGAAGTTTCTTTAAGTTCTCTATTGAAGACTTCCCTGAATTTTACAGCTTCCAACCCCTCAATAGGTCATCGTCTTGACTCACTGAAATTATTTCCGTGCTTACGTATAAGTATTCTGCGCGAGGTGGCCTTTGTTGTTTTAGCATATTCGTCATGTGACCACTTCCGCTCTGGAATAGTTATTCGAGTGGACCATGGAAAAGTGGGTCTTAAAATCTAAGAAAAATGCACTGCAACAGGAGAATGACTAATTACATTTAATGTCAGCCGATTATCAATGACGTCATTTCCCTTGATGGATATTCTGGCATTTGGAAATAAGCATTACTACTATGCCTGGTCAGGCTGTAGATGTGCCAGTCGTCTCGATTGGTTAGCTGAGCCAACGACTGGACGTAATAGGTTAATTGATCCATATTCGCCTAATTTGCTGAAATGTGCATTTTCTTGTAGCTGCTACGTTATATCATGTCGACTTATTAATTTAATCGCTTACCTCATCCATTGTTCCACTCAAGATTTTGCTAAACAAACAGGTAGCTCAAAAGTTCGCTTATCAAGTTTTTCTTAACTTATGTCTATTTGCGTCTGCGTGATGAATCAATTAATCAAAACCACATACAACGTCAATTTTTCCAGGGCTGCCGAGTAATACCTTCGAAAGTAAAAATCTCGAGTAATTCATGTTAGAGGGCCTAAAAGCCATTTGTAAGCAATGACTTAAAATGTCGATTTTCTTGAATCTTAAATCACTCAAGTGAAATGAAAGCGTAATCTGGTAGAAAAATATTACAGTTCTACCAACAATCAATATGTAACTAACGTTGGGGAGTGGTTCACTGTTGTGAACCCCTTGGTCGAATTACACCTTGAAGCAGCACCTTGTTATACATATGTTGCGCCTTTGTTTTGATTTGCTGTGTTATTTTGACAGAGTATTTGAGAGTGTGTTCATGTGAGTTCATTATAAGAGGTGCATTATTGAGCTTGGGACCGAGCTTGGGACGATGTTCTATGTAGTACTGACTGAGCCAAGAAAAAAATCGTTTTTGTATGGGACTGCTGGTCTTGAAGTTAGTCTATGGTTCTACCATATTGAGTAACCGGATATACTAGAATTCTCGTGATTCGTTAGAGCTCAACGTTTAAAATCATTGTTTACAAATGAATTTGAAGCCAAATCATAAATTACTCAAAGAAATGTCAAATGTGCGTCACGAGTTTACCACACATGTTCCGGTATAGTGTAAGATTTTCTTCTAAGGCGTGCCTGGCCTGTTCAAACGATTCACCCCTTGTAAGCGACCGATTTTTAAATAGGGCGTGTCTGAAGTATGATTGCTCGTCTGTCTACTTCACTAAAGTATTCGTTCGACTTATGCGATCGAAACTTATGAAATCGTTACTTAGTTACCATTTTTGCATTAGTATGATTGTGTGTAAGAGTACAATCATACGCTATGCCAGGAGTTAGAAGTTTTCCTTAACGAAAAATTCTAGACCAGACCGGGAATCAAACCCAGCCACCTCCAGCATGGTGTTGCTTTGTAGCTGCGCCTTTGCCGACTGAGCTAAGGGAGGACCCATTCATATTGCATTCTGTACACTGCATCGAGCGATTATGGAGTAATTTGAAGAACTTGGAATTAACTCCTTGGACTTTTGAAATAGAAAATAAATCGATACTAATAATAATGATATCAAACAAAAACTCGTTAATCAGACCAATTAACCCTTGCAAATGGCGCTGACGTAACAGGTGCGCCGTCATTCAGAAATCAATCACCATCATGCCAGTTAGGGAAGCTCGTAATTATGTAACGCAGTGAGATGGGAGAAGATTGGAGGCTTTGGGAAAATGTGACAATCCATCAAAAAATATTGATGATCCCTAGAAAAAACATTGATAACGGAAAAGGTCTAAAAAAGCACTTTTTATGACATAATTAATGAATGCTCCCTAACCAACTAACAAAATCAATTCTCAGTGATTTCCAGCACCGATCCATGCAGCTAAAAGTTGTCCAGCGTTCGAAAGACAACGACCACCCTTGCTGGTGTTGGCGATTCTTCCACTCAATACACGCATACAGCTACAACAGAAAGGCTTCCAGCGCCATCGCCGGCCGCCGCCGCCACCGGGAAAGTTTTTAATTATCGGTCGTCATCATCTACGGTTGATGGTCTATCGAATCACAAATCTCGCTCTGCTCCCAAACAACGCTACGACGCGCGCGTTGGCTACACCCACGGTTGTTGTTGACCACCCAAACGCACCCATGCATTATTGTCCTATCACCGTAAGCGCTGGGAAGCCCGCGGTGGTCGTTCCTTTCGCTCAGCTCTCTTTTCGATTCGATACGCAAAGGTGATGACGGCGATAGGCCAGAGACGCGCAGCGAATTTATCGATTTTTGGGAAGGGGTTTCTACTGGCAGACGACCATCGAGACCAGCGAGTGAAGCGCCGATCCGGTCAAGGCTAACCAAAGGGGGTAAAAATAGCTCTCCTTTCTTTTTTTTCTGAGGTCTTTACAATCAGCTGAGGGAGGAAATGCTCTCTGGGAAAAAGTTTGGACGAGGAGAAAGTTTTTGTGCTGTGTTTATAATAACGCTGGAAAGTTCGTGACAGCGGCGGGACGGGATGTTTGAGAACATAGAGAGCACACAGAAGTCTATTAGCAACATCAGCACCAGGAATGGTGGCAAAAAAGTATTCGCATCTTTGGGATACTGAAAAGGAAGGGGGGCAATCCATAGTGGAACGGGCAAGAAGTCTCGAACGGCGTCGCGTGCTGGAGAGTTTTGTTCCGAGAAAAACAGGCACTCGAAAAATAATTTTAATTGAATTTCCACATGAAAGTGGACGGAAGTTAAAATGAAACGGGGAGTGAAGAAGAGTTTGTTGAGATTTGGGAAGAATTAGTTCGGAAATTCAATGTTCCACGGGTAATATCAGGAAAACATTGTAAGTAAACCCGGACGATACGCTTGATAGTGTACCATCTACCAATCTACAATTTAGTAAAATGTACACAATTAAGATTTTTTACAGAATTCCGTAAGTTTTGCAATTCTCAACAGCTGAACGTTCAGTTTATCCTATTTTACGGATTTCGGTGAAATTTTACAGATATCTGTAAAAATTTATCAGATTACCGATCGTTCCTTGTTGAAAACCGAAACAAACTTTTACGAATTTCTGCAAAATATTCTGAGTGTGTATATGATTAAAAATTATGAAATATTGGAGCATGATTTGAACATCTACCCAAGTTATTAAGAACCTATTGGCACAGACAAACAGACACATACTCTTGAAACATCAATGCTCTAAATAATATCTGACGGAACACACTAACGACATCTCGCGGGCTTCTCTGTGAATACAAGCTGACGTGTCAAAACTCAAACAATGATGCATGCAAGTTTGGTAAAATGCATGGAGACATCGACGGCTATATTGTGATGCAATATGGTGTCAGTCTCGGGATTAAATATTTGAAATGATCAAGTTGAATGCGTTTTCAATGATTGTGGAGAAAGAATAATGTCTGTATGTATGTGTGTTTCTGTCTGATCTCTCTATCTCAATGGTCCGGAGTTAAACCATGTGGCGATGTGAAATTCATCCGTTAGAACCAATTGTGAACGAAAAATAGTTTCTCAAACCCTTATTTCTGGAGCCAGTTGATGGCCTTTTTTCGGGAATGGGCATAGCAGCATTTGTAAACAAAGCGTTGAAATATATTTCCTCGCAAAGTGTAGGGTGGCCCACACAAATTAATCACTGCATCGTCAATTAGAAGGTTTGGATTTGTTTACAAATCTCGACAACTTTTTCAAAACGACGAATCTTATTTTGCTACTAACTAAGAAGGGAACGAACATTTAAACGTAAATTTCTCAAAACTTTCAGCACCTCACGAGAACAACCATCATCATCATGTTAGGTAAATGTTATTCCTTGTGCTGGTGGCCTTGTTTGCCTGAAAATGTTTGAATCATTAATCCCCTTTGTTTACAAAATCAAAACGTCGTTCTGAATAAGTTGTTGAGACATGCTTTAAGGTCCTATTCTTTAATAAGTGTACAAATAAGGCCTGTACTCGAAAAAAAATGCACCAGACAAAACTGTTTGCGCAAAAAATTATTTTAAGTCGGATTTTCTTTGAAACTTTCAGGGAATGAACTAATACATATGGATTATTTTTCAGCAAAATTTATTTATTTAATTTTCTTTCCATCGCTAAAAGCCCGCACCTCTCCCTTAAGGCCCTCATTACATTTTGTGCAATGGTGGACCTGACCTTTTTGGTCAATTTCACCTTTTCTTTCTTCAACTCCAGCCCGTTCTTAAACACCTTGGACGATTTTCGAACTTTGGCCTTCATTATGGCTCAACATCTTTCCACCCTCTGGTGAATTTGGGGTTGGCGGTTTTTGGCACAAAAACAACGTTATTGTCTCTGTACCAATCCAACGTCGATCGCGCGTAATGGCATAATGCCAGGTCTGGCCAAAATAATGTCTCTTCCTCGGTGGGACCGCAGGAAGGGCACCAGACGCTTCTGGAGGCACTCGGTGCGGTAAATTTCCTGTTGATGGTACATATTGGGATGTACGGCTTACTTAGTTTACGGCATTGGCATATAGCTCTGCTAGAGCAAGTATATTTTGGCGAATTAGTCCACTTTCTTCTTCCTCCGAACATCAAACCATGTTTTGGCAACGTAGAACTTCAGCCCCGAATCTGCTTTGCGTCTGCCTTAATGTAGGTTTCGTCATCCATAACCACGTCGGTTTCGTTAACCACTTTCGATACAGCTTCCTTGCGGGATTTGGCCGCCGAGTTTTGTTAATCATGCGGGTTTGGTGCCTTGCGGACCTTGAATACACGAAGCCCAGCTCGTTTTATGATTTGCTAAACGAACCAGGCGAAACACTTTGCCTTCAGAGCTCTCGTAGCGAATCGAAAGGTTCGGATTACACTTAAAATAATCCAACACTTTCCGGACCTTCACAGGGTCAGCTGTCTTCGATTTTCTTCCACTTCCAGCCCGCCGCTCGGTCGTCTGGGACTCCTTAAACGATTTTACCACCCGGAGACACAGTTGTATGGGTGATTCCCAGTTGTCCTCCGATCCATCTCATGGTCGCAGTCGGATTTTCAATGACGGCGTGCAAAATTCTCCGGCGATTTTCTTCATTTTTCTTCTTTTTCCGATGACAGCCCACGGCAAAAACGTTACACACGGATAAAAATTGTGCATTTTTTTAGAGTACAGGCCTTAGGCTTGTATCTTGATTATTGACGGATTTCACACCAATTCGTCTTCGTTGTTGGCACCACCCTCTCACAATCTGAAGAAACTTTGTGGGTGTGTAAACTATGTTTTTTCAAGCGATTTTGCATAATTTTTATTTACAAAATTAATGTAGAATACCATTTGGAAAGGGCTTAAGTTTTTTGATCAATTTTTTTAATCAACATAAACCCAAAAAGGACAAGACTTACAAAAAGGTTTTGTATGGGTGACTATTAGAAAATTGTCTAACCATTTATGAAAAATAAAATTGTAATAATTGTAAAATTGATTCTTAAACGCTAAGAAATATTTTAAAATTTAATGTCAATTTGCAAAAAATGGCTATCTTAGAATTGGGTGAATTTTTTCTTAATAATGGCTAAATAATTGTATAAATGTTTGCTAGGCATTGGAAGATGGGCACTTTTAAGGAGTTTTTCTAACAACAATTTTTTCATGTCCTATTTTTACCGAGTATCACACAAACTCGTCTATGATCTTCAACACCCCTGTAGAATCCAATAGCAGTCATAAAGAATAAAATGTATTGAACATCTATGCAAAAACCAATAAACATCTAGACTAGCATTTCAAAAGGGTTAAAAATATTCAATTTCCCTTTACATCGGTAAAATAGAATCAACAATGTACATACGTGTAAATAAAAGTAATTAATAACTGCTTGTAAGGAATTCCTAATTTTATTGGCGATTCAAATATGGTGTCGTATATCTTTGGGGAGGAGGGGAGGTGGTATGCGGATGGAAGGTCAAGATTTTTTACAGTACGTGTAAAAGGTTTGAAAAAAAGTCACATTTGAGTCGTCTTCAAATGGATATGCACAAAGTCTTACATAATTAGAAAATTCTAATTTGATAAGACTTGAGTCAAATCCATTCAACAACGATTCAAATATGACATTATATGAATTATCAAAATACTGTTTATGTCAATGAAAACTCATAAGTTTTTGCTTGGTAAGGGTCTCATTTCTTTTACTTTTTTATATGTACATTTTCACGTATTACTAATTAACATATATTTAATTTATGAATCTTTCTCATACAAAGTAAATTTCTTTGGATTATCCTCTGTATCAGAAAACCTTTCTGTGTTCCAGGTATTGTCTTTACGTGGCAATATAACTCCTAAAGTTCTTCTGACATTTTTGCATGCCGTTCAGCTTATATGAGGCAGAAATTCAGTTTTGTAATACTTTTATTTGTCTGTTCAACTGGTTAGTCATAAACTTCCCGAGGTGTTTTGATTGTGTTTCCATAATCCTAAGCAAGGTTTGATCTCTTTGCCATTCGCTTAAGAGAATCACCTTTAGCATCACATGGACTTTTCTCTGAGACGTTGCAAAGAAGTGCCATTCTGGTTTCAATCCATACTTGGACATGAAATTGCACAAGCTGGCAAAGTTGCTTTTGGCTCTGCTCCATCGGACATCCCTCTCGTAGATCATGGTTGTTACCTTATCGTAGGTGAGAGCTAATCCCATGCAAAAGGCCAGCATGGGAGACCAAGAACATGATCAGCAGTGATAGTATCACACTCTGCTTTCTTTAAATTGCCACGTCGTAGTACGTTTATTTGAAGGCACTGAAAAAGGTGTGGTACTGGCGGGTTTAGCCGCAATTCACTCTTAGACGAAGCTACGAACAATCTACAAATACCTGACATCAAATAATTCAGGGAAACGACAAAAAGTGCCCTTTTCATTTGCTTGACAGGTTTTCATTGTTGCTTATTCTCTAATTGTCATTGATTAAACAACAAATGTACCTATACAGTTGGTATCATTAATAGTCTTATTGTTCGCTTCATTATCGAAATAGGTGAGTGTTTTGATCATGATTGTGAGAAACAAATAATAAGACCTGATGCTTCAGGAGCAGACAATTCAAATATATATTATAATTTAAATGTGAGGCTATTCGACAGCCGTGATCAAAGCACAGACTCGAACAACATATTATTAAGCTTAGGGATCAGACCTTTCGGAACTGAATCAGGCTGTCATCTGAAAAAGTGTAACTCAGGGACAGATGCTGACAAAGAATTAAAGGCTAATGTTTTATGAAAAGAGTAGGACGCGGAGGGTCCGCTTAGGGAGTGGCCTTGAGGTCATAGAGCAGTTCTTTCTGTTTCGGTTGGCTTTGCTTTATAATAGCCTCTTGAATTTAAATCATCCCTCTCGTGTTATAAACATGCATGTTAGACCCGTGAAGATTGACCAGTAGTGAAAGCATCACAAATTCTAGTCAAGTTTTTTTCAACTGCCACGTCGTAGAACAGTTTATATAAAGGCACTACCATAAGTGTGTGATAACTGATGGGCTGTGCTGCAATTCACTTTTGGACTTCTTGCTTGCAATCGATGGAAATGGACTGCAAGGTACACTTTTTTATTTACGTGAAATTTGTGTTATTCATCCATTTGTTTTAACCCTGAGCTGCAAGTCTGAAAAGTCACAAATTACAATTATTTTAATTCTTTAGAAAATCTTTTTAACTAGAAATTAGAAGAAAAAAATTAGTATTTCCTATTTAATTCCAACTACCTGTGCTTATCTTGACAGATACACTGTTTTTCGTCTACAATGTACAGTCTTCTTCAGTGTCTCGTACTCAGTCGAGTTATTATTATTTCTTCTAATGCACTAAACAGCTTGCACTAAACAGCTAAAACCCTCTAAGATTCAAATCTTTTTTGTTTTACAGAAAAGAAGATTGTTTCTTATAATTGAGATCGTGAGTTACAACAAATTTTTCTAACAAATTTTTCAACAAAATACGAAACAAACTCGTCTACAGGCATTTTAATTGTTTCCAAGTTACAATGATCAGTTGTTAGCCACTGCCCAAATACAACATCTTCTTTGCCTACCTTCTTCGATACCTTCTTTAGAAATACATTTTTCACATGCACGTAAATAACACGGAAAAACAATAGTTCTAGTTGGGATACTACATTCAGCAGTACAAATAATACCCTGAGCTCTCACAAGGCTTTTCATTTGTTTCACTGTGTGATGCGATGCATTGAACTCACTAACGATTTTACTCACTGACCATGACTTGGGAAGTACCGATAAAACTCTTAATTGAACTTCTCTTTCAACTGCATCATCATTTCATCGAAAGCTTCCACTTTATCGGCATCGTCTGGATCCATACCAAACAAATTTTTACGAACTGCTTTGGAGATTTCTTTGGACTTTTTTACGCAATAATTCACACTTCGTATATTCCTCGACGAAATTGGTGATATGCTCAAGGTTTGAACTATAGAATTGAATTTATTCAAATTATGTGGACCTTGCAGCTCATCCGCGGATGCGATTGACTCCAATGACTGTACCGCTTCTGTAAAATAAAATAAATAAAAAGTTATTATTGACATACAATATGTTACTCAAACACTTTGACACAGATTTAAATGGTAAAATTATGGAGAAAAAAATTACCTAATGTATCATCCGATTCCTGATGACTTGTTGACGGTTGTGGGTCCTTGAAATCCTGATCACAATTTGCTTCGTTTCCATCTGAACGCCTCTTTTTAGTGGTGGGATTCCTATTGTGCGTCAAAATTCCACGGCATGACTCACAAATACGCATTGTTTCATCCAACTTGTGGTCATATCCCCAGGAATGTATTTTTTCTATCATAGCTGATGATATCCCAAGTAACCATAAGCATTAAGCTATAGCCCGGTAATAGCACTATACACTGAGGTTTTTTTTGCACGGTTTTTTTACATGGGTTGTTTTTGTCGATAACTCCAGAACGGAACAACTTATCGATCTTATTCAAATCACATTTTACGTTTTAGTCAAAAGAATCTTATTAAGAAAGATTTTTTCAAAAATTCATAATTTTTGTGTAAATACTCAAAATTTTAAAACTGTATTTTGGTCATTGCATGGAAAGGTAATGCATACAAACAAAATCGAAGCAATATAAAATGTCTAAGCATGTGAATTTAAAAACTCAATTTAGTCTTTTTTTACACGGTTCCATACTAAAAGTGGAACGTATCCCCCGTGCAAAAAAACCTTAGTGTACCAGCATTAATGTTGCTTAAAAGTTCTATATTGCCATATTTTATGCATGCAAGCCTCATATTAGCATCATTAATGCATTCAAGCTCCACCCAAAATTTAACGTTATCGCTTGCATTATATGCGCATATAATGCATAAAAGTATTAATCATGATCACAGCATACATGCTTTATATTTGCATTTAGTATAATAGCATATAAGGCTATCATATAATGCTTAGAATTTGTTTACAAAAGCATTAAAAAGTAATTTGGCGTCAACAAAAACCAGTATGGCCAAGAATAAGTGGAAAAAAATTTTAAACAGTGGAAATTATAGACGTAAAGTGAAATTGTATCGAAACTACGATACGTCTAAACTTAACTACCCTGATCATATTGATGATTTGGTTCCAGAAACTGCTAAATCTCCATCAGCCAGTTAGTTTTACGCCTTCAAGTTGGATCGAAGAATCCGAAGATGAAAGCTCTAACAATTCTGGAACAGCTTATAGGCACAGGCAGCAAAAGCAGCGAGCCAACCATGCATGATGATACCTTGATTTAAGACGCAGTACAGGAGATTTTCACCATATATTCAATTTACAATATATTATATTACTCATACTAATACATCCAATACTAAAAATATGAATTTACTCCAAGCGGTTTGTTTATTGCTCAATATTGCATGCATTTTTCTTCCTTTTTTGCTAAAACCATCAATAAGAAGATACAATGGAAGAAATAGTTCTTAAAAAAACAGACGGAAACAGACAGTAGATAAATGCAGAATAATAGCATTAGCAGTGCCAAAAACGGGCTACTAAAACTTACAGTTATGTTCAGGTGCATTAATAAAGCATTACTAATGCTATTTACGAGGTGTCACTTCTGCATTATATAAGCATGTTATTTCGCCTTTCTTAGCATTATATTAGCATTATGTCTGAATAAAGAGCTTCAAGGCATTTAAGTGCTGCTTTATATGCAGAAATAATGCTGATATTAGCGCTTAATGGTTACTGGAGATGTTACGTAAATTCGTGTGGCTGCACCTGGGATTATTGTTACGCACAACATTTAAATCTGATACTTATACCACCTTGCTCCAATCTGATAAGCTCCTCCACAACTAATCATGTAACTATGATCACTATTATTTGACGGCTTGTTTAAATGGTAAATTATGAATAGAAATGGATGCATTTTGATCAAATCATACCTTAGATAACCCGCGATAAATGTACTGTACCACAGAACTGTACCAGAAAATATTGAAAATTATAAGAGTTGATCATTAATGGTGTTTAAAGTTTTTGGTACAATAAACAGGAGCAACAACCTGATTTAATGGTATTATCAGTTAAGTTTAAAAAAAAATTAAAAATTAAAAAATAAGCCCTTTCCAAATAGTTGCCTTGATTTTTCAAACATTCATAGACTCTTAAAAAATCCAAATTGTCATTATAATTAAATTTAAATGCTTTCTGCGAGATTGTTAGGACCAAATTATAAGACGAGTTGGCGCGATACACGGTAAAAATAGGACATGAAAAAGATGGTAGAAAAACTCTTTTTCCTTAAAACTTCCCATCTGGCAATGTATGGCAAACTTTTAGATTATATTGCTATTATTAAGAAGAAATCACATCCAAGGTAAGCCAATTTTAAGATAGCCATTGTTTTGCAAATTGACTTTAAATTTTTAATATTTTTTTTAGCGTGTAAGAATCTGATTTTTACAGTTTTTTTCATAAAAGTTTAGACCATTTCTTTAAAGTCACCCGTACATGCACTTGTTTGTAAGTCTTGTCCTTTTTGAGTTATGTTGATTTAAAAAAATCGATCAAAAAACTTAAGCCCTTTTCAAATGGTAGTCTACATAAATTTTGAAAAAAACAAGGTATGCAAAGTCGCTTGAAAAGACATAGTCTACACACCCACAAAGTTTCATTGGATTCTGAGAGGGTGCTGCCAACCACTGGATGAGTTGGCGTGAAATTGGTCACGGGAGATATGGAAGTTGAATATATCACAGAACCAAGTAGTCCACCTCAGGAACTGTATCAAAATACACCGTTTTCAGTGACGTTTCTCATACAAGTAACAAAAATAAAGCATTCAACTGTCAGAACAAAGTAAATGAAAAGTTTTCCCCAGTTTCGTGCGCAAAAAGCAACATCAAACATTCATTTATCACCAATGAAGCGATAAGGACCGAGCCACTACTTGTCTCACAAAAAAGCTCAAGAAGGAACGAACACAAACGGAGAGATCTATGCGCCATTTTCGTTTTTTTGCTGCCCAAAAAAACCGGAGATGAGAAAAGAGATTAATAATTCATTCATCAATTTAAAAAAAATCATATTTGCCTCGTGGCTCTCCAGCCCAAACAAAACCTTCGCTGCATTTTTTTCTTCTGTTTTAGTTCATTCAAAGCACCCCCATAAAAAATCCCCCCTCATTTTCATCTCAAGTGCAAAATTTTTAAACAACCACCTACAACAACTTCACCGATCCGGTCGAAGTCCACAGTCATCTTTCCGTTTTTACTTCGTCTTTCTCTTGCCATCCAAAAAAAAGAAAAATAGTGCAAAGAACACCACCTAACCCTTATCCAATCCCAGGAATCCATTCAACATTTATCACGCTGCCAGCTAAAACTTCTCCTCAGCTGCTGACACCGCACACCGTCAGCATTTGGCACTGGTTCTCTTTTTGTTTGGATGAGCCTAGACATCCGAGGTGAGGTAATGGAAAAACACAAAATCCTGACTTCCCCATTCCGGCGATTATCAGTGCAGGAGACCCCCATCGGGACCCAATCTAAGTCCGAACCGGGCCAGGATGCCTTAAAATCTAGCTTTGTTTTCTCCGATGAGGAAGATACTGGTAGGTGAGAGTGAAAGTGAAAGGGAAGTTGGTTTTTGAGGAGGGATTGGTGCTAGAGCTGCCAGGGACGAGAGCTTGGGAATTATTGATGTCTTTTGGAATGGAGGCATTTCTTTGCTAAGGTAAGGAAGAAGCAAATTCGATGTTTGATCATTGAGTTGGGCGAGTTTCTGTGTTCTTACTTTTACTAGGTATTCTTTTAGGCATGTCCAGCGCTTGAAAATTGCTGGGTAGACTAAATAATGACTTTCTTGATTTCTTAAACCAGTGCTTTTTTGAATGTATATGTTGCAACCCTCCAAGCACGAAAAATGTTTTTTTGGTTTTAATAGTAGAGTAAAATTGACCTTTTCAAAAAACAATTGATATATTTTAAGAAGTGTCACGATCAAAGCTTGGTCATACAAGAATGCGTGCTTCCAACAGGTTTTTGGCTCTTTTTAGGTCCGCCTAGCGATGGTCCGATATTTCTCGATTGGGCGGTGTTCTGGCGTGTTGACAGGGTTCTTGTATTGCGGCTGTTGTTAGCAACCGGCATGTTGTTAGCAACATGACAGATGATGGCCTTTTACTATAATGACAAGATTCTAAATTCGGCTAAAACATCAGTAAACAATCGTGTTGCTTTGTGAAAGGCAGCAGACGTTGCACATCATGATTGCATTTCAATCCATGCCGCATCAGATATTTCCTAGCAAACCTCGACAGTTTCAGATGCAAGTCGACAGTCAGCTCGATACATGATTGTTGACGATACTCCCAGCGTATATGGTACATCCCAGACGGAGAGCTTGAAAATGTCAGCCACTCTTTTAAAGAGTTTGTAAGTTGTTTGAACTTCCATAAGGTTTGAGCAAAATTTTGGTATGTTGCTTGGGCGGCAGTTGATAACTGAAAATCAAATGTCAAAATTAAAATAGAGGCATCGTTTAATACGCACACACCTACAAAATGAGAGGTGTTTGGATTTTTTAAATGTACAAGTAAAACAAAAAGTCTCAAGTTCTACTCGACCAACTTTTAACCCATTTCAAATGTGATATTGCTGGTATTTGCACACTCAGTTTCGTTTAAAATTTGATTGCACAAAATGATTTCTTTGGGAGAAAATAACGAACAAAAAATCTAAAAGAATATATCCTGTAGGTTTTTTATTGAGCTGTATAGGAAAAATGCAAGAAAAATTCGTCAGGTTTTCGAATGAATTTACGAACTACTCGTTAAATTCCACCAATCATTTCTTGCGGAATACTACTTTTCAACTTATCTGCTATCTTTTTTCAGAATTTCTTCAAATCAGACCGTGTTTTAATTGTTTTGCCACATCTTGTTGATTTACGCTAAATTTTTTTTTTTCCTTTTTTTCATGAAGGTTTACTGGCGGGACTCTGACCTGAATAGAGTAGAAACCTCTACGCCAGGCCTTTGAAAATTCGTTGTGTAAATTCTTTCAAATCATTTTGCCAGCCGTACACGGAACATGCCGTCCAAGAAGACGCTGTTGCAAATCACTCGGAAAGAATCACGGTTTAGTACTTTGAGTCCTTCCATCTTTTCTTTTTTCAATTGTCTTTGCATAATTTTGTAAGTCAGTGTTACGTTTGCCAGTTAAATACAGCGTTCTATAATGTCTTCAGTCTTTTGTAGTTCAGTCCGTGAAGTGTGTCATTTGTGTGCTATGAGATCTTCCAAAGCAGTTTTTTTTCGAACTAAAATTAAGAAGTCATTGTATAGTTACTAGTGCGTTAGAAAGATATAACTCAACTCCTTTTGAAGCATTTCACTCAACCGTGCAAGAATCATGTCGTCCATAGAAACACTGTTGAGCACGCCTCAAAATGATGTTACATTCTTCATGTTTGCTTTTCCAGTTATCTCTCATGTCCACTGTTTTAGTATGGTGTCGTTTTGTCTTTTTGTCATTAAGTTTGTCAATGTATTTTCTTCAGCCTTTTGTAGTTTATTTCGTCATTTTTTTTTGAGCAGTTTTATCGAATCAAAAATAAGTTATCATTATGTCGTCGAGATATTTGAATTCTAACAGTTTTGGTAATGTCTGATGTTACAAGTCTCAGTAGTCCCAGCGGTATAATTTTTATAGTTTACTGATGTGACTCATGAGAGAAAAGTTTACTTGAAAGAATTTGGGTGGTTGTTGCGTCCCTTTATGTTACTTAATTAGTTGATCAGTGCTACATTTATAAGTTCAAAAGGACATTTCGTTACTTCGTCATTCGTTTATATTCTATTATTCTATTATTCGTTTCCTATCTATCATTATAAAATTTAGTTAACTGATGTCTAGTTCTTATGTGCTTTGAAATACATCGATGCATACCTCGTTTTACCTAATTTGATTGACCCATCACTTTGTCCGCCTTAGTCAGTTCTTGTCTTCTGCGTTATTCAGTTAAATTCTATAATTCTATTGAAGAAAAGTTTACGTTTACTTGCCCGTTCAATACCTCCTTATTTGTCTAATCCTATGGTGTGGCCTAGTTAGAACTAGAACATAGACTAAAGGGCGATACGGTCAAAATTTGGTCAATATCAACTTGACGTATTTCTTCAATTTTGCATTTGAAAACCTGAACACCCCTCATTTTGAAGGTGTGTAGAATGTTGCTCTATTTTGATTTTGAATTCACTCTTCAGTTGTCAAAATGCCGTCCAAGCAAGAAGAGCAGCGTATCAAAATTTTGCTCGCGCATCGCGAAAATCGGAGCTACTCGCACGCAAAGTTGGCAAAATCGCTAAAAGTTGCCAAATCAACCGTTACAAATGTAATTAAAGTGTTTGGGGAACGTTTGTCGACAGCCAGGAAGTCTGGATCGGGGGGAAATCGAAAACCGAAAACCGGAAGCCGCTGAGACGACAAAGAGAATTGCCGGTAGTTTCAAGCGAAACCCTAACCTATCTCTCCGAGATGCCGCAATAAGCTGGGTGTATCGTCTACAACCGTGCATCGAGCCAAAAACGAGCCGGACTATCGACTTACAAGAAGGTAGTGACTCCAAATCGCGATGATAAACAAAATACGACGGCCAGGCGCGATCCCGGAGGCTGTACACGACGATGCTGACGTAGTTTGACTGCGTGGTAATGGACGACGAAACCTACGTCAAAGCCGACTACAAGCAGCTTCCGGGACAGGAGTTTTATACGGCAAAAGGAAGGGGAAAGGTAGCAGATATTTTCAAGCACACGAAACTGTCAAAGTTCGCAAAGAAATATCTGGTTTGGCAAGCCATCTGTACCTGTGGCTTGAAAAGCAGCATTTTCATAGCTTCCGGGACTGTCCAGCCAAGAAATTTACGTGAAAGAGTGTTTGAATAAACGTCTGCTGCCTTTCCTGAAGAAACACGGTTGTCCCGTACTGTTTTGGCCGGATCGGCATCTTGCCATTACGATAAAAAGGCCATGGAGTGGTACGCCGCGAACAACGTGCAGTTGGTTCCCAGGCGACAAGAACCCTCCCAACACGCCAGAGCTCCACCCAATTGAGAAATACTGGGCTATTGTCAAGCGGAACCTAAAGAAGACCAAAAAAACTGCTAAGGACGAGCAGCAGTTCAAGGCAAACTGGCTTTCTGCGGCGGCAAGAAGGTGGACAAGGTGGCTGTGCAAAATCTGATGGCAGGGATCAAGCGTAAGGCCCGGCAATTCGGATTTGGAAAAGCGGAAGCCTAACTGAATATTTTTCCTGAATTTTATACTAATTGAACTTGAAAAAGAAATTTAATTTGATTTTTTAAATAAACGATTTCACCGATTTACACGCGTTTTCCCTTGACCAAATTTTGACCGTATCACCCTTTATTGCGCACATTTCGGGTATATATTAACAAAATAGTATTCTGTTTTAACTGACAATATTCGACTGTAAAATGTTCGACTTTATGTGAACTTTAGAGGGAAAATACAACAAAAAATCAGCTCGATTTCGAAGAAATTTGCGGACTGTTTCCCAGAATACGTTTCATCACTCGGCGCACATTATTTGCATTCATCGTTTTGGCAATCTTATTCCACTTGGGTCTCAATTCATTGATGCTTCTGACGACACCGCCATTCACCTCCAGCTTCCTCTTCATAATAGCCCAAACTCTCTCTATCGGTCTGAGCTGAGGACAGTTTGAGTTCTTTCGGTATAAACTGAATCCCGTTGGTTTCATACCATTGTAGGACTGTTTTACTGTAATGACAGCTTGCAAGATCTAGCCAAAACATGACAGGTTCATTGTGAAATCTGAAGAATGGCAATAGACCGTTCTGTACAGCTCTCGATAAAATGTCTTACCAGTGATGAAAACCTTGGTCTTCCTACTGCAGCTACAGATTTCTTGCCAAAATATGTATTTACGTGCAAATTTATCTACAAACACAAACTTGAATTTGGCAGAACATCTCCCCAAGCCGTAGCCAAGTAAAATTGTTGTCCCGGTAGCCGTTTGAAATCGGCCTTCACATAGATTTCATTATCCATGAGGAGATTGCTATTGAATTTTGTCAGCACCTGATCATACAGTTTTCTGGCACGGGTTCTGGCCACATTGTTCTGCTTTTGACCCTTATTTGGTTGTCAACAAGCACGGTATGATTTGAAGACTTCCCGAAGACGAATCCGTTGCACGGTACTGCATGCGTCGAAAAATTTTTTGGCCAAATCGCGGTCTGAGATGTTGGGGTTTGCTCTAATATTCTTGATGATTTTGTTCCGCAGTTGACAGTTAACAGTACCCACCCAGCGCTTGCTTTGAGGCTTGCGATCCGTCAACAAAGTTTTTCTGTACTTTTTTCAAAATACGCCACATGGTATTTCAGGGAAATATCTTTAGCAAGGTTTGGCCTAAACTACGAAGAGTTTCCCAAATGATTGCGAACAATTATTTTTCATCTTTCTTCTTCCATTTTGTATTTCTCTGAAACACGTTCGAACTGCACCGCGAAAGAAAACTTCTGGTGTTGTTATTGTTATAGGGAACACAAAATGTCATAGTTTACAAATCCGACCACTAGTATCACTGTAAGAATAAAAAATGTTTGTTCCAATACTAAATGGGCCACACTTCAATCGCTAAGTCGTTTAATCGCTTTAAATTCTTACATGCAGCCTAACAATTTTGTTTTAAACCTTGGTCAGCTATAAGATTAACTTTTCGGTGTTAAAGTAAAGCTTCACCTCGCTTATTCCCTATCTATTATTGAAATATAATCGAGAATGAAACCGTTATAAGATTGTTTGTATGCCAGTGTTATAATATGTGGTATTTTGATTATGGCTCATTGAAATGAGAAATTACAAAATAATCATGGCACCACGTTCCTAGTTTTAATAAAACTTCTACTCAGTGAATTCAACAGTCGATTCCCTAGGAATGTCAATAATCTTGAACACATTGTCTATCACCATATCAACATATCTATCTAGCTAGATTTATATTTAAGCGCAAAAAGCAAATTTCAGTATTTAGTATACCCTCCTTTCGCCTCAATCACTGCTTGTAGAAGTGTAGGCATGCTTTCACCGAGGTTGTGGAGGTATGTTTTTTTTGTCTGCAACTCAGAGGATGGTGCCCAAGTTGACACTATATACACAGTCATTAAAACCGCACTTGACCACGTTGATTACTTTATAATATTGGCCAAACTAAAGCATCTTGGAGCTTCTGGTACCATTGTTCAATCGATGTAATCCCTCTTTACAAACAGTACACTTTCTGTTAGATTGGGAATGGTTGAGTTTTCTACAATTGGTGTAAACGCAGCCGGGTGAATGTCAGCGTAGCGAAATGCTCGGTGATCAGTTCCAACAAAAAGAAAATTTCGATTGAACAATGTCACTCCATTAACTGACATCAAATTCAGCGATAATAAGGACATTGGAGTGTTGTTGAACACAGGTTTAACATTCCAGAATTATCCATATTATCGCTAACTTTGTTTACGTGGAATGTATAATGAAAGTTGCAAAGTAATTTCGTAGCCCCTACTGCATGAGAGCTCTTTATTACTCACTCGTACGTTCAATCCCCGAAACAGTCGCCCAAACACAATGATAACGGAAACGGAACGGAAAGCGGCAATTTTGACAGTTGCTGCAAATGACTTCGATATGTCCAATTAGAATCGGCTTGGATCTAGTCTGTTTTCTTTCCAACAAGCAGTATTACTCAGATTGGGCTTCGCCGTTTTCCGTCGCCGTTATCATTGTGTTTGAGCCATTACTGCTATAACTGGTCTGTAAGGATCGAGTCTGCACAGAAAAAAATATCAGGTTTGCGCTTCGAGCTCTTCCCTGGACAGACCCAGTTGTTCTTTCCCCCTTTGAAAGTCGATGCAAGCAACCAGGCCTTTACACATTGGCAAAAAGGAGATATGACATGCGTGCTGTAGTTGTTGGAAAATTGCTTTTTGGAACAATTTTGCCTCCAATATTCTAGCAAAACTGTATGTGAACGTGACCTCTAGAGTTCTTCGTACGACGAACTTCCTTTCCATCAGACAGCTTACGGTGAAAACCTATTTGTGCAATGTATAACATTTTTAACTCTGTTTTCCATTTGTTTGATTCCAATGATAGCTGTGAAACTTTTAAATGTCGTTTACGTAACCATAATTTGTTATAAAATGTAATTTTTATATTTTGATCATCACAATTATTCGAGCCTTCATCATTCAATCTTTCATCATTCCACCGTTATTTTGTATAGAAGATCAATTCTCTGTTTTCTGAATGTCCCTGAGATTTGAGTGAATATTTTCTCCCACCTAGCAGTTCAGGTGTTGTTCGATTACCAGTGGAAGATCAGAGAACAGCATACCGTTTTCTTCCCAATTCAAATTTTGGTTTCAGCACTTAACATTCTTGTCTAGGGAAAAAACATCTTAGTCCAAAAGCAACATATATTATTCTCGAATCGATCATAAAGCGCACATGAAAGTTAAAAATAACAACATTTAATTTAACGAAACGAAACGCTTACGTCGGCTTAACTTTTAATTATCATCTTAAACTAATAACACTTCAAATTGACATAAAAAGGGCACAATCATCCCCAAACGTGAACGGTCGAACGGTGGATCCTACCCGTCGGGTCGTCTTACTTGCGCTAACTCGTATCACCGAAGCCAATGTCAATAATACCCTTAGCTCTGTTGAATGTTGGTAAACGATGACGTATGTGCTCGATGGATTGTTGTAGTGGTCAACGATGAGTGAGTGCTGGCCCGCTGTAGACGGTTGCTTCCTTCCAGAGACAACTAGGTAGCGGGGTAGTAATGCCTACTTCTTTATCGAACATACTGCCCCCGGCAGAAATGGCCATTTCTGGAGATTCTTGACAGGAACAGGTCCGGAACCTCAGCGTTATGGACTCGGCGACATGGAGTGAAGAAAACACCCGGTAGGACTTTTCAAAAAGATAAAGCGTTTTGGACAGTTCCTCACTTGAACTCTACAGGCTAAGAGCATTGTATGCTGATATTCTACGATGAATTTTGCCCACGGCAGACGTGAAATCCTTGACGTTGATGATCGTTGAGAACTCGTGTCAATAGATTAGAGCTTTTGCTGGACTCTTCTCATTGAGGACCTTGTATTAATATTGACGACACCGCAACTTCGACAGTGTGGTTGATCTGAATCTCAGAAACCGTGCTTAAGTAGCCAGTTTGATCCGCTTAGGAAACCTCTAGCCCGACTCTATCGGAGGCTGGTTCTCGTCTACTATGACAAAGAGCTTGTTTCTTTGAACCGCCACGGGTGGGTTGCACCACTTGCTGCGTGGTTGTAGCGATGAAAGGTAGTCTACATGCCAACGTTTCCAGACTTCCTGAAGAAGTTTCTGAATTAGCTGCCACTGGTGGAGACGATTGGCTGGAAGTGATTCATAGTCAAAGTACGGAATGTAGCGTTGAACCGATCAGAAAGTGAGCCGGTGTGAGAGCTTGAAGATCTGTTGGGACTTCGGAAAGTTTTGTGAGTGGTCGCGAATTGAGGCACGCTTTAATCTGGATGAGAAGAGTCTCCATGTTGTCGAATGCCAGCTTACGGTCGCCTAGTACACGGACAAAGTGCTTCTGTGCAGAGTTGATTGCTGCTTCCCATAGTCGTTCGAATTGTGAACTGCGAGGTGGATTAAAATGCCAGAGGATGCCATTCACGGTGCATTCGTTGGCAAAGGAGTGTGGGAAATCCTTATCGCGCAGTAGCCTTCGAATTTCATTAGCGGCACCAACGAATTTTTTAACGTTGTCGCTGTAGACTTCTGAACACGAAACGAGACACGAAGCGACGGAAAGCTTAATGGAACTTGACGGTGCTTAGGTCTACGTCGAGCTCCAAGTGAACTGTTTGCGTGCTAAAGCAAACGAACAGTGCAACGTAGGCCTTCGGAGGGGCATCTTTTTGATGGCGAGGTTTGAGATAGATTGCTCCCCAGGAATCAACACAAACGACGGAAAATGGTCTCGAAGCGGTAACACACAGGGATGGAAGTTCAGCCATGTTGTAAATGGATGTGATCCTGGCGAGAGTCGTATGGTTGAGTGAAACGACTCAACCGTCCACCGACGCGTAATACGTCATCAGGAGCAATCATTGGATTAAACCACCGGAGTCGTGATTTCGGCGAGACAAACTGTTTTTCCTGCAGTGCATTCAATTCCGCGGCAAAAACATCACGTGGAACAAATGGAATAAGTGCTAATTCAGCATTGCGAAGCTCGACAGTTGTTAACGGACATAAAGCCGTGCGCTTGGCTTTTAATAGTTGAAGATTATGGAAGAATCGCCAACAGTAGGTAGTGACGCGTAACATGCGCTGGTAGTTGGAAAACCTGCCAACGTATTCCTCGACGAAGGTTGGCGAAACAGATGCGACTATAAGCGAAGATTTTCTAGCTTGTCCAAGATTGTCTTTCTCATCGAAGCCATGGGGGGCCTTCCCATCACAATTTACACTTTAACAAGTCATCAAGGGAAAGTCCTCTTGAGATAATTTATGCAGGATTCTCTCGCCCTGCCACATGATTCCTATCGCAATTCTCTTCTGCTGGATTTTAGAAACTCGGTTTCCGACGAAGGTTGACCAGGTTGAAGGTGTCGCCTTGAGCCAGCTTAAAACGGTCATTGAATCTACCCGAAAGTAGGCCTTGGATGCAATTCGTAGCGCTTGGGAAACCCTGTGATAAAGGTCGGCCAAAAGAAGTGCTCCGCAAAGTTCTAAGCGCGGAACACTTTGCTGTTTGAGTGGAGCCACCTTCGAGCGCGATGTTAACAGAGCGACTTTGATTTCATCTGACTCATTCGACGATCTGATATAGACACAGGATCCATATGCAGCTAAGAAGGCATCCGAGAAAAAGTTTAGCTCCATAGAAGTAGCATTTGGAACTACAACGAAACGGTCAATGCGCAGAGAATTTAGACGGGGAAGTTCAGTGAAATAGTCAGTCCAGCGTTTCTTCATCTCTTCCGGCAGTTCCTGAATCCGTTGGCCATTTCGGTATTCGATGTCTTAGAAAAATCCCACAATACAGCCTCTCACTCAATATTTGGTAAGCTAAGCGCCCAGCATGTTAAAAACAAGGATTTTAAAGATATCCAAAGCATAAGATTAGTTGCGGTCAACTCCAACCGTTATTATCCTTCTGATCATGATGTTCCAAAAGCACTTACGTCGGAATCGTTCATGCAATCTTATACAAGCCTAAATCACCTAAAAATATTAATAGAGTATTAAAAATGAATCCGAGTTGGAGCTTGCCGCCATAGGTGTATTGCTGAAAAAATACGATTTCTGATATTTTAATTTTATTTGAAACTCCTACCATTACCACACAGTTTCCTCTAAATCTAAACCTTTGAACTCTAAATTCCGTCCTACCATACCAGGTAAGATCGAACAAACAAAGCTAACTAACATATTTCCATTAATAAAAAGTAAATATCATTTTCGTTTGAAATTTCCGACCCAAGGCTGCGTTTGCCATTATTATTCAGAGTTTTGCAGAATCAGAACAGCTATTTTTTTATCCTCCGCTTCCAGTCGAATGCTAATAAATTATGTAGCTTTGTCAGTGAAACCTGCCTAGGTTCACGCGAGCCTATTTCGCTGGCGAACCACCCAGAAATCAACCTCCTTGAACCCATCCTCCCTCAGTCGGCGCTCAAGCTTTCGACAGCTAATGTAGATTTCGATTCCCACCGAGGAAGAGAAGTAGCTATCGCATGAGACTGGATGCGGCGGGAGTTGGGTGAGGACGTCGGAACAAAAAGCAAAAAGTATCTCCAGTATTGAAACGAGCGATAGGTACTGGAAGGTCGACGGGTATAGATGACTAGATAATATCAGCCGGGACAAATTTCAGCAGCTATCGATTCACAGCGAAATGGAAATGGTCGAAGGTGGGTGAAGGAAGGGTAACGGCGGGTGGCGACGGAACATATATCTGGCTGAATGTTTTTCACCGGATCGCGATGCCACCCGTTCTAATCATCCACTCCATCCTCGTCATTATATATTAGAAACACCACCACCACCCACTTCAAGTCCCGGGTGAGAAGCAGGCTGCGGTGCTGTTTAATTCTCTCGCAACTATAGTAACCTTCCAGGAATGTGGGTGAGCACGACCAGTCAACAGTTCTAGCACTTTAGTTGATTTGCCATCGTTGATCGAAAAGGGTTCGATAGTCGCGTGGCATCAATGGTTTTTTATGGACGATGATCCAAATGTGTGGAAGTGTTACCAGTTTCGTTGATTATTCGCTTTGTATAAAATTAACCAACTGGGACGTTGACGTTCGTAATGAATTGATTGATCGAAAGTCATATTAGAGCGCCGATTATTTGTGTTGCCTCACAATGCCATTGAGACGCACTTTTCAAGGGGGTGTTAGCGAAAGCACGCATCTCCTTCCGGCTTGCCGCTGCCTAGCTTTACTGTCGTCATCATCATCATTACCGTCCTCGTGCAACTAATCTACCACCCCCAAAAACACACTCAACTAGAAGTACTCATACAACAATCAAACTCCCTCAAGCACACACACACATCGATACAATTATCCGCACACAGTCACACGGTCGCTCTCAACTTGCGAAACTATAACTCGCTATCGTTCGATTCCTCCACTTTCAGGACGACGACGCTCCTATCTAGCTATAACTATATTCGACCATGTACGTGTCTCTTGGCTGGCTGCTACCACGTTTTGCAGCACGACTCTTTTGCCCATCCATCCCCGCGACGACGACGTTCACTCATACCCTCCCCGCCCGCCATCCCTTATCGTTTATTATTATTCTAAGGGAAGTGAACTTCATAATGAAAGTTGTTTAAAAAAGTTGTTTAAAAAATGCTCAAGGAAAACGTTGTTTAAAACCATGCACCCTCAAGAAACAGGACGACACCTTACGACGGGGGAGCCAACGTTTGGAGCCTTGGCCTATTCCACGCATCGTCCGAAAATCGGAATGTCTTGAGGAAGTGTGCCATCGAGCCGTTCGTATACCGGAGGGACCTTATCCCTTTCTGCAACTTGACCTTTCTGCTTTGCCATGACTTCCGAGTTTGTCCTACTTTTCTGCCTCCCCGCATTGACAGTCTATGGCTATGCTTCATCGTTCCGGGCGATTATAGAATACGTTCCTACGTCCTGCTACCAGACCATGGCGCTATGTGTATACAACTCACAAACTGCAACTGCTGGCCGACTGAATGGGAATGATCCGGTTGCTTTCCAAGCGATAGTGGTCGAAGACCAGCTGCTCTGTCGGTCGGTCGGTCGGATGGTCGGTCTGTTCAACACTTGTTCGACACGAGAAGGGGGGCAGCAAGCAGCAGGGAGTGAAAATGTGTAAAATTTTTGAACTTTTAAACTGCCGCCACCCTCCCACTTGCTCTCTGCTCTTGAAACGATAGCCGCCTTCAAACGAAAGAAAGGGAAAGCTTATCGGCTTGAGCGGCATGGACCGACGATGATATTGATAGATGAGTGCAACGTCGTCAACCAGGTGTGATTGGCCGAAAATTTGAATCATCAATCGATTAACACTTTAAGGTTTTTTTTTTGCATAGCATGACAATATACTTGAAAATTACTCCAATTAATAGTACAATTCGTTTATTTTATCATGAGCTAAGACCAATTTGTATGAAAGTTAAACTCCAATCAATCAAAACTAAACACAATAGAATAAATTGCCTGCAGCACGAAGGCATTCGAAACATGTCATAAAATAACATAAATACATGTCGCCAATTACCGCCAGAAACGACATCATTGGTATGACTCGAACGTCGATTCTTGACATGCATTACTTTCTGAAGATTTGTTGCATATCTGTAAGTATCTACAGGAGATGGCTCAATCAACAATTTTGGTTTAATTACGTTCCATTAATATACATAATACTACGCAATATTGGGCCTTCCTTATAACTTGAGGGAGCGCTTTGGAGACCAGTCCATAGAGTTAGAACAAGGCAGTTTTGTCAGAGATAGACTAGAAGCAATGATGGATTCAGGGAATGAGTTTTCCGAAAAAGCAGCGTACTTACCTTCAAAAGCTTCGCGGAAGTTCCTGTCTTTCAACTCAAACGTAGGACTGGGACGGCTACTTGTCACTGGTAGGAGAGCATAGACTGCTAGCAGACAACAAGCTTTCACAAAGATTGCGGTATCCAATTTGCAAATGATAATCGTAGTTTGCTTAGGAGAGATATACTAAAAACGACGACAGAGTCAGGAAACGAATTGTTCGATATAGGTATCAGCGTACTTTCCTGCGATAGTAAAGGGCGAACACGAAATTATTTCGACACCGAAAATGTCAATTTTCTTATAATGTTAAGAATCAATCCAAAATTGTAGGGTAGTTTTATACATATATTTAATTCAAAAATCAAAAGAAAAGTTAATCGATGGAGCCTTGAGTGTAAAATTGAACGCATTTTCGCTTGATGCCCTCCATCAAAGTCTTTACAGTGTCATCCGGTACCAGTTTCTCAGTTTTTTTTCCATTTTCTTAACATGTCCTTCTCGTCTTTGACTGTCTTCTTGCTCTTGCGAAGTTCCCGCTTCATCATTGCCCAGTACTGCTACTCCGGGCGCAGCTCCAGACAGTTTGGCGGATTCATGTCCTTTGGAACAAAATGGACAGAACTGGCCTCATACCACTCCAGGACACTTTTAGAATAGTGGCATGATGCCAAATCTGGCCAAAATAGCGGAGCTTCGTCGTGCTGCTGCAAGAACGGCAAAAGGCGCTTCTCGAGGCACTCAGATTTGTAGATCTCTCCATTTACTGTGCCCTTTGTCTGTGCTCCTCAGTCCGCAAGAGCAGATGGCCTGCAGAATGAAATATTTGGAGGCGAACTTCGACATTTTCTTCTTCTTAAATTTGTCGTCCACATAGAACTTGCTCTTGCCGGTGAAAAACTCCAACCCCGGAATTTGCTTAAAATCGGCTTTTATATACGTTTCGTCGTCCATCACACAGCAGCCATATTTTGTCAGCATCTTCTCGTAGAGTTTCCGTGCCCGAGTTTTAGCCGTCGATTGTTGCCGCTCATCGCGGTTTGGGAAGTTCTGTACCTTGTATGTATGTAGTCCAGCTCTCTTCTTTGCATTCTGGACGTAGCTCTGCGACATGCCGATCTTTTTAGCCAAATCACGGCTTGAGACGTTGGGATTTCCAACGTCAACCGCTCCTGGAACCGCTTCAACACTCTGGAGACGGTTGAATGGTGAATGTTCAACATTTTGCCCAACTGCCGGTGCGACAGGTCAGGAAATTCCAGGTGTTTGGAAAGAATTTGTTCTCTCGACTCGCGTTGGTTCACCTCCATTTTCGTTGAATCGAAAAACACGACTTCGAGTTTGACAGCATGTAAACAATACACATCAATGAGAAAGTGTACAAAATTTGGTTGATTTTTACCCAATGGTAAAAACGTTATGCCCTGTTGAATGTGTCGCAATAATTTAGTGTTCGCCCTTTAGTTCGGAAGAACCCATCTCTCAGCTCATAATCAGGGCTGAAACGAGTGATGTTCGCTGGCGCGATCGTTATGAGAGATATTGGTACCCAGTGAAGAGCAGAATCGTTGAGTAGGTTTCAGGCTGAAAAATGGATGACGGGTCGCATCAACGCAATGTCGATATGTTTACAAATCGGCTCGATAGAATCTAGAGAGGGGTCAGATTTGATGTGATAACTCTCTAAACACAATTCCGTTAATCCACGAAGCCGAAGGAATGGCTATTTTCCGAAATTTTACATCCATTCTATTTTGAGTGAGATGAAGTTCATGGAAGTTAATTTTTTTCACTAATGGAATAACCTCAATAGGGTCCTCGCATTGTAGGCAGTCCTACACACTTAGAAAAAATCGTGTAGATTTATAACTGAAAGAATGCACATAAATGGAGCGGCCTTTATGACATAATAATCTGTTGCATGAACAATTACATCAACCAACTTACATTTTGACTGTAACCCTATTTCGACACATATCAAGTTGATGTAATATTTCAAGACGATGTAAATGTTAGTTAAAAATTATACTTGAAACGAATTTCCAACGAAAAGAAATGATAGAGAAATGAATTTCCAGGACTAATTAATTTTTACCCCAGCGTTATAATCAGTACTCCCTGTATGTGGTATGCGGTAAACTCTACAGTAATTAACATCAATTTTCCTTTTTTGCTCTGCGGAAATTATATTAAAAGAAAATAGATCATTTTTTATGCCTTGATGCGTGATAAAAATGTTACATCTGAGGAATCGATTTAGATTTGGCAACCAACAGCGGCTTACAAGTGTGCAACATATAACCGATTTAAAAATGTGTGTTTTACTGCCGCAGGAAGCAGAAGAAATTTCACACGTCGATGATTGCCTTGAGTCGAAATACAACTGAAGCGCAGATGATGCGTAGAAGGGAGGAGTAGCTCTTTCAGTCCGCATTGATGGTCTTGTAATTTTAAAGAACAATGGCGAGCAACCAATATAATTTATGAAGGTCGTGTAAAATTATGTTATTATGATGGGCTTGTATTATTATTAATAACGGATATTTGAAATACCCTTAATTGAACATAAACATGCAGCAGCAATCCATTGTGTTGACCTAAATTGTGTGATTTTTTCAAATCGCGTGTCATGTAGTTTCCATATTTTTTTAGTGTGTAAGCTAAATTTATGACAGCTTCAGATCATAGGTTCGGGGTAGTTCGGGAAAGATAAAGCCAGAAAAATTCTTTCGGCGGAGGTACTGTCAACACAGAACTTGTTGGCGAACCTTAGTGCCTCCAAACAGTGGTTTACGATTTTTAGAGTGTTACAATGACATTTTAGCACAGTTTGACCTTCTGCTCATCTCGAGCTTGAAAAACCTCTGAGAGAGCAATTCCACCTGCTTCAGTTGTCTGAAATAGCCTGCTTCCGTTCAGTATTGTTCTGTCCATGTAATATTTTTATTATTCAGAAAATATTTCTGATTGTTTTTAATAACTAAAGCTTACAGTTTCGTGCATCAAATGTGGATAACCTTGTTTGAACCGCAGACAATAAAGCATGGAACGGTCAAAACTTGTCAGACTTACATATGAGGTAGTTTTTATAATCGTGCATTTAAAAAACTTGAACACCCCTTCTTTTTTATGATGTATGCGTACGAAATGTTGACTTTATTTGGTTTTTGCAATTTTCAGTTGTTAAAATTGCGTTGAAGCAAGAAGAGCAGCGTATCAAAAATATCCAAAATCCAAATTATTCCCGCGCCGACGGGGCAAAATCACCTAATATTGTGATTTTGACGTGAAGAATGTTATAAAACGGAGAACGTCTGACGACTGCCAGGAAGCCGGGATCGGGAGAAAACCGAAACAAAGATGCCGCAGCAACCGGAAGAATAGCGGCCAGCATTTTCAAACGCAATCCCCTCAATCAGAGATATCTGAAACAAATTGGGAAAGTCCCACACAATAGTGCAAACAGCTAAGGAACGAGCCGGGCTGTCAACATTTAAGGTTACAGTGACACGAAATCGAGATGATAAGCAAAATACAACAGCTAAGTGTTTAGGTATTTAGGTATTTTAATGACTTGTCGAGCACTCAGCACTGAAGGTGTCTGTAGTTCGCAGACGAAATAGGCCTATCTGGCGAAATATATGTTTTCTCTGGTGAAATTTAAATGATTTTGCTCGCGTTTACTAGTGATAATTTGAAAAAAGTGTTTTAATGTTTTATTTTTTATATTTTTAATAGAAAGTGATCATATGAAGTATTAATTTTAAATTCTCCTAGTTTCCCAATCACAATCAACCAAGGACGTCATCTTTTGCCCAACATCCCACTGCGGGGTAGGTCGAGGCACGGACAAATCCGCGACCTCAACAGGCAAACATCGTTTACAACACACAATTCGACCCAAATTTGATACCTGAGCCAGGTTGGTATTGAATCAAAGACGAAAACGGTAAAGTGTCAATTTTTGTGTATTTCATCTGAACCCAGCCTGAAGGGGAAATTTTAGTTTACATTCTGGCCAGGAAGATCCCGGTCAAGTTTACTTTGCTGAAACTGGGTGGACGACGTTCGTTCCGGCACTGAAAGTTACAGGCAAGGATAGGCCTTATTGACGGATGTTGTACTACGTCTGCCGCTGACCTTATTCTGTTAGGTTTGTACGTTTAAATTATATACGAACGAACTTAATTATTGATTGAGTCATCCCATTCGACAGCATATACTGACCAAGCAGTTGCCGAAACATATTCGTCTGCAGCTGTTCCGGCAGGGAAAATGTATAATCAACTATTCCAGAAGCTTTGCTACGCTGGTTTGCTGCATATCGATCCCCAAAGAATGAAGGATCGTGATCAAACATGTTTTATGCATAAGGATTGCGGACTTATTGGATACTCGACAATCTGCCATTGGGTATAGCGAGATTGAGTAGTAGTAGTAGGAATATACGGTGAAGACATTTCCGGTGAAATTTGCGAAATGGAAAATCTGCATTTGTTGACAAACATTTCCATGAAAGTTTTTTGCTGAATTATCGCTCATTTAAAAAAAACTAAGGCCAAAGTTGGCTAGAGGAAGCCTTCTTTTACCTCATTGTGGTCTTACTTTAAGAAAAGTTAGCTTTCATTCGTGAGAAATTGTCAAATCTAATATTTGTTTGCAAAAGCAGTTTCATCCATTTCGCAAATTTCTCTGGATTTTGACTGAATTGTATGGATGGTTTGCATGGCTACTGTACAAAATTGCATTGAGTACCCGGCTTAATTTGCGGAGTGCTACATTTGGAAAGCATATACTGGTTCAGCAGCAACATGTCAAACCGAAGATTATGAGTTTGACGGACCTCGGCTACCTCCGGGATTTAATCGTAGTGCAACAGGGATGGATATGGCCATGTTCGTTCATTTGAATTCCAACTGGAGTAAGGTGATCTATGTACCGGCAGTCCAGAATCACTTGGCAACATTGAAACGTCTGAAGACTGAAGAAATTGGATATTATGACTCATAGTTTAAATTTTTGCTGTAATTTTATTTACATATCGTTCACAAGTCAGAACAATCAGCTGAGAAATTGGTTTTTATTTGCACGAATTTTCTATGTGTAATTTGTTAATAGAACTCCGGAGATTCGCTCAGAATGTTTAGTAATAAAATTCACAAACATACCGCAGGATTCAATTGGAATCTCACCTAAGTTTTGTTCATTCCAATACATAAAAGAAAACGTTGATTTATCAGCCATCCCAAAATACGGTACAAAGAAGATGGGACAAAACAGGTTGATAATACGGTACTGTCTTGGTCAATGCGTCAGCTTACAATTGTATTACCACCAAAAGTGTTTGTACTGACTCCCATCGAACCAGTACATGGAGTACGCTTCGAAGACCGGAGAACGTGAAACTATCAGAGCTGTTCAACAGTGCTAGTAGGTTGAACAATTTTACGCGTTGCATTCTTCAATTTGCGACATTGAAACTTGAATCTTCTCTTCTAGATATCAGTAGATGTTCAGCAGAGGGTCTATCACTTTTCCTCCATTAATAACAAATTTGGATTGATTGATCATGCATTGCTGCGACACCGCCGAATGCAGTACACTCCAAAGATAAACGCATTTTTCTTCGCTCCACTGGACGACTCTGTTCTACTAGGTTCAACGGAACATGCTATGGCGGGTAGTGTTACTGATGAGATAGCGGACTGGGTACACAACGCAATATAGATGAATCCATTCCGCTTGTTGTTAGTCAGATGAACACAGTAAATTGTATGGTTTTCTATATTCTTCACCAGTGTCAGGCACTTGATGGAATCATCATGTTGTTGCTGGTCGACCTCGTGACCGGATTCCGTATTCAAAAGTTTCGCTTTGAAATCGTCCGCCCTACCCGTCGACAAAGTCATAGCAGACCCTGTCGTTTGAGAAATATGAGACACCGGACATGATCCCAAGGTAGCAGCATTGAGAGATTGATATGAACTTGTTAGTGGAAGATTAAACTGATACGTTATGATGTAGAAGGAGATGTTCGCTCATCACCATGAGGCACCAAGAGTGAACAACAATGTTTTTGGCTAGAATGAAAGATGTGAAGAGAAAGTGTTGAAAGTTCCGTCAGAGTGCGGCAGGTAGGAAAGTTAACAGATGTTTTTGAAAATTGAACGAAAGGGCATGTATCCAATGGTACTCGAACCATGGACGTCAATCTTTGCCTAACATCCCACTGCGGGGTAGGTTGTAGCGACGGAACAAGTTATGTTACGCAAAGATTGACGTCCATGGTTCGAGTACCATTGGATACATGCCCTTTCGCTCAATTTTCCTAAAAACATCTGTTAACTTTCCTACCTGCAGCACTCTGACGGAACTTTCAACACTTTCTCTTCACATCTTTCATTCTAGCCAAAAACATTGTTGTTCACTCTTGGTGCCTCATGGTGATGAGCGAACATCTCCTTCTACATCATAATCGTTACTCCTCGCACGGAGAATACATAACATAACAATTAATGTATGATACGTTATGTTGGCATTTGTGCTACAGATGACCTCGTTGAATTGGTTGCAAATCCGGCCCACAACGGAGCCTGCAAAGCACCGTGATCCGATGTTCGACTGCGACTGAATGTCAGAAGGACATCAATGTTGAGATAACTGTTTTGCATGATCCAATCCCGGCTGCTGATGATGGAATTAAGTAGACGGAGGTCTTCGAAACTATCTACGGTTTTTCGATGATATCGTGATCACTGATAAACAGGGTCTCCAGCTCCATCCGTTCCCTTTACCTTCATGTTAACTCGCAGTATAAAACCCTCGTCCTTGTAGGCCCGCACCAACTGTTGTCGACATAGGGTATAGAATCGGCTACTGTTTGATTTCCTCTACGCACACTCTCGCGTCACTTTACTCAATTTTTGAGTACAATTGTATGCTATCTCTTTTTCTCTCACGGAAATGTTACTCAATTTTCGTAAAAAGTGGATCTACTCAAAAATTGAGTTGATCCACTTTTTAACGAAAATTGAGTAACATTTCCGTGACAGAAAAAGAGATAGCATACAATTGTACTCAAAAATTGAGTAAAGTGGCGCGAGAGTGCAGGGTTCCTCGATCTTCAGAGCCCGGTCTTCGTTGAGATACTCGATCTTTACTTTATGACTACTTGTATACTTTTGGTCGGTGCAATTGCTGGCTAGCAGCTTGATCAGATTTTCTTTTTCGCTGTTCGGGATTCACGAATCTGTCTCGAAGAGCGCAGCGGGAGAAGATTTGGTTACACGGCCAGCCGTTTCAACTCAGTTTTGAGTCGTTTTTGACTAACTTTCGTCAAAAGTGGAGTCACTCAAATTTGAGTAAATGTTACTGACATTGACAAGTCGACAAATCAAAAACATCCATCTGATTTGAGTCGATGTTTTTGATTTGTCGACTTGTCAATGTCAGTAACATTTACTCAAACTTGAGTGACTCCACTTTTGACGAAAGTTAGTCAAAAACGAATCAAAACTGAGTTGAAACGGCTGGCCGTGTAGATGCAGATTCTCCGTCTGTTAGTGCAGCCATTGACGTAGTTCATTGGTGCCTTCGATCAGACTGGTAACGTAGTGAGAAACGCTGGTGGTTGATTGCATCTTAAGTTCGCCAATGTGCATTTGCACCTGTGAGTTGATTTTTTGCAGCGGACTGATTTAACCAGTCGTGAGGAATACAAATCAAACTGGATTTTTTTTTTCGTTTCGTTGGTTACATAAATAAAGTAGCACAGTGTTACCAGGAAAACTTTTGAATTTCGTTGTGAACATAATTTCAGTACTTTGCAGAGTTGGCAAAACGCCTCATATTTGTTCCACATGGTTATTTTCACCATAAAATGTGGCACAAAATGGCGCTTTCAAAAATTCGTAACAAAATGAGGAGTGCATGGAAAAAAAAGTTATGAACGCTAACGTTATAAGAAGTTCATTACCTTTAAAGTAGATATATAAAAAATGGGGGTTTGATCTGACGAGAAAGGTCTATTCTCGCCTAAACAATCATGAGGTCGAAAAAACGCATGTTTTTAGTTCAAATTACCCCTTACTTTTGAATGGAGGGTTTTATCTAGCATTTTGAAATTAATAAGATGGATTTAATTAATGGTGATTTCGTGTTTTAAAATGTGCTGTGATTTTGTTCAACTAATAATTATGGAGAAAAGTGTGTGGATTTAACATTACCCGTGCAGTATTCAGCTGGTGGCGATGGGTTTTGCTCGTTGCTGGTGGCCTGGTCGGGCTTTTTTGATCGGATACGGAACTGATTGGAATACAGCTAAGTATTTTTTACTCTTTTTTTATACCAGAATAGTTTTACCTCCGTAGCGGATATTGTGCGGTAGGGAAAATTCCATTAATTGCAAAAAATGTCTTGACCGTTTGGTATACTACAAAAGAGTTTTCAAAACATATACATGGAGCGTGGTTTGAGGGGTTGACGTGGGGTCGGGGCGTCTGTGGACAGGTTGTGCGACGGGTTTGTGAGACGGTTTGCCAAATCTGTCGTACGACTTACCCGCGGACGCTCCGACTATGCTCCAGTTCGGCCGAGTTTCCTGGCGGCGGGGTTGATTGTACATTTATTATTGCCAGTGGCATCGCTGGTGTGATGCTTGCTTAAGACATACAAAAAGTGGTAAGACGCGATAAGACTCACAAGAATAAAAATATGGTTCAAATGGTAGCTTCCGCGGAAGGTAATCCTAGCCGTAGCTTTCATTGATATCTGATTTGCTTAAGCGCGCGTGCTCTGGTGTATACAATGCGCTTCAAAGCTCCGCGTGCGATCATCAATTGTGTTTCAGAGTAATGAAGTAAAGTGTAGTTCCGGATTCGAATGCAAGAGGAGATAGTGTCACAATTGGACAATATAACTTATAACAAAAATTTGTTTTCTTTGGATCATATAATTGTTTTTTGCTTGCATGCAGCGTGCATTCCACAGACAGCGCAAACAAAGTGAACTAATATATGTACATTAATTGTTATGTTATATATTCTCCGTGCGAGGAGTAACGATTATGATGTAGAAGGAGATGTCATCGCTCATCACCATAGAGCAATAACAACATGTTTTGGCTAGAATTGAAAGATATGAAGAGAAAGTTTTGATAGCAGTATGCAAGCAGGTGAATGACTATATAGCAGATGTTTTTAGCAAAAATTGAGCGAAAAGGGCATGTGTAGCATGTGGTACTGAACTCAACGACATTTTTGCCTAACATCCCACTGCGGGTAGGTTAAAGCACGGACTAAGTCCGCCACTTCAACAGGCAAAAATGTCCGGTTGGAAGACGCTCATACGCCCTTTCGCTCAATTTTCCTAAAAACATCTGCTATGTTTCCAAGCCTGCCGCACACTAGCGGAACTATCAAAACTTTCTCTTCATATCTTTCAATTCTAGCCAAAAACATTGTTGTTCACTCTTGGTGCCCTCATGGTGATGAGCGAACATCTCCATCTACATCTAATATATGTGTTTTACATTGAAACATCGAACACGACTAAACAATTAAAAAACGGACGTATAATCACCATTTACCAAGATGGACCTACGAACAAACCCTTTCCCTCTAACAAACTCCTTCCCTGAGATACTTGTGGCGGTGCAGTAGTATATACGGCCTCTTGCAGCAACAAGTATCCAACCAACATTCCTTCCCTTCCCTAATTGATCTACACGGGCGTGGCCAGCGTCGGTATTGATCCAAAAACTGAGACCACCAGGAATTGCACATTGAGAATGATTCACTACTCCCAGGTGACATTCTGTTGGTTCTCTGTGCAATTTCAGCTGGTCTTGATCAATAACGAAGTAGCAAACCACGGGTGATCAATATGCTCATGCTCATGCTCATGCTCAAATTACCCCTTACTTTTGAATGATACATTTTATTTAAAAAAAAATGGTTAAGCAACAATGTGCGTTATAACGTTTTCTATATATTTTTGAAGACCACTTTTTCTCAACATGAGAAACAAAAATTGTAGAACAAAGATGGATTTAGGATTCTACAAACTCTGCAGGAATGACATCAGCCTTCTATTGTGCTTTGTTCAAAAGTTAAGTTTGGAACTACGAAACTATCGCCACAAGATGGACAACCTTTTAAATGCAACTTTGTATAAACATCATGATTCGAAAACGTAACCCTTAGGAGTTATTAATTCGCTGTGAAAATAGGGTTTTCCGATCACTGTGCGGATTAACTGATAGTAAGGATCTGGGTTACAGAACAGCTACCGGAGGAGTGGAAAGAGGGAGCTATATGCCCAATATACAAAAAGGGTAACAAGTTAGAATGTGAGAACTATCGAGCGATCACTATTCTCAACGCGGCCTACAAAGTGCTGTCCCAGATTATCTTCCGTCGTCTATCGCCGCTAGCAAGCAGATTTGTGGGAAGTTATCAAGCCGGTTTTGTGAACGGTCGATCGACAACTGACCAAATCTTTACGTTGCGGCAGATCCTCCAAAAGTGTCGCGAATATCAAGTCCCTACACACCACCTATTCATCGACTTCAAGGCCGCATACGATACTATTGATCGTGAAGAGCTATGGAAGATTATGGACGAGAACGTTTTTCCCGGGAAACTGATCAGAATGATCAAGGCAACGATGGATGGTGTACAGTGTTACGCATAGATATCGGGTGCGTTATCGGACTCGTTTGAAACACGCAATGGACTACGACAAGGCGATGGTCTTTCCTGTCTCCTGTTCAACATTGCGCTAGAAGGTGTTATGAAACGTGCAGACTTTAACATGCGGGGTACGGTTTTCAATAAATCCGGCCAGTTCATCTGCTTCGCTGACGACGTGGACATTGTCGGCAGAACGTTCCAGGTGGTAGCTGATCAGTACACCAAACTGAAACGTGAAGCTGAAAAGATTGAATTAAAGGTGAAGGCGTTAAAGACTAGGTATCTGTTGGCTGGATGAACCGAGCGTGATAGAGCTCGCATAGGCAGAACTGTGACAAACGACGGAGATGAGTTCGAGGTGGTGAATTAGTTTGTGTAGCGCGGATCATTGATTACGTCGGATAACCGCTGCAGCAGAGAAATTCAGAGACGCATTATTACCGGAAGTCGTGCCTACTATGGACTCCACAAGACCTTGAGGTCTGGTAAACTTCACCCCTGTACAAAGTGTACCATGTACAAAACGCTGATAAGACCGGTAGTTCTCTACGAGCATGAGACGTGGACAATGCTCGAAGAGGACCTTCAAGCACTTGGAGTTTTCCAACGACGAATGCTTAGGACCATGTTTGGTGGTAAATGTGAAAACGGCGTATGAAGGAGTAGGGTGAACCATTAGCTGGCGTAGCTCTATGGCGAACACAGTATCCAGTATGTCGCTAAAGCTGGAAGGGTCATTGGACAGGACATGTTGTAAGAATATCGGACAACAACCCCGCAAAAATTGTGTTTTCCTCGAATCCGACCGGTACAAGATGCAGAGGAGCGCAGTGAGCTAGGTGGTTAAACCAAGTGGAGCAAGACCTTGGAAGTGTGGGACATTCGAGAAACTGGAGACAAGCAGCCCTCAACCGAGTTTTATGGAGAAATATCGTGACGCAGGTGCGGTCCTAATAGGACGTTGGACCAGCATGAAACAAAACAAAACAAAACTTATTATTTTATTGTCGGTTGACCAAATAAATATATCTGTATTATGGATCATCAACTAAAATAAAGAAAACTTCGTCAAGAAATGGAAACTTTATCACAATTCATATGATGAAAACACTATATTGGAATAACTAAAAAAGTAATTTCGCTGCGGGAAAACTTAAAATGTAACGTAAGATGTTGATTCAGCAGTGCGTTCTATCATTAAACAACGCTTCTCTGTACTCATGATGAAGTCATTGATACTAGCTAAAAGCTCCAACTCTGCCGTAGAGCTTCATGATTTGAATTGTTTATACCAACCGCCCAATACACATTCTCGCCCAGTCATAGTCGCACTGATTTGAGCCAATGCCGCACATATGCCGTCGGACGATTGGGCATGTCGGACATCACAACCACACCTTTCCGGATACGAGAGCGGTGGACCCTCCGGTGGCAAAACAGCCACATGAAAGCTTTTCACACACGGGAAAAATTGAACGAAGAGAAGTGCGTACGCCTACAACACAAGCGAAAAACAAATATCTCAACACCCACCGATAGCCACCCTCTCGTGAAATGCTGCATGGTTGGAGTTAAAGGGCTCTCTTTCACTCATCCAGTGTAGATGGGCGCTTTCGTTGGGAAAAATAGCCACATTTCAATTGAGGGGTGAAAGCCACCAATGGAAAAAAAAAAACCACCATTTCCCCAGCCTGCTAGCCAGCAATTGGTGTGAGGTTTGGAGAAGTGAATAATATATAGGAAAAGTCATGGGAGAAGGTTCGAGGGAAAAAATGTTGAAATCGCGGCACCATTCTGAGCAGGAAAAAAAATTGGTGCTATAGGGGAAAATGGGCGGAAATTTTCCCTGATTTTTTTTCGTTCGATGCAGTACCGTTCAGCGAATCACGATGTTGCTTTGGTCAGAGTGGGGTTTTCGATTGATTGCAATCAATGCGGATGTGAAGCAATGAAACAAAAAAATGGTTTGTCGAAAATGGGGAGGATTTATCATGGGGAGGGGGTGGATTGACTAAAATAGGAATAACGGCTAAATAAAGTGTGTTCTTTTTTCGTCAAAAGCGGGCGTGTTTATAGAATAACAAGTAAACAAACGATACGTGTCGATTATGTTTTATGATGTCATTTTGCAAAAGTGGCGGCCATTGGATTGCATTTTTCAGGTGGAATAAAAGTTCTGGTGTGGGTAGTGATATGCTTCAAAGAGACTTCAACGGAATAATATCAAGCGAGGTAATCATTGAAGTACCAAATTTAGTCTCTTCGTTATTCCTATTGGTTTAGATAACCGCACAGAAGAAATAATGTTAAATTTATTCTCGTTTAATTCCAAGCCAAAAATGGCGTAAACAACGAAATTGTTTGCAATCTTTCATACCACAGGCTAGATTCAGGCGTTATCTGGCTTAAATTCACATGTAATATCCTACTATTTTCTACCAATACTAGCATTCCCTTTATGTGCATTAGAAAACGCAGAAATCAAAATCAGATTTCCATTTTTCCGAATTCGGTGTACATATTATTTCAAAACAACCCAGATTTGTTTATACGATCCACTTATGGTTGATGTAATTCACCGATGATAGACGAAAACTACTGTGCACTAGTTGCATAATTGTTAATGCGTGTATTAATAACCGTTCACCACAGAAGTTCAACCTCAGTGGCGCAGTGGTTCTACGCCCCATCCGCACATGTTTCATCGATCTGCCTTACTTCTTCTAATTAAATTTCCCAACATAGTTAAATGACTTGATGATTGTTTAAACAACTAATCAACTGCCTTGAATGTAAGTTCCACCGTGAATTCTATTTTTAGAATATTCCATCGCCATCAATTAAAATGTTTGTTAATGAATTTTTATCAGTTTGGGTAAAGCTCAGCTGACGATCCGAAAGTCTCAAATATTAATCAATAATTATTAAATAAGGGCTTATTAAAACTTTTCTAAACAGTCAACACCTGAAGAAATCCAAAAAGAGGTGTATAAGTGTTAATACCAAATCGTTAAGTCTAACACATGTGTTTCAACAGTTCTTAATCAAGACATTAACCTGGCTTTGCACAGCTTAATAACTTCTCAAAAGTTGTGTGACACAAATTGAACTGATGTTTTGACTGACAATAATTCATGCATAATTTAACTTATTGCTGAAATAACCTGTAGTTATAACGTCGATTAAAAACGTAAATTGTTTGTTGGGTAAAAAACAGCTATAATTTTTCAGGGTGCTTTCAAAAACTGGCTGTATTTGATTAGATTATAACGTTAGTATCGATGACAAACCAGTACACAAGGCCGAATGTGACCATAATGAAGATTTTTTAAATAAATCATAAATATGGTCGAGATCAGTGGTTGACTTTATAACACGCAATGTTCATCATTTCAAAACAGTGTGGATGAGTTGCATTTATTTTTAGAATCGCAGATGTCACAAACAATAGAGGAAAGTCTATTCTGCGTCCATGACACACGAGTGCACCGGTGAATTTAAGCTCATACACAATCGAAAATTTAACAAGAGAGCGTGGCACGATTCATCATTGGTAAAACAACTGAGTGTTTCATTTTCAAGTAAAGATTGATCGTGTGAAAAGCCGTGCTTCGAAGCTGGATTTCGTATTTTGTTTTTACTGCATCGTTTTCCGCCGAAAAAACGACGACTGTTCCGGTGCTCAGTTTTTCACCTGTTCCAATTCTTGATTTGCATTCGCATGAAGCGCTTTGATTTCAAGGAACCGTATGCGCATATATTCATACCATTTTGCTACTTGCGCTAAAAATGCAATGCCATTCACCATGTAAATTAGTATTTTTCTTATCACGAATCTTTTTTTTGTGTGTAAACTCCGTCGAGCAGCCTCTCACAAACTAACATGTCTTTACACTGTAGAAGGAGATGTTCGCTCATCACCATGAGGCACCAAGAGTGAACAACAATGTTTTTTGGCTAGAATGAAAGATATGAAGAGAAAGTTTTGATAGTTCCGCTAGTGTGCGGCAGGCTCGGAAATATGACAGATGTTTTAGGAAAATTGAGCGAAAAGGGTATGTGTACAGTGGTACTCGAACCAACGACATTTTTGCCTAACATCCCACTGCGTGGGTAGGTCGAAGCACGGACTAAGTCCGCCACTTCAACAGGCAAAAATGTCCGGTTGGAAGACGCTCATGTACCACTGTGGCTTGTATAGTTATTCTAGCGATCTATTGTGTCCATTGCACTCTGTTTTTACCGATGCGCACATGGGAGAGAGAACTCTCCTCCTTGCCGGGTTTTGTTTTGATTCGCGCAAGCGGACTGAAAGCGAAAAACTTTGGTGATCGCCGCCGTGAGAACCCATTTCGGCCACAATTCGCGGCCCAGACACTGATTCGGACGGAAACGGAACGGTAACGGCAAGTTTGACTGTTGCTGCACATGAGTTCGACATCTTTAATTAGAATCGACTTGGATCTATCCTGTTTTCTTTCCGACAAGCAAGTTTAGCCAGATTGGGCTCTTCTGCTGCCATTTTCGTCCCGCTGCAGTGATAACGGAGCAAGCCTTTAGGCTTACTAATTAATTAGTAAAAATCACCCGTTCATGAGTAAAATGTAACACCTAGATGCGTTATGTTTACCCAAAAGTGTAAGTGTTACTTATTTGTGAGTAAACTTCACTAATTATAATAATGTTATGATAATTATGTTTACCCATCAGTAAGTAAGCCTATTCTGAGTACTGAGGTCAAGATTATACCCATTAAAGGGTAAGCACCGTTTAAAATTCGCACACACAAATTCATTCTCAAATTCGAGTTTTTATCCTATTATCACAGTTTTTTCATATTTACCATGGGTCATTTCTTCTACATTCTTCACCACTTAAGACCGTTTTAGAAGGTGCTCCTTCATAATGGCCCAGTATTTTACTATTGGGTGCAGTTCTGGAGTGTTTCGGGGGCTTAGATCTTTCGGCAAAAAATCGACAACATTCTGCCTTATACCACTCTAGCGCATCCTTCGTGTAGTGGCATGATGCCAAATTGGACCAGAAGAACGTCGGACCGTCGTGAGCCTTCAGGAGAGGGAGAAGCCGCTTTTGGAGATACTTCCAAATACACATAGGCGTAGCCAGGATTTAAAATAGGGTGGGGCAAGATATTTTTTAGAGAGAGAGAGAGAGAGAGAGAGAGAGAGAGAGAATTACACCGTCTTCAATCAGCGGTTGCACACACTGAACACATCACATTATACAACGGACAACAAAACGCTCGGTGGACCAGTAGAGTAGGGACATTTTCAAGTTCCACCGGCTGGAGCAGGAATCGACCCCTCACTTTGTGACAATCCGCCTGAACGACGGGTGGATTATCTCTCTACGCTTACCCAAAGTACTTCACAATACACGTCAAATTTTTGGCAACAAGATTCAACAATTCTAGGCTTGTTCTGGAATTTAAAAACAAGCAAAAAGGATTTTAATAACCTTTAGATTTTCCACATGTTTCAAAATCTAGCGGGTACTGCCATGTGTCAATATATTCACTTTACAGTCGTGTTGGATTTTTGTACAGGATAACCACCGAGTTTGTTCACAGTTTGTACGGAAAATTTACTTTTCCTCCACGACCTCTCACCCACACTGAAAATTAAATTTTGATTTAATTACGAAATCGAAGGTTAGACTAACAAATCCATTCGTTGTATTAGTTGTTAATAGATTTGTATTTTTCAAGAAGCTACCTTCATACTCAATGCCACACACGTAACTGTCTAAACCACGAAACATTTATTGGAACAGAGAGAACATTCGTGCATTGTACGGAAACAATATAAACTACAACAAATATTTTGTTATAAAAAAAAGGAACTCTGGTGGTTGCATGATTGACTGACAGATCTTCTATATCGACTCAGTATGTCATTGAAAAAAATCAATTCCAGCACACTCGAGGAGCAATACCAACATGTATGAGTATGATTGAAGTGAGCAGCAATTGGTTGATCTTCATAAAATTCATTTCATGCCAATTTCATGTGTACAAAGAGGTGTAATGATAGTATTTCACCAGATGACAAGCTTTAAGAATATTTCATACAATTTACGAGACATTTGTTCTACGTACAAAATCCATGTTTACGAAACGAGTAAAAGCTACTTTACGAAAATAAATTTTCGGTGTATATAATTGACAAAGCAACACCGCAAAACACAGTTTTTTCTCCTAAAGAAACAGAAAAACCTTCGAGGTAGCTCATCGTATCTTCCGTCCACCTTCAAGCATCTTAATATAAGGTACTAGGTGGGTGTTCGCAGCAGCTAGTGCTACAGCAGAGGCCACGCCAACCTTAGTCTGATGGGTAAGGTTGCAAAATTTGGATGATCGTCTCGCATTGAGTTATCTCAAATAATATTAATCCACCCAATGTATCACAAAACATAGCGATTGATTGAGCGGATTGGAGATAATTATATCATTGAGTATAGTATCAAGTCTCCCCGGTCGATGCTAAGTCAATGAGCGCTCGACATCAATAGAAGCATAAAGTTGCCAGAAGGCATGAAAATGCATCTACACACTCTTACTTTTACCAAATCCCTGAATCGCAACTTTGAATGGATTCGCATAGATTGTTCTTATGAAGCTTTTATAGGATTGGTACAGTTGTAAAATTTGAAAGTTTACAAAAGAGTTTGCTTCGAGCATCGGCTTGTGAAAGGTTGTGTCGATGCTTAACTACGCAATATTTGTAAATATTAGGCATTCCATGATAAGTTTCTCAGTAGACCTGACAGCAGAAAATGTGTGGTCGGCTAACACTATTAACTTGTTAGTGCTAACGATGCTGAATGTAAATAAAATAAATACAAAGGAAAATTTGTCAGGTCAATTGAAAACTTTAAAAAATATGGTAAACAAAATATCAGCTTATCGCAGCTGTGGAATGCCTTATGGACGTTTCGTAGTTTGTATCATAATTGGCGATGAGTAATCAGGAGACAGAAAATGAACAACAAAATGGTCTGGTGAGCTGTGGGTTCGCTCCGGTAGTGGGGATCACACCACTCAGATCCATAATATTGCCATTGCCATGCTCTGCCCGTACCACCATATCCCCGAGCAAGTAAACCACTTTCCCATTTTGCTGATTGGTCTCCCGTGCCACCATTTGTATAAACAGGTTCAAACCAGAAATAGGTATAAATATTTAAAAATTGGAGGTGGGTTATATCTCAGGATATAAGTGTCAGCAGTTTTAACATTATGGAGACTGCAAGTTGGTGAGCCCTTCTTATGAAATTTTCTTCCCTATTTGACCTGCATTTGGGCGAGAGGCAGGCGCTGGTTATTGCATTAGTTTGAGATCACCCGTTTTTTTTCACATTGAGAATGTATGCTAGTCCCAAGCATCATCTGGTGGTTCTTTGTGTAATACCAGCTCATCTGGCAACAACGGAGTAGCAGCCCTCATACTTCATAGCAACGGATAAAATCTTCGAATAGGATAAAAGAACCGCTGTCTTGTCTTTGAAACTGGATATGAGTCGTTTCCTGTCTCGCTCGTAGAATATCATATTTTAGAAAAAATACAATTTAAAAAAAATCTCATGGATGTCCGCTTATTGCACTTGTTTGCTACATCTTGTCACAAAATCGAGAGCAACTACGCTCTTTTTCATTGAGGCAAAGGACAATCTATCAAACATCAACACTAAAAAATAAAAAATTACGCCAAACACTAAAATTATAAAAAATTAATTCAAAAGTTAGGGCGGCACTACCGCCTCTGGTTCCCTCACCTTGGCTACGCCTATGCAAACACACCTGTCCATTCATGGCGATGCTTGCGTAGTAACCAAAGGTATACTCCGCTTTTCGCAAGTACGATTCGTGTATGCTCAGGTCGTTTTCACTGAGCTAGCGGCCTTATTTTCCGGATCTTACCGAACGACCAACAGTCATGACGTTCTTCAAACCGTTTTATGATACCTGCCAGACATCGTGGAATTCTCGATTCTAACTTTTTTCCGATGCGACAGATTCTTGTTCTCAAAGTACTCGCACCAGTTCCTTTGCCGCGCTACTTTGAAAACTTTTGCGCACCCGATAAAACTGACTTCAACGGAGTGTAAACAATACACATTAAACTAAGTCTACGCCAAATTTCAATTAATATTACCCAACGAATCAAATGTTAAAGCAATTTGAGTGTGAGCGGATTTCTAGTTAAAGTAAACTTCACTCTTCTATATTAGCAACTCTGATAAACACTCAAGTTTTCAACGTGGATTTTTAAGACCTTTCAAGACGGATTTTTCAATTAACACGAATATAAAAAAAAATCAAGTTTGAATTATTCAATGATATTTCATCTGTAAATATTTCAGCAAGTTTGACAGGAAAGTAAATAACTAATGCTCAAACTTTCCGAAACTGTATTTCATTCGATTATCAATTAAATGACCTTCAGTGAAATGTATAGATCTTTAGAACTTTGCAACTAAATAGAGATAAATGTACAAACACTTAAGGCTTGTCCACAATTTCGTTCCGTTAGCGTAAATTGAATTAAAAAAAACATGAAAAAATTCTCAAACATTTGCTAACGCAAATGCACCGTATCTATTTGTAATCGCAAGTTTATATGCAAATATCGACGTAGGGTATGTGTCCCTTAACTCAGCCTAGTATGCAACAATCGATTACATTTTTTATCATAACTCATAAAATATATGAACTCGAAGCAAAATTTAACCAACTATACACTTGCTAAGATTTGTTTAATAAACCATCTGGTAGTATGTATCAGGAAAAGTTACACAACTCATTTTATAAAGTCAGAAGCTTTCGAGGGATATGGATGTAATGTCGGTCTATAGTCATCAAATTGGGTCTAATCATGGATGCAAGTTCGTCCCATTCGAAAGATTTGTTATTAAATGTTGGCTATGTACGATTTTTTTGTGATTTTCAGTTTCAAGGCGTTCCCAGCTGTATTCGCTCTACCCAACAAACAATTTTATAAATCAAACTATACTTTAACTGCTAAAAAACAGTTAAGTGATTTTAAAATATGATTAAGCGGTAATTCGGCAATCAAAACATTATAATTCAGTCTACACAGATTTTGTTCCGTTAGTTTGTGTTAAGATAAGCCATATGGAAAATATTCAACCAAAACTCAGACATTTGCATTGTAAATGTTACCAATAACAACATTTTTACTACGCTTTCCATTAAACAGGCCATAATTGGGAACCTAGAAACAAAATATGTCCCTAACATTGGGTCTATGGTTTTCATGATAAATCATTGTAATTTCACCTATGTGACCTGTTAGTTTATAACGAGTGACTATTCTCTGTACATCTTGGCTGCATTATTCGGTTTAAAGGTTCAATTTCGACAAATTTAGATCATTCGAAGAGTGTGTAGATAATCTGTTCAGCTTAACCAGTAAAGTTATGGTGTCTGAAAAGTGAAGGAAATCTAAAATTACGCGAGAGTGAACAATTATAAATTGATTAATAATTTCTCAATTGCTTTGAAATAGATCGGTCATCCTGATAGCAACACGATATTGTTGATTATTGCAGAAATAATGACATATTTGGTACATAGGCCGAATCAAGGAGCTAGGCTAACATTACATCCCGTTACCCTATTAATGAGAACAATTTTCCATAAAAAAAAAACGGGAAATCAGCAGCGAATTGGTCAGGTACAAAGCCATTTTTATCTAACTTCGGCGCCGAACGTCTCACAAACACATTGTTTTGCGATGATGTTGTTTTGAGAAGGAAATAATTTCTCATCACCATGAGGCTCTAGGAGTAGACAGCATTTTTTTTTTTTTGCCAGAACAAGTGTTGGCTAAGAGAAAGTATTGATGGTTCCGTTAGCTTACGACAGGCTGTGAAAATTGAATAGAAGTAGTTTGAAATTGAGCGGAGGGCATTGTGAGGTAGTATTTCGAAACAGGAAACACAAACTTTTACCAAGCATCCCCATGCGGGGTAGATCAAGGCATGATCGAATGCACCACCTTGACTGGTAAAAGTTTGTGCACTTGATCGTGCTCATATACTACCGATAGCTTTTTTTTATTAATAGTTCTAACGAACTGTCTATTTGTACCCCCAAATCCCCTACATGGAAGAGAAACTATCTCCCGCTCCTTTTGGGTTTATTTTTGGCATACGACTTCTGCTTTACCTAACCAGGGATGCCAGATATTTTTTTCAAATATCTGTGATAAAAATTTGAAACGTCTGGGAATGTCTATAAAAGTCTGTTATTTTTCTTACAAAATTAGACTTCTTTCAACGAAAGCGAGTTATGTCATTTTTGCTATATGTGTGATTATGAAAACGTTTCTGCATCTTTTTCTTGGATTGTATGTTTCCTCCTGAACTTCAGGCAAAATTCCTCATGAACTTCTTGGCAGTCACTTCTTATTTTCTCCGACATTCACTTCTAAAGTCCCATCCTGAACTACGAGGAAATTTCTGCCAAACTTTGGGAAAGTACTCTCCAGAATTTCTTGTAAAATCTTATTGAAGTTGTAAGAAGTTTTTCCTGAACTTATGAGAAGTTCTTTCTGAATTTCCGAGGGGAGTATTCTCCTGAACTTCGGAGATGTTTGTCCCTGAATTTCTGAAAAGTTCCTTCTTGAACTACTAGACAGCTCCCCCAAAGTTTCTTCCTGATCTATCAAAAGCATCTACCTGACCTTCTAGGATTTTCTGAACTTAGAGAAGTTTTCATTCTGAAATGCTGGAATGTTCGATTCGAACTTTTACGGAAGCTCTCTAACACTTCTGGGTAGTTCCAACTAAACTTTTGATCTCTTCGGAACTTCTGAGAAGACTTCTTGTGAACTTCTGAGGAGTTTTTTACTGAATTTTTTCGAAAAAAATCTTTCTTGATCCTACAGTTTCTTTCTGAAATTCGGGGGAGTTTTTTTTCTTGAGCTTATTCTTTCCAAACTTCTGATTGCTCTCGTCCGGAACTGCGAGGAAAATTTTATTGAAACTTTGGGAAAGCCGTCTCCAAAACTCCTAGGAAAATTTCCTTAAATTTGTTCTTGAAGTTTCTTCCTGGACTTCTGAACTTTTGGGAGGAAGTTTTCTCCAGAACTTTGAGGAAGTTTGTTCCGGAACTATTGGGAAATTCGTGCTCAAATTAGAAAGAAGTACCCCCAATGCTCCTGTGAAGATTCATTCTGTTCTCTCTAAAGAATTTTGAGAAATCTTTATTCTGAAATTTTTTAATGTTCTGCTCTGGGCTTTGCCAAAACATTTTTAAAAAAAAAACTTTTTTGACCGTATCAGTAGAACGATTGTGATTGGGAAACTAGGAGAATTTAAAATTAACACTTCATTTGATCACTTTTTAAAAAATAACAAATAAAACCTTGAAACACTTTTTCAAATTTTCGCTAGTAAACGCGAGCAAATTCCTTTTAATTCTACTATGAGCTTATCTTTTGACAGATAGGCCTATTTCGTCTGCTACTAACAGACGAAATCAGTGTCGAGTGCTCGACTTCTTGCCAAATGTGCCTAGCCTAAGGATTTTTTTCTGATATTTTGAGAAATTATAGGTAGTTCCCTTCCTGGTTAGTTCCCGTCTAAAATTTGTGGCAGTTTTTTCTGAACTTCTGGGAAGTTCAATCTTGAATTTCTGGCAAGAACTCCAAAACCTCTGAAAAGTTCCTAACTCCAAAGAAGTTCTATTCCCTCCACTTCGTCCTGAAGCTCTGATAAGTCCTCTCCTGATTCTTGGGGAAGTTCTGTCCAGAAGTTCCGCTAAGTATGATCTTGAACTTCGGTTATGTTCGGTCCTAAATTTTTGAAGGTTCTTCTTGCTTGAACTGCTTGTTCCGAAGTTTTTTTTTTTCGAGGAAGTCTCTTCCTCGGGAAATATCTTCTTGAAGCTTTGGGAAGTCGTCTTCTAAACTTTCCAGGATGTACCCTAAATTGTGGGTCTTTTCTTTCTATACTCTTTAGAATCTAGGACTAATTCAGGGATATATTTTTAAATCACTAGTACAAATGTACTGAAATGATGCATTTAGTAGTACTTTGGAAAATTCAGAGTTTTAAGATTTATTTCAATAGCTCAGAACTTTTTCTGTTGTTCTGTCCCCCGAGTAGCAACCAACTGGGCTTTAGAAGAACAAACTCAGCAACCCCTTTTAACGGTAAATTTCTTGACTTTCGTTGTGACTTAAAGGCAAAGGACCAATATTACTTAAAGGATTTCTACTTTAAATGATACCTACGATATTTAAAAAAAATATTTCAACAAAGCTTCTGACCGTATCTACAATCCTGTTCAGATCCTTGTACGTTTTAAATGCTAAGTTCAGAGAATACCTTTATATGGAATTTAAAAAATATTTCAAATGTCTGTAAAAGTTTGCAACTTAAATAAAATGTCTGCATCGTTAGAAAAGTCTGCAACAAAAATGAAAAGTCTGCAAATTTACAGACATGTCTGTGAATATGGCATCCCTGTACCTAACATTGTTTGCCTCCATCTTGTGCAAGAAGCCCTTAGCTTTTAGCTCTTCTCAGTCAAAAAAGACGCAGCTACAAAGCAATGCCATGCTGAAAATAGCTGGATTCGATTCCCGGTGTAGTCTAGAAGTCTTTCGCTAAAACTTAAAGAGTGGAGCGGTCAAAAATTGGTCAAACATGATTAAGTACACACTGATTAGTTTGTTCGTATAAATGATCAATCTTGATTTCTTTTTAAAGTTCATCGTTTACAAAACACAGCAAAATTATTTTATCAGGCTTCCGATTTTCAAAATGCGAACTGACGGGCTTTACGTTTCACACCTTCCATTAAGTTTTGTACCGCTGTTATTTCCACCCTATTTGATGCTGAACGTCAAATTGCCTTGAACTGTTTTTCACTTCCAACTGTTTTTGGGTTCTCTTGAGGTTTTTCTTTACGATTGCCCAATATTTTTCAATTGGAACTGCACCAAAGGCGAGTTTGCAGGGTTTTTCTTCCTCATCCATTTTTTCGTAGTGGCAAGAAGCGAGGTCTGACCAAAATAGCACGGAAAATCTATGTTTCTTCGTAAAAGGCAATAAGCGTTTTTACAAGCATTCCTTCACATAAATATTTTGGTTGCTAGTACCAGTGGTCACGCAACTTTCGCTCTTTAGCCCACGTGGGCAAATCGCTTGCCAAATCAAGTATTTTTTTCGGGAACTTTGACATTTTTTTCTGCTTAAACGTATCTTGAACCTTTCCTATTCCGTTAGCCATAAACCTTGACCTGGGAGCGAGCTGCTTGAAATCAGCCATGACGTATTTTTCATCGTCCATTATGACGCACTCAAACTTGGTCAACAAACTCTTGCGTGCTCTTCCTTTAGCTGTTGTGTTTTGCTTATCATCTCGCTTTTGGTGTCGCTGTAGCCTTATTAGGAATGTATCGAAAATAAGCTATCCACAAACTTTCTTTCAAATTATGTTGAAACCCGATATTTTATTTTTTCAAAAAATTGATCCTTTATTGTACGAGGTTAAACTGGAACATAATGAAGACCGGATGAAATTTAAGTTATTCCTTCACGAATTTTCGAACTTTGGATCGAATGCTCTTCATCAAGTTCCGGACAAGTGTTGCATCGCATTTTTTGGACGCTTGAGCCCAAATTTTTTTTGAACTCCTGCATGTTCCCAGCTGCCTTACCAGTCTTCTTGAAGACCCTCTTCACGATTGCCCAGAAACATTCGATGGGTCGAAGCTAAGGGCAATTTGGTGGACTGATATTTTTCTCAACGAAATCTATACCCTTTTCCGCAAGCAAATTGAGAGTGGTTTTGGCATAGTGAGCCGACGCTAAATCCGGCCAAAACAGTGGAGGTGTACTATGCTTCTTCTATAAAGGCAACAATCTTTTCTGGAGACACTCAGATCGATAGATTTCCGCATTTATAGTTCCGGTAGTGTAAAAAATGGTTGACTTCAAACCACAGGAACATATTGCTTTGCCATACCCAGGCGTTTTCGTGAGTCCTCTTTACATAGGTCTCATCGTCCATCAAAACGCATGCATCCGGACGCTGCAAAAGACGCGAATACAATTTCCGGGCCCTTGTTGATTGCTCGCTTCTTCTGTTCTGCACTTTGTTTCGAGATTTTCGCTTCTTGTAGGTCTTCAGGTGGTTTCGCCTCTTGATACGCTGGATCATTCCGACACTCGTTCCTGCTTTTATGGCCAAATCACGTATTGACATTGATTTGTTCTTCATGATTAGAGATACCACTTTCTGCTCCAGTTTCGGGTTGGAAGAACCGGGTTTTTTGCCTCTTTCTGGTAGCTCATCCAAAGAATAGTGTTCCTCAAACTTATTAATGATGGTTTTAACACTCGCATGATGAATTCCAAACCGCTTCGCCAATTTTCGCATAGTAATACCTTCTCACTTAGCCATGTGTCCAGAACCTTAATTTTCACTTCCTTTTCAATACGCGACATTTCGAAAACGCAGAATTTGAACCGCACAAACAAGTAAACAAAAGAAAGCTGACAGTCAAACGCATAGCATGCAGTGTTCAGAGCAAAAAAAAACATCACAAATACATGCGTACAACGCAAATGTATGTGGATAGCTTATACTCGATACACTCCTTATGTTATCAGTTTGGCTCGTTCCTTTGCTCTTTGCACTGTTGTATGGGATTTTCATAATTTGTTTCCGATATCTCTGATAGATAGTTTGGGATTGCGTTTGTAAATGCTGGCCACTATTCTTCCGGTCACTGCGCCTTCCTGGTTTCGGTTTCCTCCTGCTCCTGGCTTCCTGGTCAAGTCAGACGTTCTCCAAACACTTTTAAAACATTCATCACGGTTGATTTGGTTATATTATGTGATTTTGCAAAGTCGACGTGGGAATAATTTGGATTCTTCTTATGCGCGTGTGGCAAAAACAAAATAAAGTCAATATTTCGTACGCATGCACCTACAAAATAAGGGATGATCAAGTTTTTTAAATGCACGATTAAAAAAAGAACGTCATATTTGAGTCGACCAAGTTTTGACCGTTCCACCCTTTACCTGCCAGACATGGAACTGGCCTCCAGAGCTCTCAATTGACAACTGTGGAAGTGCCTTTAAAATATTAAGTTTATAACAGACAATGAGCTACTTGAGATAAGAAATAGGCTTGACATGCCAAGAAAGAAAGAAGTAGTGTGCGCAGCCCAACTGCTTAGGGCTAACCGCTGACTAGTTTTGACGGCGCTTCCTATCTGTTTTTTTTTTTTTTTTCAATCAATATCCTGATACCTATGAATGTACTTAAATAGCATTGTGAATAAATTTAATTACAAAAATTCATTCATGTTCAAACCGACCATAACCTTAACTGAAACAAACTCCAACACTGGGCAGTGAGGTACACCTCTTAGTAAACTGCTTACTTTGAAGCTGAAATTAAATGTGCAAAACGATTCAGACTAGGAAAAAATGCAAAAAAACAACATGAAAGTGATAAAAAGAGAGGAATGGGTGAAATAAAAGACGAAGCTTTTGAAAGAAATACCCCCGGAACCCCACAAAGGTTAAGGTACGCGGTGGAGTGGGTCCGGGATTTAATCGACAAAAATTTTAAATTATTTCCCATTTCTTTTCGCTCCTTTGAAGCACTAGCGGGGTGAGATAAAAATAGGGAAGGAGAAAGTTTTATGCTGGCCGCTTCGTTCGGGCTGGCCAGTTGAGAAAAATCGTTGGCATAGTTGAAACATGCCAACCAGTCAACCGCCTTTGGGGTGTTAAATTTGAAAAAGATTATGAGAATGGGTAGGATGATGGTCGAAACAGCATTTGCTCTTCATCTCTTGGATTATTTGCTACAATGATAGTACTGAAGTGGGAGAAGCATTTATGTTCGTGTAAATTCTATTCTGCTGACGAAACAGCATTCAGAAGATGCATTTTAGATGTCGATCTGTTGTGGAAAAATAACTCTGAAATATGCAGTACAATTTTCGGTGGTTTAACTTGAGTCTAAGATTTGCTTTTCTCTTTCCTTTTTTCAGGCATCTTCTTGCATATTTGGAAGAATCCCCCACACTACGACATCTACAGGACGATGCTCGACAAACGGCAGCTGCTTATCTACCTGGAAGCCATCGCCAACGAGCTGAAGAAGATTGTTGCCCTCCCTTGTTATAACTTGACACCGTCGCCGAGTCCACCGCCTTCTGCACTTTCCATCTCGTCGGATATAAGCTCTTCTGCATCAGCTTCTTCGCCAATTGGAACAACCTTTAATCCATCAAAGAGGCGCACACGGTTCCGATGGTCAACGGAGCTGAACCGGGAATTGCTGTTCTGTTACTATGTAGTCACTAGTGGTGGGCAGAATTTGGTCGGCTACCGTCAACGCTTTCATGATCTGTGGAGCTGCCGGCAAGCAACTTGTAACCATCTAACAGAACAAAACCTCTTCAGTCAACTTCGTCGAATACAGCGTGATCAACTGCTGCCCGATGACATCTGCCGCAAGCTACGGTCGGAAGCGAGTGATTACCAGTTCGACTACCACTGTTCTCGATCACGTCCGTTGAAAATCTCCGACAAGAACAGAAAAGTTTTTCGAAAACTCGCCAAAAACTATAGCCGAATGAAGGAACTTCACTCAGTTAACCGAGCACTGAACTATCTCAACTCGGTTGTCGACATGAAGTTCAATCCCAGCAGGGAGATCGATGTGTTAGCTATGAAGAGGGTTGTGCAGGTTCTAGGGGAAACTATTCGAAACAGTAAGGACACTACCAATATCGGAAAGCATTTGGCTAGCTTTCTGAGCATTCTTGTTCCAAAATATTTTCTAAACAATACAAAAGCTCGTCACTACTTGTCGCATTGCCGCAGGGATTTCTCTTCGTTGCTGTATGCGATTGATGAACAGATAGACTACGCAGAACTGCACCGAAATCTTCGGATCTTGAGGAACCTCTTGTTGTATGTGCAAAATCTAGAATATATCTTAGCGATTAAGACTCTGATGAACCGCTTGTATGACAGCAAATGCATAGAAGAAGTCAAGTCATACTACACTTACATTTTTCGGAACAATTCTAGAGACTTTTTCAAAGATCTTGAATTCGCTCCATTTCTTCTTTTGGAAATTCATTCAATTCTGAGTACGTTGATCGAAGAGCAATGCAAAGCAGGGCTAAAACTGTCAGATCGAATTGAGAAATTGAAACTAACTATTCGGAAAGAGATCGACAGCTACAAAACTCTTCATCAGCAGTTCAGCAATACGATCCTGATGATCGATTGCATTGTTTCCAAGATCAAATCCAATCACAGTCACGAAAAAATTCGCCACCTAGTTCGATCTCATCTGCGAGCGTTTAGGCTTGATCGCAAGGTGAGCCAACTTTTCCTGTACCAGCTGAAGTCGCAGCTGCTACTCTATCTGTACGAGGATCTCGAATACATCGGCAATGAACAGATCCAATCACAATCGGCCCTTTTGGTTGCAAGAGTTCTCTTTGCCATCGATAATCAACAGGTCAAACCGAGGTCGACCGATTTCGACCACCTAAAAACCCTAGCCACTCCATTCACGGATGATTGTACGACCTTGATTGGTCGCCTTGAAACAAGAACCGGTCGGTCATTAAATTTCCTCCATCAGGATCCTATTTTCCAAAAAACGAAAGATCACCCAACCAAGCGGTACGACATTCTCCGCCAATGCCTCACCAGACACCAAGTCACTCTCGAACCATCAGTTCTGAACGAACTCAAACAAGAAGACGAAAATTTCGCCGAAAATAAAGTTAGCCAGCTGCAGAACCTCTTCTTGGACCAAAATATGAACATCCGGTCGCTCGATCGTGTTGAGGAGATTGCCTTCGAAATGGTTATGCTGGAAGCAACCTGGGCACTTTCGTCAAAACTCCAAAACAATGCCGATAGTCTTCTGAATTACATCCCCGTTCTGACGGGAAGAAACCTGCGGAACTACCTTGCTCATGGAAGCATAACCTACGAAGTACTGATCTCCAACGTCAGCTTCAAAACCATCCTGCAAAACGCCCTAAGCATAATCAAACTCTCCAAGAACATAATTTCCGAAATCTACGATCGTCATAGTTGGGACTTCAGCGACCGGTTGGAATGTTTGAAGCACCAAATGAATATTTTGGAAGGCTTCCGAGTTCAGAGTACTGAAGAAATACGGACCACCATCGTAAGCGATCGGTATATGATCGGGCAGAACCATTTGCACCACGGAATCGTCGACCAATTAGTACAAACTCAAAGCTGTCTCATCTTGGGACATCTCTTGGATGATGGCCGAGCGAACGACCTGCTTAAAGTGCTCTGTCATTTGATGGAGGACATTAGCGTGATTCCGGCCGGTGGGATGCTTCACGTGTTGACAACTGATCTCCAAGCTCGGATACGATTCTGTTATAACCTCGCACTGCTGAGTAACGAAGAAGATATCCTGTTGAAGGTTGTCGCTGATTTCGGTTACGATCAGATCGACGCCATCCAAATGATCTTCAATTTTGATAAGTTATTCATCAGTCTGCTGGAGAACTACCCTGATTATGACGTCAATACGGATTCCAACGTGGAGATTCTTCACTATGCCGTACTGTCCGGAAACGTTGAGTTGCTGAACCTGCTACTGGACCAGTGCAACGATCTAAATCAACGGGACGTGTGCAATCTGACCCCGCTGGATGTAGCCTGCAAGCTGAGTAATTTGGAAATGATCAAAACTCTGACAAATGCCGGAGCCAGGTGGTACACTAACAATCTAAGCCAGTACACCTGGCTGTTCCTGAACAACGATCACGAGGCGATCATATTTCTGAAAAACAATGACCTCCTGAACGAGAAGATCACGCGAGCTTGCATCAATCTGTTCCTACAGTACTGCGACGATGATAAGGAAGAAATTGTTGAGTTCATGCTGAACTACGTAGACTACACGAACCTGTATGCTTTGGCGGCCAAATTTAGGAGAGTAAACGTGTTGAATTTTATGATGGCCAATGATGATCGGGTGAAGGTAAATATTAATCGGAGAGACAGCATGGGGCAAACAGCGCTGCATGTTGCTTGTGGAAAAGGGTATCGTGACGTCGTTCAACTTCTTCTAACACAAGGTGTGAATCTCAATCTACAGGACGCAGCAGGGAATACTCCCCTGCATCTCGCGATTGAGAACGGTAGCCTAGGTATTACGAAATTGCTGTTGAAGCTAAACGCGAAAATAGACCTGGAGAATCATATGAACAGGACGCCAATAGATTTAGCCTCTCAGTTGGAGAATGTGCGCATGGTTAAGCTCCTTCTCAAACAGGGTCAACAAATACGGGCTGTTCGGATACCCGAGTCTCTTCGCTCGCTGGAAACTCTGTATCTGTTGAAAATGGCAAATGTAAAGTACAAATTAGGATCTGACGGGACGTACCATAGTTCGTTAACTCCTCTTCACCTCGTCGAAGATGCTGGTAGATTACGAATTTTGTTACACTATTTCCAAATAGATGAACGAAGTTCCCAATTTATGGATACGCCACTTCACCTGGCTTGCTCGATGAATCGTGCCAAGATCGTTCGCCTGTTGCTGCAGCACGGAGCAAATCCGAGCCTTACAAATTGTGATAACCTTCTACCACTTCATCTGGCAGTGATCAACCGAAACGGGGAGATAGTTCGCATGCTGATGACCTACGTTAAACAAATGGACACGAATCACCTCAATTCAGCCCTGTCGATAGCCGTACGGAAAGGTTTCTTGGAAATTGCTAATATCCTTCTAGACTTCGGTGCGGATATTTCCACACTGCCATTAGCGATCGGCAATTCAGAGAACAATCTGCTCGGGGCTGCTGCACGGGAAGGATTTTTGAGAATTCTGAGCTACCTCCTGCAAGAACAAATGTTCGATGTAAACGTCGAAGACTCCAGCGGGTTGACTCCCCTATTTCACGCAGTGGTTAGTGGAAACATCGAGACGGTTCAAGTCCTGCTACAGTACGGTGCTAATTTAGATCATGCAACTAAATCCGGTCAAAATGTCATCACCTTTGCCACATTGTACGATCGCTTGGATTTGGTTCGGTATTTTGTGAACAACTTCCCCAGCATAGTTGACTTTGTACTGAGTCCACTCATGGGACAAAATACCTGCCTTCACATCGCCGTCCTCAAAGGATCACAGGCCATGGTGGAGTACTTCGTCAAACTCTACTTGGACAACGGTTATCATCTGAACGCTCGAAATCAAGAAGGTTTCACAGCGCTCCACATATGTGCCCAGACTGGTGACGAACGACTTTTCAGGATCCTTTTGGAAAACGGAGCCGATCCCAGCGTTTCCCTTGATAACAAACAATCGATTCTGCACACAGCCGTTTCCAATAAGAGTCTGAACATCGTCCGAATCGTACTGGATCGAGGTTTGATCGATCTGAACGCACTGGATGATGACGGTCGAACGATTCTGCACTACTCCGTGTACTCGAAGGAGCTAGCCGTGGTACGGGAGATCCTCAAGATTCGTGGTTTGCGGATCAATCAACAGGACTGCGAGGGTAACAGTGCGCTACATTTGGCGGCGGAGAATCAATACGTCGACATCTACAATCTCCTGCGTCGGCGAGTGGATAACGAACTGCGAAGTTACGGCCGGAAGCGTGCAATCGATGTTCTACTGAGGAAGTAGACCACTGTAGGAACTGTTATATACAGATAGGTATTGTGTACAGAGAAATCCCATGTCTTCGGAAGGAACTGTTGTGTTTTTTATGTTTATTGAAAATCTATAGAACTACTTGCAAACTATAACGTTGTCGTGTGATTTTGTGTATAAACTAATGGTAGATGTGAGATTATGGAATCCCCAATTTGTAGTGCTTGGTCATTTAGGTAATGAACGCCGTTGCAGTTGGTGCCAGCAAGCGGAAATTGACCAAACAGCTTCAAATTACAAGTAAACAAGACGTTTTTAAATATTCTCAAATCCTTGAAGCAGATTTCTGAAATGGATTCAAAATTTTCGAAGTTCCTTTTTCAGTCACAGTGATCACTTCAGTGTAGTAAATTTCGACCTATTGGTTGACAAAAGAAGAATGAGTTTTTCCCCCGCTCAACTGGCATCACAGCAATGTTCAATTGTACATTTTCAAGCAAACGTGTAACCTTAGATATTTATTATTTTGTGTGACTAAATCAATTGCAAAATCACTAAATGTAAACGATGTATTTCGGACAGAGTATGCTGCTTGTAAGGAATTGCCATCTACGAGTAAACCTTTAATTCACAAACAACTGCTGAAACATTAACATTAATGTGGTCCTTCAAAATCGGGAAGGAGCGACATCTGTCACTCGATAAAGGCGCAATAGTTCATAAGACATAAACAATAGATATTTATATGTGAACAATACATATATATTACCGGATACTATTTAAACAGCTGCAAACAAATCAAATCAATTTACTAACAGACAAACTCAAACTATTGGAAAATCGTGCAACACTTCGATTTTTGTCTATCTTACTTTCAAAATCTATATCACAGATCAACAATATAACAAAAAAAGTGGATTCTGGTATCCCAAACTCAGAAACCACTTTTTGACAGTAATCAACTTCACTAATCAGTTATCTTCAATCAGCATTTTTGTTACTCAAACTGCAATAACCAAATATATATTAGATCGATCGATTTTATATATATCCACCATAAATACAACCACAATAACAAAAGTATTGAATGACAGATGTCGCAAACTGCCCCGTCTTCGAAATAAGAACGCAATCCTGTAAGTTAGCAGAAACGAGCCAACTTTTCAGCAGCCGGTTCGTTTTTACTGTTCAGAAAATCGTAAGGATTGATCGTTGAAAGCCACAGTAGGCAGAAACCCTCCCATGAGAAAATCGTTAAAAACCCCGCATTATTTAAACCAAAACAGTCACAGTATGAAAGCTAGTCAATCAAAGTAACCTACCGTCATAAATGTCAATCACGAAGCAGTGCTGCGGCCTCGTGATTGATCATTATCCCAAGAAATCAAAGCAACCTGCAACCGAATCGAACCGTTTCTTTTGATTTTGTCAATCAATCGAAAGGTTTCGATTCGTGAGGATAATATTTTAAGCGACAGAACAAACAGAACAATAGAAAAATCGCATTTTCGTAAGAAGACTCCCGAATAATGAACGAAGCTGAGCTTCATTCAGAAAAAAACAAACTAGGAAATCGTAATGCAAAACAGATATTACTAACAACTAAGAAAGAAGCACAGAGCTAAAACAAATAAAACTAATATTCTTGTTATAAAAATTTTCGTTACTAACATATATTTGTGTAATAAGTAGGAAGCCCTAACCAGCTCCGATGGGCAAAACAAAACGGAACAACATACATACACTCACACTCATGGACAAAATTTCAATCGAAAACAAAAACGAAATTAGGCAAACCTAACGAAAAAAAAAAAGGGCGCAATTTCAGAAACTACACACCATTCAGTCAAAATCGAAAAGGTCGTTTTACGATAAATAAAAGAGTAAGTTTTCATTTTCATCTAACAGTGAGTAAGATCAATAAGGATGTTTGTTTATTTGTCCCGTGATGAATATCACAGTCATTGAGTGGAAGTGTACCTGAATAACCGCTATCAAACCGTACAAACATAAACCAACAATCAATATGTAACTAGCGATTTGAAATTGATTCACTGTTGTAGAACCCCTTGGTCCGAAATACACCTTGAATCCAGCACCTTGTTATACATATTTGCGCCTTTGTTTTGATTTGCTGTGTTATTTTGACAGAATATTTGAGAGTGTGTTCATGTGAGTTCATCATTAGGGGCGCATTATTAATTATTATTAACGATCAAAAGGAAACTAGCGATTTAAAATTGGTTAGCTGTTTTAGAACCCCTTTATCACAAGTAAACCTTGCACCTTGAACCTTGCAATACATTCTTGCACTTTTCAGTACTAGAATCTAAGTTTTTGTTTTGATTTGTTTTCCTATTTTTTTTTAGAATTACAAACTCTGCTATCATCAGAACTCCATGGATGCGCCCCTCGTGGATTAGAACAACCCTGCAATGTTTTTATTTATATATGTATGTGTGAATTTCTTTTCTTTTATAACAACTCGACAACTTTGTATGTAAAGATAATTAAAAGTACCTTTCTATTTCTCTCGACTTTAAAACAGTTTGTCGCGTTTTACTTTCGAATATTCGAATGTTTTTTGGCTATATCACTTAAGGTTCTGGGCCCAGTGTCGCGAAGTGAGTAGTAAAGTGGAATACTGGCAGAAGAAGACAGAAACGAACGATTTCTGTTGCCCCTATTGAGGAATTCAACTTGAAAAAAGAAGAAGACACCGAGTGGTGATAAATCTGACAGCTCCCATGTTAAAGTATAGGACGAAACTTTTAAAATGCTTCTAGAAAATTCAAATAAAATTCTAATCAAAAGCGGTTTGTTGTATGATGTAAGAAAAATCCAAAACTTCCGAATAAAGACATATTCAGCTAAATAAAAATAAAATTAAAATAATGCCCCTAAATTGTCCAGGTGTTTTTCAGAGGTCGATAGATGGCAAGTATGTAGGTATTCTCTAATCTGCTTTCCCTGGTGCATTCAACTTCGCTTACAGCCACCCGCGATGTGATATGTGGAGAGACGTCATTCATGTGACCAAATGGTGCTTCCGCCAAACCGTTCTTTTCAATTTATCTCAAAATTTTTTTCGAAGAAACTTTTTTTGTTTTTACTTGGAGGCAATGTATTATAGGGTAAAGAATGCAAAAAAAAACAAAAAAAAAGGAATTTTGATCGTCTTGACGCTTACGTCAACTATGCATCCCAGGGCAGAGTATTTTGTTACGTTTATAGAAGCTTGGTCGCATTTCGTGATGATCTTTCCGATGAAAACGAAGAACGAAGTGATACAGTGGTTTCGGTATTATGAGGCGCTAGTCACCGCTAACCCAACAAACATCGGTGTTGAATTAGAGCTTGTTCAAACAAATTTCGAGAAGCTATTCAGCTATTCTAGAAGAAACAGCTACTTCCCGTCTGAAATGTGACAACGCACAGTAGTCGGAAAAGCCATTCTTCACCTTTACCAAGAGGTGAACATGACCAGATTTTGATCGAGGCAACGATTGAATGAAATCGATCGCTAAAATCTGAAAGGGCTTGGTAGCTATTCGAGGGTTACCCATTGTAGGGTGCTGTGAAATATTAGTCGGTTTGCATTCTTTGCAGGTTCGACATCGTTCTACATATTTTCTAATTGAGGCAGCCATCTTCGGCCAAAAGTACTTCATCGTGTTCTTTTCGGAGAACCTCATCTCGAGACTTTTCCGGAACACAAACTTTCCATCCAAATCTAAAATCCAGAACTTCTGATTTACTCGCCACGAATTTAAACAATTTACCGCCTTCCACTTTGAAGTCCACCCAATCATCGGGTGCTGATAATACTTTGTTGTATTGAGTGGAGTACCAGGTATCTCCATCATCTATTACTGCTATCTCCATCGAACGCGATAAGGCGTCCGGGATGATATTATCCCTACCTCTTCGATGTCGAATCTCAAAGTCATAGCCCTGCAATTCTATGCTCCATCGACTAAGTCTCGATGACGTGCGCCATTTTCCCTTCATTATATGAGTGAGAGAAGAGGCATCTGTTATAACTACGAACCGAGTGCCTTCTATATACGGACGGAATTTATCTATAGCTGTTAGCACGGCTAAACCTTCTTTTTCAGATGCTTCGTAAGCTTGCTGGGCTGGAGAGAGCTTTTGTGAGAAATAAGCCACAACTTTCTCACCACTCTCCTGCTGTTGTAAACCCAGTAAGAAAAATGTTAGAGTTACACCACAGAGAACAGACGTTCATCTTCGGTCTGCTACTTGTGTAAAACTTTAAACCGGCTTTTCAAATGTATGTCGTTATGCTCCTGGCAGGCGGCGCTGCAGTTGTGCTATAACTGTCATGTCAATGTTTATCAATAAAAAGCCTAGCACATAACCGAAAAAGTTTTGTTCGTTTTTCTTAGAAATTGCTTTTCGTACCGGCGGCCCGGTTTTACTTTTACACACGTTTTTCAAGAAAAAGTGTATGGACATCAATATCTGTTCTCTGTGGTTAGACGTTGTTAGACTTCTGTTTGACGTTACCAACATAAAGCTTTAAGCTACAGTTGTGCGGTTTCATCACAGAGAACAGACATTGATGTCCATACACTTTTTCTTGAAAAACGTGTGTAAAAGTAAAACCGGGCCGCCGGTATGAAAAGCAATTTCTAAGAAAAACGAACAAAACTTTTTCGGTTATGTGCTAGGCTTTTTATTGATAAACATTGACATGACAGTTATAGCACAACTGCAGCGCCGCCTGCCAGGAGCATAACGACATACATTTGAAAAGCCGGTTTAAAGTTTTACACAAGTAGCAGACCGAAGATGAACGTCTGTTCTCTGTGGTTTCATGAAGAATGGGTAACGTTCTAGCTGTGATTCTTTTTTTTCTGCGCGCGAAGCATGAAGCTTCGGCTACAGGCTAGGGCTATGCCAGCGTTGCCAGAGTTTAAAGGTATATAAAATAAATGATAGTTATAATACTAATTCTTCATTCTACATACCGATTGATAGGGATTAATTTTGATATCCTTTGATGTGGTTGGCATAATTTTTCTCTTGACATTTCAAGCAAATTGATCTTTTCGCATGAACAAGCTGAACCCAGCCAATTACATTGTTTTTTTTTATAGCTACGTCTTTACCAACTGTGTAGTCACTCCCGAATACCAAAAATAGTTTTTTAACTGTCCCTAAACATAGCTTAGTATGCAACGATCAATTACATTTTTTATTATAACTAATAAAATAATTGAGCTGTGATATTCAAGTAGTTAACTACACATTCTTAGATAAGATTAATATGACGTTTGGTAGTACACACAAAGAATAATGATTGATAGAATTAAAAGAAACATTGCTAAAATTGAAAAGTTACGTTGGTTCTTTTTCGTAGAAAGCGGTTTGCTTTTACAACAAAAACGGTAAAACGATCAAATCAAAATTTTCCTGCTTGGTACATTTAAAAGTTGAAACTTTCAATACGAATTGTAGAACTGTCAAATCGATATCGTCGCATCGTTGAAAATGAAAGCAAATAAGTTTTATTTCAAAATAAACTTTCAACAAGAAAGTGTCGTATAATAAGAACAAAAATATGGCATTTGGATTGAAATAAAAAATAGCTAGAAATTAGAAGAAGAATTAGTATCTTCCATTTAATTCCAACTACCTTTGCTTATCTTCGACAGATACGCGTATTTCGTCTACAATGTGCAGACTTCTTCAGTGTCTCGTACTAATAACTCGACCCTCTAGGATTCATAAAAAATAGTTTTAACATTAAAAGGTTTATTTTTCGATAAATTGTAGAATTTTGAATCCGAAAGCGTGGCATGAAAGCAAATTATTTTTAATCAAAAATTAATTTTCAAGATTATGTTTTCGGGCAATTAAAATTATAGTATGATGTTTAGATTGAGTTAACAGGTAGTCTGTCTGACTGATTCTTTATAGCACATATTTGCTACGGATTCTTATATGTAAGTCGTACAATGTCATCCACATTCGTTCACTCGAATGGCATTTCGCATTCGTCCATCCTTACGCAGTTCTAACAACATCTCGGCTAAAGCTGCTCCGAATGAACTCCCAAATGTGATCGATCAGCAATTGTAGCATATCTTTCGGAAGCCATTACCATTCTTCGCCTGTAAATAATATAATCAAAAGAATTACCCACTTTCCGAAGCTTTTAAAATCGAAAACACAACCGACGTACTTTTTCTACAGGAAACGAACACGAACAAAGCATTTTCCTCGCAATTTTTACCCAACGCGTTGACCACTGGCTTTGTGGATTTGACAGTTCTACAATTTTCATTGTAAAAGAAACCACTTTTAAATTTACACACTGAACCAAAACATAACACTTTCAAATCAAACGGAGAACTTTCGTTATAGATAATTTTACTTTCAATTTAATGAAAAATAAACACTTTTCAGAAGTAAAGTGCAACACTTTTAATAAAACAAGATTTATTTTTTGTGTGTATGTATCACAAAAAATCACACGACTCATTTTATGATGTCAGAAATTTAAAATTTAAAGAAAGGGATTTGGATGTAATGTCGGTATATAAGCCCCAGATTGGGTCTTTTAATGAACTTCATCCCATTCAATAGATTTATTATTAAATTCGGTCTTCGTTTTTTTGTCTGATTTTATGATTTAAGGCATTGTCAGTTGTATCCGCTTTATCAAACACAAAAATTTCACTAAACAAACTGAAATAAAACAGCTTTGAAACACTAATGTGGTTTCACATATGATTTAATGGCTTTTTGTTAATGAATACATTTAAATCACTCTATTCCGATTTTGTTCCTTTGGTTTGTGTTTAGATGAACCATACACAATATATGCAATCGCATACTCATACAATTCAGTTGAAAATTTCACCAATAACAACATTTTGACTACGTTGTCAATATAACATGCCATGGTTGGGAACATAGAAAAAATATGTTCCTATCATTGGGTCTAGGGTTTTCTTGTTAAATCGTTTCTTATTTTATCGATGGAAATAGTTAGTTTATAACGTGTATCTGTTTATCAGTCTATTCTGTTGATTTTTCCAAATTAAAATCATTCATGATCATGGAGATAATATGTTCAGCTTAACCAGCGAAATTATGGAGTCTAAAAAGTTGAGGAAATCGAAAATTACGTGGAAGGGAACTACTAAAAATCTACTAATAATGTCTCAATTGCTTTGGAAATAACCGGTCATCCTGATAGCAACATGAGTTTGTTGAATATCGCTGAATTGATGACATATTTGTTACGTAGACCGAATGAAGAAGATAGGCTTACACTACATCTCGTTACTCTACCAACTGTGTCAAGAAATAAAATGCAGTTTACTAGTTTTAACAAGGTTTAAACAGCAAATTCATTTTAATAGTGGGAAACTACAGCAACCAATTCATCGGGTCTACAATATGTCAAACTAAACCTGCTTAGCTGGCAAGTATATAGCAAATCGTTAAATGTCCTATTTTTCATAAATTAATATTAATTTATAAGCATTGTATCAATAGAATAATGCAAAAACATATTTTTTTCAACTGAACAGTAAAAAAATAGGGTTGGTAACCCGAGGATGGATAATTACAACGCTTTATGGTGTTATCTACTACACCGGGGTCGCCCCCTGTGATATTATGCCACAGTGGAAAATTATAGTATAAGTAAATATCTAACAAGATGCACAACTTCAGTAACATCAGTAATGTTAAACTCCAGCGAAAGTTCTAAGACCAGGTTTTCAATCCTTAAAAAATCGTTATCCATGCAAATTTCCGAATGCTAGACGTTGACGATCAACAATCCTGGTCAACATTTTTTATAATAATTTTAGCTGCTGACTTTTTCGAATAAAACTAGTAAATTCACAGTAAACGGAATTTTCCTACGTGTATAAATTAAGCTAACAGTTAGTGAATTTTAATGGAACACTGCATTTTTTAGTTCAGTTAGTTTTAGTGATCCATTTAGATTCAAACAATCACCATCCGATAATTCCCGGTAGTGAGTGGATGTGTTCTTACGATACATACTTGCTCCACCAGTGAAAAGGCGAGCAGTCCCAGCAGCTCCAAACAGCTCCCAGCAGCTATTTTCCTAAATTAATCGACGGATTAATTTTCCGAGTGAATCAAAGCCGTGTCCAAGTAAATTAGAAGTGAGGTAGCGGTGGTAGGGGTAGTGTTCTTTTTCAGGGCCACCGAAATAAGTGGAATAGAGAATTAACAGGTCTTTGGGAGTGTTGGGTCATCGTCAGTAATTAAATATATAGTACGGTAAACCAAATGCAAGTGATTATTTAAATGCTTTTTGTTCTGTTTCAATAACTTTTGTTCATTAAAGCAAAACGTAGCCGCGATTAAACATAACTCGAATTTACATTAACTTTACCTCGATATAAGGATACTTAAGTTCCAATTATTTTCATCGATTATTCGACCATACTTTTTCAACTTGGATAGAGATTTAATCCCTGCTCCCGTCAAACCTCATGTTTCGCCAAATAATTTCAAATTTTCGATGCACCGAAATCGGCTTGGTCATCGATTGACAAAGCTTTTGCATATCGTGCAGATAATCAACGAACTTTTCGCCGCGAGCTTGACGGCGACCGGTAGCTTGAATTTCAATCTGAAAATCTAGATCAGGTGGAAGGAACTCTCGTTTTAATTCCTTTTTCAATTCTGACCAGTCTCGAAAGTCTCGGTTCTCAGAACCTTCCATAAACCAATCTTTGGCACGCCCCGAGAATAAATGAATCGCACCTCGAAACAGCTCTTTTTTAGAAATTTCTTCTGTCTTGCACCGCATTTTAACTTCTTTAAGAAATTCTGCCAATCGTCGTCCTTGATCCTTTCCATCATATTTTAATCTCCACTCAGAAACCGGAATTCTCTTCAAACTACTCCTAGTTTTTCTCTCTCTCTTCTATGATTCTTCCTGCTGTGCTTTTTAACGACACTTGAACTCGAAGAACTTTCTGAGTCTAAACCGAATGAACTTTCTGAGCTACTACTTGAACTTGAATGGGTACTCGAACTGCTAACCGATTGGAATTTAACCTTTCGGTGGCGCTTTTTATTGCTCTTTTCTCTTGGTGGGCTTCGAAAACTTTTCCCTCTTTTCCTTTCTTTTCCTTTTCCTGTCCTTTCTTTGGTTTTTCTGATTTTGTCTACAAAACATTCAGACGAACTATGCTCTGACGTCTGAATATGTTTTTCGTTTTCCTCCTCTATGCCCTCACTTTCCGATTCCGAATCATCTGTCTGAGCTAGTTTAGTTTTGCTCTCACCTAAACCGGGTTTTGGAACCGAAATATGTTGCTCAGAATCGATTTTCTCTAAATTAGCTTTCAGCTGACCATTTAAATGTATAAGCAGTTTTTCCAACTTCTTTTTACGTTCAATATTTTTCTCTGCCTCCTGTCTCATCTTCTTCTCCATTTTAATTTCATTTTCTCTCATCAGTTTTTGTTGTTCTGTTGTTCTCAGAACGAACGCTTTGAAATGTTTAATAATATCTTCCACGTTTTCTTGTTTACCCTCCTCAAATTCTGATAATATTTTTAAAATTTTATCATTTTGCATCATTGATGCTTCAAGCTCCTGTTTATTCGATTTTGTAGGTTTTATTTTCACACCTCCACATGCTTCGTCCTGTGAAACGTCTTCTTCTAATTGATTACCCGTGGCTGTCTCATTGAGTATTTCAATCTCACTCCTAACTTCCTCTAAAGCATAATCAATTTCTTTTTCAAGTACCGCGGATTCTTCTTTGCCTTCAGTTGATGCTTCCATCTCGGGAAAAAACTTTTGAAATAGCTGATTAGCCTGTTTTCCGAGATTGCTAATATCTCCCAAATGTTTTTCTGAACCAGGTGATTTTACAAGCATAAACGATCGCACACGATAGTGTATAAGTCGAGTGCTGAGCTTATTTCTCTGACGAGCATCAGTTTTCGAACTGTTCAACAATCCACTGATAACATTGAGGTTAGCACTTATAATACCAATTTCTTCGTTTATCGGTCTCCAACTGGGAGATGAGACAAAAGGTCGTTTGTCGTTCAGTTTTCATACGATCTTTCAACTTTCTTCGCTTTGTGCTTTCGTGTTCGTCCAAGCCATATAGAATGTTTCTAATAAGAAGTTCGTGTTCAACCTCATCAACTGATAGATGAGACACGTTCATTTCTCGATAAAGAGTTTGTAAATTCATTATTCTATTATTTTTTTTATTCTAGGTTATGCAATCACTTCAATATGATCTAAATACAGAAAAAAATAACTGTTTAAAAATTTAATTCGAATTATTCGTTTTGATCCGAAACAATTTTTCATTTATCATTCCGAGGAGTCAAGACCCAATATCCGTATATATCAACCACCATACGAAATTACTACCGCTGTTTGGTGTTACGACGCAAAGAATATAAATTTTTGTAAGTGTACGCGCACTAGTAGGATGGTTTAATGAATTTGATAACGTTACCCACTGAACGATCGCGTTACCATTGAAATATTCAACCTCTATAGTTTGCCACAATCTACTCTTGTCCCTAACCTTCTTAGCACACTTTTTGGACAGATTATGTGTATTATTGGACTCTTGATTAGCTTTGATTTTTAGTTGGTCGCCAATTGTTACTAAGGGGTCAGACGGACCCTCCTACAATGCCCTCGATCCCTGGTCTAAGTAACGGGGACCACTGAGGGTGGGCTCTCAAGGCCTCTTTTGTTTCGACCGGCTAGCTCGAGCTTGAGGCCTTCTTACTCTCAGGGTCGGCTTTATTCAAAGGTTGAGGCTAATCAAGGGAACAAATAACTACACGCTGTCACTTTCCTTTATATATATTTTCTTTTTATTACCTTTGTTTTGTGTGTTTTTGTGTGTAGGGTGTGTGAGGGCCGGCCGGCTGCAGCTGGATCTGGGCGCGTGGTCAACTTCCGCACTTTCGTCGGGAATTGGCTTCGTCCGACTCTGGAGTAGTTCGTCCTTTGATTCTCGTGACTCGTGGTGGACTTTCTGGTGGTGGGTTTGGGCGTGTCGCTTACGTGGCGGGTGTTATATTGTTTGTAATAATTAAATTTGATCACCCCTGTTTTAAATCAACTACGAGATACATTGATCACCTCTACAGACAGTGCGAATTCGAGCGCGTATCTGAGCGGACCAATAAAGAATATGGACTCGTCAAATAAAGTGTTTAGTTGTCTTTATCCGAGCGTCCTCATGTCCGCCTTGCATAAAACATGGTGTCAGAGTGTTTCGTGTTAACGGTTACGTGAAACGTGTGAAATTCACGAGAATAGCTCGAAATTCGGTGGTTTGAGATTTAGAAATAAAAATAAAAGTTACCAAGAAAGTACAGTCAGACACGCGGTGTCAAAGCGATCTTGTGCGTCGGCTCGTTGGTATTTGTGCATACTCGTAGAGTGGTGTGCGTTTGGACTGGTGTTTGTATTGAAGGTGTTGCTGCTGCTGCTGTTGCGTGTGGTGGTAAAAATGGAAGAGTTACGTCAGCTTATTACGCAGCAGAATGAACTGTTTACTGCTATTATGGCACGGATGGCTAACCTGCAGCCAAATGCACTGGTTGTAGCACCGTCACAGCCTGTTCCTCAGCCCCCGCCTTTGTGCCTGGAGGGCGATATGGAAGTGAACTACGATTTTTTTGAACGCAATTGGCAAAACTATGCAAACGCAATAGGTATGAATGAGTGGCCTGCGGGCGAAAATTCGAAAAAAGTGAGCTTTCTTTTATCAGTGGTCGGTTTCGATGCGTTAAAAAAATACTTTAATTTTCAACTGACGGAGGCTCAACGTGGAACTCCAGAAGCTACGTTAGCAGCAATAAAAGCGGCTGTAGTGCGTCCCCGAAATTTCAACATCGATTTGATGGACTTTATTACTGTGAATCAAGAGTCAGAGTCAATTGACGAATACCTCACCAAACTACGAGTACTGGCTAAACCGTGCCAGTTGGGTGATCTGGAAGAGAAATTCATCATATATAAAGTGGTAACTTCCAACAAGTGGCCACACCTACGAAAACGGTTGCTCACCAACAAGGATGTAACACTGGACAGAGCAATCGATGAATGTCGGCTCGAGGTAGTGTCTTCAAGGAAAGTGCAACAGCTGTTTGGAGAAGAGAAAAGCGAAGTGTGTCGAATCCAGTCGAAAATGGAAAAGCAAGAGAAAAGGTGTAAATTTTGTGGCGGTCGGCACATTTTTGAGAAAGGTGTTTGTCCCGCATTTGGTCAGCGATGCCGTAAGTGTAATGGTAAAAACCATTTCGGAAAAGTGTGTGTAAAGAGCAAAAATAAGAAAAGATATAAGAGGAAAGTGAAGAAGGTGTCGGGGGCATCAAGCGAAACGGACGACAGTGAATCAGAAAACAGTGAAGTGATGACAAGCTCGGACAGTGAAGATTCGGAACCAGGACGAGAGATTGGGAAAATTTATAACAATGCCTCTCAGGGAGGACATGTTTTGGCCGACTTGCATCTCAATATTGGTGGTGTTTGGAAAAAAGTGAAGTGTGAGCTAGACACAGAAGCCAACACGAAATTAATTGGAATCAATTGGCTGAAGAAACTGTACGGTGCTTATGACCCGGCTATGTTGCCATCCAAATATAAGTTGCAAAGCTTTGGTGGTGGTGAAATACCAGAACTTGGTGAAGTTAAAATCCCGTGTCGTCACAAAAATGACAAATACAAACTTGTGCAGCAAGTGGTCAATGTCGAGCATCGTCCAGTGCTATCCGCAAATGTATGCGAAATACTAAAACTTGTAAAATTCTGCAACACCGTTTCGTACAAACGACCCGAAGACAAAAGTGATGAATCAAGTGTTTGGAAAGTAAATAAAATCGAAGCAAACAAAATTGTGGAAAAGTACGACAGTGTCTTCAAAGGAATTGGCAAAATCTCCGGTGCGGTATCCTTGGAAATTGATTCAAGTGTACCACCGATCATTCAGCAACCTCGGCGGATTCCAATAGCTCTTCGGGAGAGACTTCGAGAGGAGTTGAACAGAATGGAAAGAGACGGTATCGTCGTAAAGGAGCAGCGACATACGGCATGGGTGAGCAACATCCTTCTTGTGAACCGTTCGACCTCAGGTGAGTCAGTAAGAATTTGTCTGGACCCTATACCCCTGAACAAAGCCATCAAGCGTCCGCATTTGCAATTCAACACCCTTGACGAGATTCTCCCCGAGCTAGGCAAAGCAAGAGTGTTTTCCACCGTCGATGCCAGAAAGGGTTTCTGGCATGTGGTCCTCGACGAAAGAAGCAGTCTCTTAACGACATTCTGGACACCGTTCGGAAGGTATAGGTGGGTCAGGTTACCATTTGGAATTTCCTCGGCACCCGAAATTTTCCAAGCAAAGCTGCGTGAGGTCATTGATGGCTTGGACGGGGTTGAGTGTTTAGCTGACGATTTGTTGATCTTCGGTAGAGGTGATTCATTAGAGGAAGCTATGAAAGATCACAACCGTTGTCTAGAAAGGTTGTTGGCTCGACTGCAAAATGCAACGTCAAGCTCAATCGATCGAAGCTTGTTCTCTGTCAGTCATCAGTGAAGTTTTTGGCCATACTCTCATTGTGGCCTGAAAGCAGATGAATCAAAACTCGATGTTATCAAAAACTATCCCCCGCCTAAGAATCGTAAAGAACTCCACCGATTTGTTGGCATGGTCAACTATTTAAGTCGATTCATACCTAACCTGAGCGCCAACTTACACATCATTCGTCGTTTAATCTCCGATAAAGTAGAATGGGTCTGGGGATCGACCGAAAATGCTGAGTTCGAGAAAGTAAAAGCGTTGGTTGCTGATGTAAATACTCTGCGATATTATGACAGGGACAAACCTTTGTGGGTGGAATGCGACGCTAGTTCGTTCGGTCTGGGCGCTATCGTGTATCAGGAAAACGGAGTCATTGGGTATGCTTCTCGTACGCTCACTCAAACCGAGAAAAATTATGCCCAAATTGAGAAGGAGTTGCTTTCGGTACTTTTCGCTTGCATCAAATTTGATCAACTTATCATCGGAAACAAGAAGACCACTGTCAAAACTGACCATAAGCCGTTAATCAACGTGTTCAAGAAGCCGCTCTTGAAGGCACCGAAGAGGCTCCAACACATGCTCCTAAACCTTCAGCGATACAACATCGATCTGCAATTCGTGACCGGCAAGGACAATGTAGTGGCAGATGCGTTGTCTAGAGCTCCCAGTCTGTCTACAACCGGTTCTAAGTATTCCAGCAAAGTGAGTATCTTCCGTGTTTTTGGTGACGTAGAAAATATCCGCCTGAGTAGCTACTTGAGCGTAAGTGATGAGAGAATCAATGAGATCATTGAAATGACCGCAGAGGATAGGGTATTGCAAACGGTGTTACTATATATTCGTCAGGGCTGGCCGGATAAAATCGATCACGTTCCTATGGAGGCCAAACCATTCTATAAGTATCGAAACGAACTCTCCACTCAAGACGGGTTGGTTTTTCGAAACGATCGAATCGTGATTCCCTCTTCTCTGTATCGCTCCGTGGCTGACAAACTACATGTGGGTCATACAGGAATAGAATCTACATTGAAGTTAGCTAGAGAAAATGTGTTTTGGCCTGGGGTGAGTAACCAAATCAAACACCTGATACAAGATTGCTCGGTATGTGCGAAGTTTTCATCCTCTCAGCAGCATCCACCAATGAAATCTCATGCCGTCCCCATTTATCCATTTCAATTAATATCGATGGATGCTTTCTTTGTGTGGTATAAAGGAAAACAAAGGAAATATCTAATAGTGGTGGATCACTATTCAGACTATTTTGAACTGGACTTGTTGAAAGATATGACACCCAATTCAGTTATTGATGTGTGTAAACGTCATTTCTCCCGCCATGGGACTCCTCAGTTGCTTGTTACAGACAATGGCTCAAACTTCGTTAATGAGCAAATGAAGTGTTTCGCCAAGTCCTGGGGATTTAAACACTCCACATCCGCTCCACACCACCAGCAAGCGAATGGAAAGGCGGAGTCTGCAGTGAAAATTGCAAAGCAGCTTCTCAAGAAGTCAGAAGAATCAGGCCAGGATTTTTGGATCACGCTGCAGCATTGGAGGAACACCCCAAACAAGATTGGTAGTTCTCCATCTTCCCGATTACTCTCCCGCAACATTAGATGCGGCATCCCGATGCCAGTCACTAACTTAATTCCAAAGGTAGTAGAATTAGTCCCAGAATCGATACTAAACAATCGGAGGAAGATAAAGTATAATTACGACAAACGGTCTCGGAATCTTCCGGAAATAGCAGTGGGGTCGCCTGTATACGTCCAACTGAGACCCGATACTTCTAAGTTGTGGACACCTGGTGTTGTCTCTGATCGTTTGAGTGACAGATCATACCTAATCGACGTGGAAGGTGCCAAATATCGTCGAGATGCAGTGAACGTCAAATCACGTAAAGAACCAACAGCGCCATTGATTCCTAAACCATTTAATTCAGAAGGTCATCCTGAGCGTTGTCAACAAACCACTCCTCAACCCCCCATTCGTGTAATTCCTCAAGATACCCTCCAATCGACTGTGAACAATAATGAAGATATCGAATCCTTTCCTCCATCACATGTGGCATTGAAGATACCAACACGACCGTTGCATCAGGAATCACCAGCCTCTCCAGGAAGTTCCAAGGTTCCTGACTCCAGATCTCCAGACCTGAAGGTATCTACACCACGCACAGATCGTCCAATCAGAGAATCCCGTTTACCGAGAAGATACAGAGACTTTGTAGTGTTCAAGTAAAATCTGCTTAGGAAAGGGAAGATGTTATATTGTTTGTAATAATTAAATTTGATCACCCCTGTTTTAAATCAACTACGAGATACATTGATCACCTCTACAGACAGTGCGAATTCGAGCGCGTATCTGAGCGGACCAATAAAGAATATGGACTCGTCAAATAAAGTGTTTAGTTGTCTTTATCCGAGCGTCCTCATGTCCGCCTTGCATAAAACAGCGGGAATCTGTCGGCCTACGTTGGAACACGTGCGCCGATATACTCTAAACTAGAGTTATTGGGTCCTAGTCATACAACAGTATAACGGTTATTTTTCGTTAATTTACTAAAGGAGCTACTGGGTCGGTTAATAGCAATCGCAGGCACAAATGCCTAAAAGTATACCTGATTCTTGGTTGTACACTGGTTACTTTGCACTAGCTTAGTATTCCTTCGAAGCTTTAGCTCTATGGTACTTTGGCAAACTGGTCTGTTCGCTTTGGTGGTCAAGGTATTAAAGAGACCAAGCCTTGGTACCGATGTACCCAGTAGCTTACCCTTTCATACATTTTCTCCTTTACTCTTTGTTGTACAGTAACTTGCGACAACACTGTTTTTTTTCCCATGTAGCAGATTTCAATGTGTGTTGTGTTGTGATGTGTACTAAAATTACGATTTTACAAATTTTGTTCTTGTTAAGTCATTCTAGCTTTTATTTCAGTGTGCATGTTATTTTTCTCCTAACAGATAAATTATAGTTTTAACAATTATTAACAAATAACAATAACTAAACATCAAATACATATCTATTCCATTATTTACTAGCTAATCAAATTATAAACTATTTTTTTCCATCCCAACGGTAACACAGTAACTGTACGACCGGACCTTGCTGTCAGTGCCGCAATCCTTGGGAGGAAATTTGCTAAGCCGAGTGAACGTGACTGGTCCGCAGCGAAGCGCATATTACTCTATTTGAAGACAACACGAAACTTCTACCGGTACGTGGAAAGAGATGAAGATTCCGTCTTATCCGGTTATACAGATTCCGATTGGGCGGACGATATCGAAACCAGGCGATCGACATCAGGTTTTGTCTTCACGTTCGGGAACGGAGCCATCTCGTGGGCCAGTCGGCGACAGTCGTGTGTCACGCTCTCCTCGATGGAGGCTGAGTATGTGGCGCTGAGCGAAGCATGCCAAGAGGCCCTATGGCTGAGGCAGCTTCTCTGCGACTTAGATGAAACGCAGCGGCATCCTACTGTTATGAGAGAAGACAACCAAGGATGCATTTCATTCGTGACAACGGAGAGAACGAGTCGGAGATCAAAACACATCGATACCAGGGAACGATTTGTCGAAGAACTGTGTATCAGCAAACAGGTAGCGCTGGAGTATTGTTCTAACGAATGGATGGCTGCGGACGCATTAACGAAACCTCTTGGGCCATTAAAGCTCAAGCGTTTCCGTGAGATGCTCGGTGTGAAGGAGTAATCGAAAAGCGCACAACATTGAGGAGGAGTGTGGAGGATCAATGGTTACGCCCTTTTCTGGTGTCATGCCAGTTATCATCCCACCTCTCGATCTGTCAACATAAGAGAGCGTGCATTTTTAATCGAACACAAGTTTTTCCAACCGCACACATGTAACGTTTGTTCTTGCTCTAAAATAAATATTCGTAATTCGATTTCTCGCGAGTGTTCCGTTTTTTATCCACCGAAATTCCATTCCGATTCGCTCGCTGGTGTTTTGTCCGCTTCTTGATCGTGCTCTGATGGTTGTCCCATCAGAACAACGTCGTGATAAACAAACTGCCTTCATAAGTCATGCTTATGAAATTCCAAAACATCGTTCTGTACCTTATGAAATTCCTTAGTTTATTTACCTCAGTGTAGCTGACATAGCCAAACACGCATTATTCAGTCCACCTGGCGGTGAGCATGTTTTCAAATATTTACATGCGTTACTGGCGTTTCTTTTCCAATGTTCATTAACGATGACGTTTTTCCCAACAAACGCCCCTCACACATGCACCGATTCAATTTGTTTTGTTTTCATTGAGCCGCGACCGGGAGAATCTGAATTTATTCCAGTGACGAGCCGCATGGTTACTTCGCCGAGTTTTCGCTATTTACATTTTAAATTTATTCCTTTGCCGTAAAAATATAAGAAAACTATGAATTTACTACCGAAAAGTGCAACCGAATTCGGAAGTACCGAGTACTGGAATAATTTCTTCAAGAAAAGAGGCAAACAGGCTTTCGAATGGTGAGGATTTTTTATCTTCTAGCTATTTCAACCTTTCATCGATATCGATTCTCCGTAATTAAGGTACGGCGAATACCCAGAACTGTGTGGCCAGCTGCACAAATGCATCAAATCTAAGGATGAAATCCTGATGGTCGGTTGTGGTAATTCTAAGCTCAGTCTGGATTTGTACGATGTTGGATTTAGGTGTGAGATCAATATTCTTAACTTACAAAAAAAAATGATTCACAGTTTAAACGGTACATTGTAGACAAATCACCAACATCGACATCTCTCAGGTGGTTATCAAACAGATGCAAGAGGCCAACAAGCTCCAGCGACCGGAGATGCTTTGGTACCATATGGACGCCACGGCGATGAACTTCAGTGACGAAAAGTATTCCGTCGTGCTGGACAAGGGAACGCTGGATGCTTTGTTCACGGACGAAACCGAGTCTACCCTGGCAACGGTTCGGAAATACTTTTCCGAAATTGCACGGGTACTGCGAGTCGAAGGTCGATACGTATGTATTTCTCTTCTGCAGGAACACATCCTGAAGGAAGTGCTGGCCTTTTTCCCCGAGAATGAATTTTCCCTAAGGGTGGTTCGATGCGTCGAAGCTGAGCAAAAAACTGCTGAATGCAGTAATGATGGGACGTCCATACCGGTGTTCGTCGTTGTGGCGACAAAGTTCATGAAACTTCCGATGAAGGTTTATGAAGTGTGCATGGCTGGGGACCCGATCCAGCGGGTTCAGAAGCCGGAGGAAGTTGCCCTCTCGGTGGCCGCAGCACAGAAGGCGTCGATGGTTTGCAATGGTTTGGTACGGGGGAGCATTGCTGGAATGAAGGAGGTCTCGCTGGATCTGCATCGCCCGGGGGAGGAAATTTCCCGTTACACGATTCATGTTCTGGACCAGAGGCCGGTTCGCGGGAATGGCATGTATGCGGCTTTTATAGTCCCACAAGGTCGAGAGACGGAGTGGCTTTTCTCGACACCCCAGGGACGACAGAAGCTGCTAACATCGGCCAACCATGACCGGTTGGCAATTGTGTCGATGCATCGGGGACAGAAGTATACTAACTTGGACGCTGTAAAGACGAACTAGCCGAAAGTGTGAAATCACTGGCCCTGCACGGATTGCATGCTCAGGTAAGTCTCTCGCTTATGAAAGTATGATGGAAACGCATGGTCTCCAGTAAAATGATTGTTCTTTCTCAGATTCCCTATCTATCGCTTGGGTCGGAAGTCGGTCGTCGTGAAACGATTTTCAAAGGCTACAGTGCCATGTCAGGGGATTACATAGTAGAGGAAATCCTCGGGAATGATAATAAAATCTTTCGACGGCTTATTTTTCTCAACAATCAGTTTGTGATTCAATCGGAGGCGGCAATCAAATTGGTTAAAGGAAAGGGCAAATCGAAAGATTCGAAAAAGATGGTCGACCCGGGTTATTTGGCTTGCCAACACCATCTGTACATGACGGTCGGAGTGCATCTGGCTTTGGGATTGGATGACAATAAGAATGATAGCAGCAACGTGATGGTCATCGGCTTGGGTGGAGGCGGATTGTGCACCTTCATACATCAGTGTCTTAGGTAAGTTCATTCGGTCCACTTCCTGCAAATAGTTAGAACTTATTTCAATCTTCAGGAACACCAATATGACGGCGGTGGAAATTGATCCGGAAATGCTCACAGTAGCAACCAGTTATTTTGGCCTCACGCTTGACGACCGGCTGAAGGTGGAAATTCAGGATGGAATTGAATATCTAGCAAACAGCGTTCAGCAGGACGCCCGCTTTAAAGCCATTCTTTTCGACGTAGACAGTAAAGATCCAACACTTGGAATGAGTTGTCCACCGCAGGCTTTCCTTGACAAACATGTTTTAGACAACGCAAAGAAGCTGCTGGATAATAGCGGAATTTTTATTCTAAACCTGGTCTGCCGGGATGACACGCTTCGTGGGAAAGTAGTCGAGGACCTGAAGCAGGTTTTCAAGTACGTCCTGTCCTACAAGTTGGAGGAAGATGTCAACGAAATTTTCTACTGTGCTGATAACGCCGCCCTGAACAGCGGTGACAAGTGGCAAGAAGCAATGAAGCGATCGGCTCAGGAGATTAATGTTTTAGCTAAGAAATTCAAGCTCAGTCGCGATGATCTGGTCGACTTAGGAGAGTTTGTTGAAGGGTTGAAAATATAAGAGTATAAGAAACTAGAGTTTGCGAATTTCTTTTTCTGTTCTACAATCCGAAAACCGTGTTACAGCACCTTTTTAGGATTTATTAGTTTCAACATATACACTTCCAAGAACAAAGCCGCTCGCTCTCCTTAACCAATATCCCCGCTTTAGGAGGTAAATGTAAACAGTGCTTACTTCTCTCCTTCGCATTGGTTTTCATAAAAAAAATACTGACCATTTCCTTCAATGGGGGCTTGTAGAATTTTTATTATAAAACCTAAAAGCTAATCTTTATTTTAACTGTTTTCCTATTTATACGCTTCAATCGTTTTAATTTCATTTCTTGCCTAAGGGCATCATCAGCGGCGGTCTATTTTTAGACCAACTTTATACCTGATTTACTACCGTGAAACGCATATCAGTCCCATATGAATAGGAAATCAAGCAAAGATGGGACTGATATGCGTTTCACGGCAGTTTACATCAGCCAAATTTGAATAGAACTAGCTAAAATAGGCCAACTTTGCGTTCCCGCACCGATGTTGTATTTCTTGTTGTTAAACCCGCCCACACCTGCCATCCTGTGGATCATTCAACGTCAGAGATCAATTATTTTTTTTCAGAGATCGCAGTTTTTACAACGTTGTACCATAGACTAACTCTAAGACCAGTAGGTCCCATGGTATGCATACAAAAAAGATTTTTTTCTTAGCTCAGTCAGTACTAGCACATCGGTCCCAAGCTTAATAATGCGCCCCTCATAATGAACTCACACGAACACACTCTTAAATATTCTGTCAAAATAACACAGCAAATCAAAACAAAGGCGCAAATATGTATAACAAGGTGCTGACTTCAAGATGTATTTTGGACCAAGGGGTTCTACAACAGTGAACCAATTTCAAATCGCTAGTTACATATTGATTGTTGGTTGTACTTCTTTAGTCTAGTACTTGTTTTTAGCACTGGATTAAAGTATTTGACAGTTCTTACAACGCTGTACGTTGTATGTCTGTCCCAGGCATAAGTGTGTTTGTTTGGTCTCGCTAGGATTGCAGATATCAACAGAGATATGGTAGGGAACGGCATCAATTCTAAGCATGTGAAAAAACATAGACCAACCGCACCAATACGGTAATATCAACAATCAATATGCAACTAGCGATTTGAAATTGGTTCACTGTTGTCGAACCCCTTGGTTCGAAGAACACCTTGAAGTCAGCTTCTTGCTGTATATATTTGCGCCTTTATTTTGATTTGCTGTGTTATTTTGACAGAATATTTGAGAGTGTGTTCGTGTGAGTTCATTATTAGGGGCACATTATTCAGCTTGGGACCGATGTGCTAATACTGACTCAGCCAAGAAAAAAATCGTATTTGTTCGGGATCTACTGGTCTTAGAGTTAGCCTATGGTAATATCAGTGGGTTGATAGTCCTAAAGAAAATAAACATATTTTTTTTCTCAGGAAGTACTAGCACACCGGTCCCAAGCTAAATGATCCGCCCTTAAGACCGCAACTCACACCAATACACCCTCAAATATTCTGTCAAAATAACTTAGCGAATCAAAACAAAAACAAATATACTTGTACCATAGACTAACTCTAAGACCAGTAGGTCCCATACAAATACGATTTTTTTCTTGGGTCAGTCAGTACTAGCACATAGGTCCCAAGCTTAATAATGCGCCCCTCATAATGAACTCACATGAACACACTCTCAAATATTCTGTCAAAATAACACAGCAAATCCAAACAAAGGCGCAAATATATACAGCAAGGTGCTGACTTCAAGGTGAATTTCAGACCAAGGGGTTCTACAACAGCAAATATACTAAATTAACAATATAAGAGCATCTCCAGGAGTGTTGTAGTTCTAGATTCATTTCATATGTCAGTTATAAATTTTTCTCTTGGGGAAATATATAACAAACCTACCCTCTCTTCAGCAGCAGTTCCAAATATTGTTCTAAACCTAAAGACTTGAATGTGTGTGTATAATTGACTATAAATATATTTTGATTTGTCACGAAATACCCAAGTAACCACAAGCATTATATGATTGCACTTATTCAACCAAAAATCAACATCGGTAATGCGGGATCGCATCAATTCAACAGTTGTCAAGTAATAAAGCGTTAGATTAGCTTAAGAATGTAGTGATGCATTACCAGTGCAATAATGCTACTTTAGCAATGTCTTATGGCATTACAAAAGACATAGCATTACTTCGAGCTTAGTGGGGTCCTTTTCAGCTTTAATCCAACTTCAATGATGCACTAGACGTAATACATATGCCCTATATATGCATGCTATTACAGCCTCGTGGTTACTTGGGTAGGAAAAGACATTCAAAATGACTGACGAATGGTTCGAATTGATCACCAGTGAATTTGATTTGAATGTCACTTGGTTTTAAACATAGAATATGTTTGAAACAAAGCAAGTTTATGTTTGCGGCCAGAATAAACCAAGTTTATGTTGAAGTTTACCTGGAATATGTTTGTTATCACGGATTTTTTTTTGCATGGAAAATCTGTAAATCCACTTTACTGAAAAAATAAATAAAATCAAACGTTTTGTTTCGGTAAATTGGCGTCTTGCAGTTAAAGTATTGCAGCAAATGCGAACTCTGTGTGTGGAAAAACAAACTTGTGTAACGATGATGATTCTCAAATTGGCTAGAATTCTCGTAGCAGTTTTAACAGTTTACAAACACTAACATGAATTTTCGGAGTTTAAAATCATTTCAAGAGAAAAAAATGACATTCACAGATAGGAAATAAAATTTGCTTTTAGTACAATACATTGTTTTTTGGGATTTTGTAAAAAGTGTCCCTAAAAATGTTACTTAAAAATATTGCCAGTATATGTGAGGGGTGATGTTTTTGTTTTGTTTCAGCTGATAAGTGGGAGAAAATCCGAGCCAGCATCCTCGTAGTGGACATATTGGATTGCGCAGCGGATTCCGTTTGATCTATCCGAGAAAGGAGCTGCGTTTTTTATGCCGGACATGTAATTTGTAATAATTTCCACTTTACATTCCATATTGTTCCCTACAATAATTAGCATTATGATGCAAAAACTGTTTTCAACTGTTATCCAGCTAATTTTTTCCTCTGATACGCTTATTTTCGTGGCAAATAGTAATTTTACACAGAATGTTTACGAAACTCATCGCCTTTTGACATTAATTAAGATTCCATCATCACATGTACATGAGCGCCGCCTAGGTGTCGTTAGGACGTGCAAGGCCCCAATTATACCGATACTTCAGGTTTTGCTACCAAAACCTATTTTCGGTAAAATGAAAACCTTATTTTCGGTAATCTTATCTTAGCGTGTAGACCTATCACAATGACAAAAAATATATAACTTGGATGAAACGCGTTTCAAATTTGAACAAAAATAGAACAGCGTAGTATTCCAGTTTTAAATTTTAACATGAAACTGTTCGAAATTATCCAACTAGAACGCCTTGCTGAAGTTGCCTGTGTTATAAATCCAGTTCTATTTTGTAACGACCATACACTCCTGGAGATGCCCTAAGTCACTTCCCTCTTTCTTCAGGCGACCCTTTTTTGCGCTTGTGGCGCCATAAGTGAGAAGCGCGGCAACTACTAAATGCACACGCTCAAACTAAGCTATTCAGTTTTCGTTTTAGCTAGCGTAATATTCCAAAAGCACTCAGTAGACAAATTGAAACGAATCACAAATTGTTAAACTAACACGGAGAACCCAAACTATCCAAAATCAAGTGTGACAGTACTCAAAATTAAGTACTCTGATAGGACTACTATTTTGGATATAATTTTGTTCTCACTGGTAGGTAGTTTTAACTCAACCCTGAAGTATGATTGAAAAAGTTAATTTTACCTACAGCAAGGTATTTTAAGAGAAGTAAGTTTTCAATGTACGGGAGGGGAAACTATCCAAATCGGAGTGTTGGGCTGTCTCTTTGTTTTGGCTGAAAATTTTTGAAGGCCATTCAATCAACAATGGTGGAAGGAAATTTTTTTTTCGTACCGTTTCTAGTATTTAGTTTTAAATTACCTAGTATCCAGTTCGAAATTTAACGCGAGTAAGGTGCCTACAAACTAAAGGAAACTATGGACTCGGGAAGCTACAAAAAATAACCGGTAAGTGTAATTATTTCATTTATTCAAGTTCCTATTTTATTTGTTATCGCTTTGAAATTTTAGACATTCCTGCATTGATGAGTGTAAGGAAACCATCAATTGCAAGTTCAATGTGTTGGAGGAACACATTCGCTCGGTACACAAAATTATAACGAGCATAAATCCAACCATACCGCTGATATGACCCCAGTGTACATAACAAACGAAGAGTGTTCTTATGTATACTTGAAAATGAAAACAAATACATATTTAATTTAATACATTTTATACTATTATTAAATTTAGAGAAAGAAAATTCACTAGAGCAGATTTTCGAATAATATTTTTAAAAAAGAAGACTCAAATTTGGATTATTTTTACTGTCGATAAGTTTTCAACAAACAGTTAATTTCACTCAGCATTGGGTCTTTCCAAAATACTCAAAATTGGATACTTCTTAAAAAACTCAATTATGACTGGTTTTACTTTGCTGTCAAGATGAGTGAAAATTACTTAATTTTGGATAGTTTGGTTTCTCTGTGAAGGTCCTAACTAAGGAAATGATTTCCGAACAACTCGCCGCAGCTTCGATTTGTTGCCAGCTGAGAATGTCATGTCAAAAGCAACTTTGGTTTGCTGCAATTTGAGCAGGATAGGAAAAAGATCGTCTGTTGAAAAGAAAGCGAGATTTACGGCTTGCAATTATTATTATTGATTACCATAGAGTGATTTTCAAATATAACGAAGAAGAGATGCATTGATCCAATTAGATTAAATTTTGGCTTGAAAATAATCCTCTATTTACTGAAAAAAAAACTTTTTTATCTTATGCCTGGTACAGACATACAACGTACAGCGTTGTACTCCTTTACCCAAGTAACATTTTTAATTAGATAAACGCTTCATAGGCAAAACGTATACAACTTTAAACTGAGTAATGGTTAAGTAGTGGTTGCACAAGCGCCCAGCCAATATTTTCACAAGCAAATCTGGCAAATCTACCCAGCTTCATGAAAATGAAAAAACTGTCAAGCAGAATATGTAATCGGTTTATAGCCTAGGAAGCTTTTATCCAAAAATTATACAACTTATTACGTAGCTGTTCTCAAAAACAGTACTTTTGAAACGCATATTCAGCATATTTATTTGTTCATCGCAATTTCTATTTTTAGAACTGTGGCAAACAGCTTTTTATTGCTAGTCTTAACACGTTGATATAAACGCTTAAACATAGTCACTATACAGCAATCGAAAAAATATGTATGTCAAACACTGTTTACAATACTCGTGGACGGTATTACCCTAGACTAACTCTAAGACCAGTAGGTTCCATACAAAAACGATTTTTTTCTTGGCTCAGTCAGTACTAGAACATCGTCCCAAGCTCGGCCCCAAGCTTGATAATAACCAATATGTAACTAACGATCTGAAGACACAGTAGGTCCCGAATACACCTGAAACCGACTTTTTTACTTGCGCCTCAGTCGAGTGCTATGTTATTTTGACATCGTACCCGAAGCTCGTGTCCATCTAAGCTCATTATAAGTGCACCCACTTGATAATGAATCTCAGCATAGAACACAATCGTCTCTAAATACTCTGGTCTTAAATATAACACAAGACAACTCAAAACAAAGGTCGCAAATATCGTATTATTCATGTCATGTGTATAATCAAGGTGCTGGCTTCACAGGTGTACATCTGGACCAAGGGGTTCTACAACAGTGAACCAATTTCAAATCGCTAGTTGCATATTGATTGTTGATAATACCCCCCTAATAATGAACTCACATGAACACACTCTCAAATATTCTGTCAAAATAACACAGCAAATCAAAACAAAGACGCAAATATGTATAACAAGGTGCTGACTTCAAGGTGTATTTCGGACCAAGGGGTTCTACAACAGTGAACCAATTTCAAATCGCTAGTTGCATATTGATTGTTGGTATTACGGCAATGGTGCTGTTTTATCGTTGTAATGCGTAATTAACATTTAACTATATGAACTTTGTATTATAATGTTTATATATAGTATATATTTATATATCACTTACCCATGTACTTACAAGATTTGAACTCTGCACCTTCACCATAAGAAGGGTGACAGATCCATATCAGCTGTGAGGAATTCCAGTACCCGTATTCAAAGTGTTCAAACCATATTTTAGTTCTAATAATGCTGAACAACAATAATTGCTGAAGCTCTTTACGAACAGGTTTATACTGTTTTGAAAATCAGTGTTACCGAGATTCTTATAATCTAAACATGATCACCATCCAATTTACGTTGTTATCTGTGCCGCGCTTGGATTCATTTGTTATAATTTTTTAAACTACATTAATATCAATTTCATTTATAACTGTTATTATAGATTGCTAAATTTATCATTGCTATATTAATGAATTTTCTGTGATTAAAAAAAATCCACTAAGACCGGGAATTGAACACCTTATCTTCTGCTCAGTGGAATTTATATTGTTTATTTGAAAGCAATTTTCGACAGCACTGTCAATTACGCGAATCTCCGAATGTAAATTCCTCAAATAAGCTTCATACCTTCTAAGATTTCATTTTCAATAGTAAGTACCGCTTTTCTTAATTTTTTTCCACATCCTTCGAAATATTTTGAAATCTAAATGCTCTGCTTGATAAAATGGACGGTATTCCTTTCATTTCGTTTGACAGCTCAGACTCAACTCAAGTGCTCAAGCTCAAGAACTCCATATAAATAACTGCATATATGCTGCATACTCTGTGCCGAAACTACACTCAGGAAATTATCCCTACGATCGGAACTATTAACCACAAAGCCATAAGAGATCGTATTAAAAGATTATTGTTGCATTGGTCGATGAAAGCATGCCTCTTCTACACTTTCAATTGACATCACTTATCAAGCGTGTATACACGGTAAGCTTCCTTTACCCATTAATGGGTACGATTTATTATTATTGTTATTCCTCCTGTGGAAATTTTTACGCATTTTACCGTAAAACGGCGTCTACCCATTTAAATGGGTAGGCGTCGTTTTTCATTAAAATGCGTAAAAAAGCCACAGGAGGAATAACAATAATAATAAATCGTACCCGTTAATGGGTAAAAGAAGCTTACCGTGTAGTCTCATGGGATTGTGGCTCGGCTCTGGATGCCGAGGTTCATGGTTCTCATCCCGATTGCAACTTTTTTTTTTCATCTGAGGAAAATATTCATACGATCGTCATATGATTTCTTTCCATAAGGGAATCGTATAAAATTTGCAATTATGTCTTCTGGCAAATTTCCATACGATATTCGAATGAAATCTTCTCGATTTGTTCGCTCAATGTACTTATACAACATTTTATACAGCTATAATCACTAAGCTGTTGAAAAGCTATTACAAAGCCAACAAATAAAACTCCCGAATAGAAATGGTGATGTAAAAAATATTAGCAGACATCTTCCAAACATTAAATTTTAATGTGGATTGTCGTATTCCATATGTATTCAGAGTTCGAAGCTACGCCCTAGTACATATAAATACAACATATTTAAACTTCACATTAAAAACAAACGTATTGATGATGTTAAATTTAACATCAGAACACGTCCTATAAAACTAGAATCTAAAATTACATGAAAATCAAACGTTATGTATGTGTGAAATGTTGTGTACCTAAGACATCTAAACACATCTGATGACATTAGAATTGGCCGTTTCCTTAGAAATAAACTTCATTCTGCTGTAAAAGAGTGCAAGTCTATAGCATAAGAAAACTTCTTACAACATAAGAATGAAACGTTACAATAGAACGATAGAACCAAAGGTCTATGTGAAGTAAAATGTTGCATGCATAATAAGCCAAAATAGATCCTGTGTCATAACAATCACACGTTGCGTTGAAATCCATGTTCTTATAGATGTAAAATGTTGTACACATAAAATATCGGAACATATCCGAAGCGATTAGAATTAAATGTAATATAAAAATCGTATATGTTTTGGCGATATTGGTGCATGCTTACTTTATGTACTTTATGCAACACCCGAATAAAAATTTACCTTAGTCTAACAGATTATTGGTTTTAATGTTATTATCTACAACTGAAAACATCCGGAAAAGATACACCGTCACGTTTTTCTACAACTGAATGCATCATACATCATCTCTTTTATTGGAAAAAATCGACATTGAAAACATATGTAAGATGTTTATTCATAACCTTTGATACATCTGAAAACATCAAAAATCTTTAGACTATGCGGTTTTATTCAAATACATTTGAAAACATCAATAAGCTTTGATACCTTAAAACATCAAAAAAACATATTGTTTGAATGTCAAAAATCGTGACATCAAAGGGAAATTAGAATAGAAAAAAATTGTTTGAAAATGTCTGATGTTAACATCATGTTACCTTGCCTAAATACAGCGAAATCGATCTGATCTCTAATGTTCAACGTAAGATGTACATTTGAATTTCATGTTGATGTAGACATTGAAATTAGACATGAGCCTGATGTAAATTTTTATACGGGCTGTGTAAGAGAACACAGAATGAAAATTCAAAAGCTTAACCGATCAATATCTTAGCTACAAAAACAAGCTGTGTAAATGCAGACAAACATTGTTCGTATAAGAGCTTTCTTTTCAAAGTATGCAACCTAAAGCTAAATGTTGTGTTAAAGCTGTGTTACATTAAGCATAAGTACTGTATCGATTTTTTTAATTCTGCCTATAGCTTATTCAGCGTCACTTGCTTTTATACAATTATAAAACAGCTCATAAGTTCTTAACTTCGGCTTAGGCAACTAAAAATGTTAGTTGGGATAAGACGGTATGGCGAAGAAACGTCGCCCGTTGTTCTAGGTAGCTGACGTGCCGCCATGTTTTCGAAGCCAACATCTCAAACATCAGATATGGCACAAATGTTTGTTTTGATCGTTTGAATATCATCGCGTTCCAAGCAGTTTTACTGTTTTAAACGATTTTAACTAATTCAATTTTTAAAAGTTCGTTCAGTTTGTAAAGTTCATTGTCATCGCCGCGGTTTGCTGAATTCAACAGCTGTCAGTGGGGCCCATGATTCTGGGCCTGCCGCAATGTTAACTCTTTTCAAGACAATGGCAATAAGATAGGGGTGCCAGCTACCTGGTTTGTTCTGATAAATATTTTCTCACTTTTGCGTTACCTTTCGTTACCTCCATTCTTTTGCGAGACCTGACGTGTCGTAAAGTTGGTTCATCAAGAGGTTCAACTGAGAGAATGAAAGAGTGAACTAGTTCCCTTCCTCCTCACCTGAAGATCCCGCACATCAAACATCAACCAGCTGCAGACGAACATTTTAAAATGCTTCTAATAAATTCAAATGAAATTCTAATTAAAAGCAGTTTGTTGTAAGATGGGAGAAAAATCCAAAACTACTAATAAAGACATTTTCAGAAAAATAAAAAATAATTCAAAACAATGCTCCTATTTTGCAGTTTTTGATTTTTCTTCCATCATACAAAAAAACCACGTTTAATTAAAATTTCATTTGCATTTATTAGAAGCCTTTTAAAATTTCCGTCCTATTCTTTAACATGAGAGCTGTCAGATTTATCACCACTCGGTTTCTTCTTCTTTATTCATGCAGTCCTTCCCGGTCCTTGGCTCTCTGAACGAAAAACTTGACCAGATTCAACATTTTGGCCACATTCCTGACCGAAGCTTTGAGATTCCGCTTAAACGCTCTCAAGACACGCATGTGATCCTGATCACTAATAGATCATCCATTCTGATCACAGTTCACCTTCCGTTCGATGCTCAGAGTTTCGTAGTTACGCTTAATCACACGACTAACCGATGACTGCACGATTCCGAGTTGTTTTCCGACGTCCCGATGAGAAAGTTGAGGACTATCCAGGTACTTGCGCAAAATCAATTCTCGACGTTGCTTTTCGGATGACGCCATTTTTTCCAATGTTCGAAAAATATACAAAAAAATACTTTAAACTACTGCTACCTATATTTGCAAGTGAAAATGCCAAATGGGTAAGTTTCTAGAGCGTTTTTTCCGTGAAGCAATTTTAAGTGGGACACCCTTTAAGATGGAACAGTTGGCTCATTTTTTTTTCATTTCAGTGTTCTTTCCGAAAATAAATGCAAAACCTTTTTATGCTCATGCCGTTCAGTTTTTGTTTGCTAAATCAGTCACAAGGTAAGATAAGAAAACTTAAAATGAGGTTTTTATTTTACCTTACATATGATATTGTTGCCAATACCCAAAATATAAGTAAAGTTAAACGATATTTAACAAAAACTGACATTTGGGTAACGAATATTGGACATTAATGTTTTCCCAAAATTGAATAAATATTTCGTCACTGATCGAGGACAGGAGTAACGCGGTCGCATATAGTTCTAAGCAAAAACGTAATTGGTTTTCTTACTAAACTTTCAATAAATAGTATATTCATGTTCCAATATTCAAAGCAATCACTCTTGTATTTTTTTTTCTTATTTGAGTCTAGCACCGGTGCACCGCAGTGGATCCTTGTGAACCAACGTGAATCCCGAGATGCAATTTAGTGTACCGCGTGATAACAATCAAAACATTCGTTAATGGATTCCGGTATAAAGGGCAGTATCGACCTAAAAAGTAAAGAGGTTACGGAATTTTGTTCAATATTACCAAGCGGAATTTTGACAATTGATCAGCATGGAACGAAATGTCACCTTCACTTAGGGAATAATCGAGCGGAACATTTTTCCGAAAGTAAAAGTGGCAGCTCTCATTAGTTTGCACGGGAACTTTACAAATTCCAATTTTATTTTTTGTTATTTTCAGGTGGATAATGCTGCAAAAATTTCTTTTCGATTCTTTACTTTTCTGTTTCAGTCAACGGAATTAAACATGGGTTTGGTATAGAAAAAGAAATTTCTTTCGAACACGATACCGACCTTAATTCTTTAATACTTTTAAACAGCTGTTTCTGCTTAAGCGTCAAAGGCATCTTACCGTCAAAGTAAAAAAGACAAAACAAGTGTGCACAGGTTAATTCAAGATGTGCTAAAAATTTATGATACATTTTGAAAGGGCCCGAGGGTCGATCGCAAATTACGTTTGCGATTCCTGAAAAAACTCACGGGTAAGTAATCTTTTAACGTTGGTTATATTGAGGATTGCATTTTTTTATCTATTCACTCTCGCGTCACTTTACTCAATTTTTGAGTACAATTGTCTGCTATCTCTTTTTCTCTCATGGAAATGTTACTCAATTTTCGTAAAAAGTGGATCTACTCAAAAATTGAGTTGATCTACTTTTTGACGAAAATTGAGTAACATTTCCGTGAGAGAAAAAGAGATAGCATACCATGTACTCAAAAATTGAGTGAAGTGTCGTGGGAGTGTTGAGCACTAAATGTAATACCTGGGACAGACATACAACGTACAGCGTTGTACGAACTGTCAAATACTTTAATCAAGTACTAAAAAACAAGTTCTAGACTAAAGGCGTACAACGTTGTACGTTGTATGTCTATACCAGGCATAATCCATTCATTGTGCAAAATAATAAGCAAAATAATCTCTCAATATTCATAAGATTGGATTATAATTTTTTACCACAAGAAATCATTATGAACTTCATTAATTTACCTTACGAAAAATAATGATGATTAAAAATAAAAATAAAGGGCAAGCTGGAATCGTACCTTAAACATTGGTTACGGGACTAGTGGCTTGACCACCAGTCTATATCAACGCTTATAAATAGTAAAGGCTCAAGAAGGTACAAGAACAACTTCGTGTAAAACAAACATCCAAGTCATGCTTATGAAATTCCAAATCATCGTTCTGTACACATGAAAATTTACAGTATTCGGTAATTTTTTACCGAACTTTCAACAACTGCACTTTTGGTAATCTGATTTACTGGTTACGGTGAAATTTTACAGTATTGCGGTAAAATTTTACAGGAACTTGTCTAATTTACCGAGATCCATTAAATCGGATAACCGAACGTTCAGCCGTGAAGTTCGGTATACCGAATACTGTAAACAAAATAAATTACCTAAAATGATGCAATAAATTTACAGTTGCTCAGCAAAACTTACAGATGCGTTTGTAAATGGGGTTTTATTGATTTTTCCATTTAAGATAATTAATGAGTCAAAGTGCTTGTTCATTTCCATTTATTCAGATTAGTGTTTCAGATTTATTTGAGTGTTAACAAGCAATTGAGAAAATGTGTTAAAAATTGCATGCTTATCTATAACGCAAATAGAATGACAATGCATAACACACACATTTTTCAACAATGTTAAAATATCTCGAATTTCCCACAAACGCTGCTGCAATCAAATCGCGCTAACATTAGATAAGGGCGAATCTGATTTTGTAAACAATGGCTTTCGTAGTAATTTTCTCTTGAACGAAGGGTCACAAATACAAATTTAGGAAGGCAGAGGAGCTTTATCTCCATCCGCTGATATATTCAATTTCAAGAAATTGTATTCGACTTCCGATAAATTAGAAAACAAAGTGTTTGTTTACAAAAGCAGATTCGACCTAATCAAATGTTGGCGCTGAAATGATCCCTGGGGTTAGCCAAAAAATTCCCTTCCTGGCGAATGTGGCTATGGTCCCGGAAAGTTGCTGTCCATTGCTTCTTTTTTGGCACTTATTTTTGACTGCACCGCAAAGCTCAACAGCGAGAAAAGGCTGTGTTTGACAGCATGGAATAAATTAACAATCAGTTTGGTATTTGTTTACAGTATATTTTGCAAAAGATTAAATGTACAGTACATTCGTTATTATTGCTACAGTGTTGCGGAACTGCAGCAATTTACAGTTTTGATCGGTAATGTTTTTTTTTTTTACAATTTTCGGTAGTTTTCTGTAAATTACAGAAATTCAGTATTTTTGATTGCTGCAATTTAGTAAAATGTCATATTTTACAGAACGTTCGATGAAATTTATGTTTTACAGACCGAATTCAGCAAAAAAAAGTACCGAATAAGATTTCGGAAATTTGGTGTGTACCTTATGAAATTCCTTAGTTTATTTGTCTCAGTGTAGCTGACATAGCCAAACACGCATTATTCAGCCACCTGGCGGTGAGCTCGTTTTCAAATATTTACATGCGTTACTGGCGTTTCTTTTCCAATATTCATTTACGGTGACGTTTTCCCAACAAACGCCCCTCACACATGCACCGATTCAATTTGTTTTTGTTTTCATTGAGCCGCGACCGGGAGAATCTGAATTTATAAGCATTATAACCTAAATCGTTGGAAGAGGGAAAAATTTCGATTGTTAAAATACAGTTAAGGAGAAAAAATTAACTTTAAGAAAAATAAGTGATAAAAGAAGAGAAATGGACAAGAATAGCAGAATACAGAGACTAATTCAAAGCCGGAAGACAAACGGCAGAATAACTAGAGCAGAAACCAGAAAAGAACAACCAATGGAGCAAACCGGAATGGAAGAACAAGGAAGCAGCGAAGAAGAACTAGGAGTGATAGTGGAACTAGTTGATCTAAACAACCACCCAGTACACGTTGGAAGACTCCTCAAGGAAGCTGGAATATGCAACTTTACGGACATCGAAAAGATCGGAATGTTCCGATATAAAATCGCAGCTGGTAGCAAGACTGAAAAGGACCGGATTAGAAAGACGAAACTGGAACACCAAAACATGAGAGTCTACGAACCCAGGAGGAAGGACCAAACAATCTGTTTCATCAGAGGAGTGCCATACAGTTTCGCCGAGAAGGAAATAATGGAGAACTTGGATACAGATTTCGACGCGCTACAGGTAGAAAGAATTAAAAAAAGAGGAAGGGACAACAAGCTTCTGGACACAGCGAACATCAAACTCACTGTTAAAGGACCGATCATGCCCGATCGGGTGAAAATATACGGGTGCTGCTTCAAAGTGGAGCTCTATATATTTCCGGTGAGGCAATGCAGACAGTGTTGGAGATTTGGACATGGAATCAAACACTGCAAAGCGAGACCAAGATGCAGAAAATGCGGAGAGAAACACCAAGAGGACGAATGTGGTCAACAGGAGAAATGCGTCAACTGCGGAGGAAATCACGATGCCCAATCGAAGGACTGCCCCGAAAGAGCCAGGAGATGGAACATCTTAGAGAGAATGAAGAAAGGAGCAACCTATGAAGAAGCAGAATCCAACTATCCAAAGCTATCAAACCGGTTCGATGTACTGGAAGTTGAGGACGATGCCATCAGCACTAGACTGATGCAAAATTTGAAATATTTGCTCCCCTAAGCTTAATCGACGCCAATTTGGGTCCTGATAGTCCCCAAAAAATTTCTAACACATTTGGTTTTAATTTGGCTTGCACACGCTATTCAAAGTTTGTATGGGAATTAGTATGAAGAATCTCAAACTTACATTTTCAGATCCCTAACATCTTGATATTATGTCCTTAAACCAAATCTTATATACATTCATATAGTGTAGTTGTCAACTATCAAAATGCCGAAGATACCTGACATGTAAATTTTATACAAAAATAGTTATTCAAAAAATATAATAATAAGAAGTAAAAATATGTAATGAATATAAAAAATACAAATATAAAATATATAAAATATATATAATAATATAAATAAAATAAAAAACAAAAAATATATATGAATATAAAATATAAAAAAACATATAAATAATAAGAAAACAAAAATAAGAATAAAACATCATACCTAAAGTGTGTATTTTATGTTCTATTGAATAACTATTTTTGTATAAAATTTACATGTCAGGTATCTTTCGGCATTTTGATAGTTGACAACTTACACTATATGAAATGTATATAAGATTTGGTTTAAGGACATAATATCAAGATGTTAGGATCTGGAAATGTAAGTCTGAGATTCTTCATACTAATTCCATATAAACTTTGAATAGCGTGTGCAAAGCCAAATTAAAACCAAATGTGTTAAAATTTTTGGGGACTATCAGGACCCAAATTGGCGTCGATTAAGCTTAGGAGCAAATATTTCAAATTTTGCATCAGTCTAATCAGCACCTACAGCGAAAGACACGCCAGCAGCTCAGCAAGCAGAAGACCAAGACCGGAAAAAGACAAAGAAGACATCGGCGTTGCAGGAGAAAGACAGCGCATAACCACAGGAAACAGAGAATCTCGCCGGAAAGCTTCAAAAAGGAATACGACGTACAGAAACCAAGAAAGGGAAGAAGATGAACACAGTACAACATCATCATCAACAAGGCCAGAAATCAGGGAACAGAGGAACCAATGCAGCACGTGTCGATTGAACCCATACGGCACTACGGAATTCGAGAGGTTCGTGGACAGACTAAGAAAAGAATTTCTAGCTGAAGCAAGAACGAGAAAATGGATTGATCCCCTTAAAAATCCACGCAAGGATCGTAGTAGAGTAAATGAAGCCAACAATGCGATAGAAACGGACAGTCTGCTCATCGAAACTGCTCAAGCAATTCAGTATCTAATTGGCAGAAACTGGGAAAGCCATCAGCAGGAATACACGGACCACAGAATCGATGAAACCGGCCAAAGTGTCGTTAAAAAGCTGATAATATTGCAAAACAACATCCAAAGCATACGCCCGACAGAAACGAGAGAAGAATTACACTATTACTTGAAGCAAAACGAAATCGCAATAGCGATACTGCAGGAAATATGGCTGAAAAAGGAGGAACATTTCAGAATCGCGAACTACAGAATGGAGTCGAAGAGAAGGAATGCAGGATATGGAGGAGTGGCAATACTAATTAGAGAAGATGTACACTACGAACGAGTTGAGCTAGGAAGTTTCCTACCGGTTGAAGTGGTAGCAGTCAAAATAACAAAGAATTTTGACCCGATTACTTTCGTTTCAGTATACGTCCCCCCGGACAGGGATCTGTTGTTGGAAACAAAAGAGAAAATTAGACTGCTTTTTGATGCAATCGAGGATCTGCACGGAGAAATCATAGTCGGGGAGACTGGAACGGACACCATGAAACGTGGGACCCCACGGGGAAAACATGCCCGAAAGGTGCGCTAATTAATGGGCTGATAGAGGCTTCTAAACTCTCTCTCCTCAACGATGGAACGCACACATGCCTGACAACCACCGACAGAAGGAGTTCAACGGTAGATCTGACGCTAGCAACAACCGGAACGGCTGTCAAAGCAAAATGGACGGTTGATGATCAAGAATTTGGAAGCATTCATCTAGCAATCCTGATTGAAATTAGCAGCGATATCCCAATAGCGAAGACAACCACAAAAAGGATCAACTTAGGAAAAGCGGTGGAACTCATTAACGAAATCAAACCACAATACATGTACGACCCCTCGAAATGCAAAACATCTTCGACGAGTGCATAGAAAAGGCAGAGCTACATCGTAAAAAACAAGAAAGGTAACTGGCTGAAAACATGGTGGACAGACGAAATAAACCAGGCGTATCAAGAAAAAAACAGCATTGAGGAACTATAACCGTGGAAAAACTCTACAGAATCAGCTGAAACTACAAAAACAAGAGCCACGCTAAAGAGAATGATAAGGAAAGAGAAGAGAATATATTGCCAGGAGATTTCAGAGAAAGTGAACGAAGACACACCAAGCAAGCAGTTATGGAACATTATTAGGGGCTGGACATAGCGCTGACTAAACCGGTCGGTTACAAACCAGAAGTCAACCGGGAAGATGGACAAAGATTTATGGACCACTACTACAAAGGGAAAGAAAGGAATGTGTGGATGCCGAGAGCAAAAACCAAATTGGGTCTAGAGGGATATGAAATGGCAATATCAGAAGAGGAAATCTTGAAGAATCTCAGGAAAAAGAAAACACACTCAGCTCCTGGGCCTGATGGAATGTCCTACGCCATACTGAAACAACTGAAGCCGGAAATCCTAGGAAAAGTCTGCGAAATGCTCAACGAGGTATTTGTTACAGAAGAAATTCCCGGAAAGTGGAGGAACACGGAAGTCAGAGCGATACCAAAACCAAACAAGGATCCCAATCTACCATCATCACAAAGACCAATCTGCCTGCAAAATACCTGCATGAAGTTGCTAAATGGAGCCGTGAAGGATAGAATCGTCGAAATCTCCGAAATCGAGAGCCTGATCCCAGACAACTCTTTCGGCTTTAGAAGAAACTGCTCAGCAACAACGTGTGTGAACTATTTGGTAAATAGGATCCACGAAGCTAAAAAGAAAGGTCAAATCACGGTGGCAGTTTTTATGGATATGACACAAGCTTTCGACTCGGTCAATACCCAAGCACTCCTGAACCAGATGGCGGGAATGAACATACCGTCGAAGCTAATATCATGGCTACACACCTACCTAGAAAATAGAATAATGATCTGCAATACAGCCGAAGGAACCATAGAAATGAAAATCAGCGAAGGACTACCACAAGGATGCCCCCTTTCTCCCACTCTATTTAACATCTATACAGCAGAACTCCACTCGATAAAAGAAGAAGGATGTGAACTTATACAGTACGCGGACGACTTTACTCTTATCGTCACAGGAAAGACAGTGGAAGAAATCGAAACTAGATCCAATAGTTTTCTAGGAAAATTTATAGAAAAACTAGAAGCCCTACAATTGAAGATCAATCCATCGAAGTCTGCAGCAGTACCGTTTACGTTAAAACACATCGACCAGCTGAAAATTAAGATTGCAGCAGCGAAAATCGAGATCAACAACTCACACAAACACCTAGGAATCACCTTAGACAGAACCTCACATTTAGGAAGCACATCGAGGACAGCAGAAGAAGAGGAGCAGATAAACTTAAGATCATGAAAATTCTCAGCAGAAGAAGCACAAAAGCTAATTCGGAAACCTTGGTAAAAATAGGAAACGCGATCATCAGAAGCAAATTGGAATATGGAGCCCAAGTATACGGAGGTGCAGCTAGGTCTAACATTCAAAGACTGCAAACAGTCCAAAATGCATACCTGCGATGCGCAATGGGCTACCTTAAAACAACACCAATACACGTAATCCACGCGGAAACAGGACAACTACCGATAGAGGACAGAATAGAACTCTCACCCTGAAAGACGCGGTGAAAAGTTCCTTCCACAGAAACCAACTGCAACCATGCATCGAGGATGCATTGAATCAAGAAGAAGGCAACGGTTCGTACCTAACATTCATCGCTACAAAACACATAGACGTGATGTACCAAGTCCATCCAAAAGATAAAGACATGCCCTATTTAAGCAGAAAACAGTTCACGGATAGATATGTCAAACTTCGAATAGAACCAAAACTAGTAGAGGATCAGCAAAGAAAAACAAACTGGAATGCAGCTAAGTGGAAACAACACTTTTACGGGTGAAGGAAGAAAATACATCAACTACGCAGAGATTTACACGGACGCATCGAAAACGGAAGCTGGAACAGCAGTGGGAGTAACGGATGCTACAGGAGAGACATGGAAAATGGACAAAATCAACAACAACTACTCTATAACAAACGCAGAGCTGCTAGCAATAGATGAAGCAGTAAAAACTATAAAAGAACGCGGGTATAAAAAGGCGGTCATCTATACAGATTCCAAAAGCGCCTGTCAAATCCTGTTAAACAGATCCACGATTCAAGAAAACTTCATTGCCTGGAACATAATTAAGGAACTGAAATTAGATGGAAACCCCTACATCAAAATACAGTGGATCCCCAGTCATCAAGGTATCGAAGGCAACGAAAGAGCCGACAAAATTGCAGTATCAGCTACTCACGGCAGCCAAACGAACTTCAGCACGCTTGTCCTGACAGATGCTCTAGCCCTTGCAAAGGATGAAATATGGGGAAGCTGGATCACAAAATACAAAAACATATCTAAAGAGAAAGGAATAAACCACTTCGAAATAATGGAACAACCCGGAAAATCGATTTGGTCAAAAGACCTCATACTGACATCAGAAGAAAAAAGGACACTAAACAGAATCAGGACAGGTCACACACTTACCAAGGAAAGAAAATACAAATGGGGATGGGAACAAGAAGAAGAATGCGACCTCTGTGGAGAAAAAGAAGACCTAGAGCATATTTTGTACATATGCCCACAATACAACAACGAGAGAAGTGATTACCCAGCCTTAGAATACTGCAAACCATTAAAAACCATTCTCAAAAACAAAGAAGAAATGGAAATGAAACAAATAGTAAATTTCCTGAGAACGATCAAAATCCATATCACGGTTACTGGCTAAAACCCATTAATGGGTACTATAGTACTCACTTTCGCTATAATCGCCACTCCTCATTTAATGGGTAAACGCGAATAACCCATTAATGAGTATGGGCTACTCTGTCAAAAAAATGGGTATTTTTTACCCATCAGGGAAATTTTTTTTTACAAAATGGGTAAAAAACACCCATTTTTGAATCATGAATAGATAAATTGATAATGAATTCATGTGCTTTCGAAAAAATATCCGTTGGAAATAAAAATAGTCGTAGATAGTCGAATATTTCTAAATATTTTTTATTGAACAGCATTAATATGATGTAAAACTCGAAGTCCAGTTTCTTGCGAAGCTCTCCATTTTTCAAACAATCTGAGAATGGCGGTTTTGGAAATTGATTATTTTAAATTTATTTATTCATATATTTAGGAATCTTTTACATACCAACTGGACCAACTATCCACTTTTGCTCAGCTTATTTGTTGAATTGCCTTTGTTGGCACAAACGCACAAACGACTGAAGAGGGTTAAATAATTTTCATTAGTATTTTTCACCCATTTTTTTCCTGCTAATAAGTTCTCACCGATGGGTATTTTTTTACCCATTTTGGCAAATCAAATTATACCCATTGTTTGACATTTACGTGTGGTGTTGAAAAATGCGTATTTTTGCACCCATTAATGGGTTTTAGCCAGTAACCGTGTATATATAACCGACATCTGATCAACACAGCATAAATAAACACCAGCATCAAGAAAACGCCTTCAAACATAAAGGAGGCAACAAGACAACTGTGGCGAGATGGACCGTGAACGGCCTTAGCCAAATGTCAACAAACACCACAAACAAACAAAAAAAAAAATCTGAATTTATTCCAGTGACGAGCCGCATGGTTACTTCGCCGAGTTTTCGCTATTTACATTTTAAATTTATTCCTTTGCCGTAAAAATATAAGAAAACTATGAATTTACTACCGAAAAGTGCAACCGAATTCGGAAGTACCGAGTACTGGAATAATTTCTTCAAGAAAAGAGGCAAACAGGCTTTCGAATGGTGAGGATTTTTTATCTTCTAGCTATTTCAACCTTTCATCGATATCGATTCTCCGTAATTAAGGTACGGCGAATACCCAGAACTGTGTGGCCAGCTGCACAAATGCATCAAATCTATGGACGAAATCCTGATGGTCGGTTGTGGTAATTCTAAGCTCAGTCTGGATTTGTACGATGTTGGATTTAGGTGTGAGATCAATATTCTTAACTTCCAAAAAAAATATTCACAGTTTAAACGGTACATTGTAGACAAATCACCAACATCGACATCTCTCAGGTGGTTATCAAACAGATGCAAGAGGCCAACAAGCTCCAGCGACCGGAGATGCTTTGGTACCATATGGACGCCACGGCGATGAACTTCAGTGACGAAAAGTATTCCGTCGTGCTGGACAAGGGAACGCTGGATGCTTTGTTCACGGACGAAACCGAGTCTACCCTGGCAACGGTTCGGAAATACTTTTCCGAAATTGCACGGGTACTGCGAGTCGAAGGTCGATACGTATGTATTTCTCTTCTGCAGGAACACATCCTGAAGGAAGTGCTGGCCTTTTTCCCCGAGAATGAATTTTCCCTAAGGGTGGTTCGATGCGTCGAAGCTGAGCAAAAAACTGCTGAAAGCAGTAATGATGGGACGTCCATACCGGTGTTCGTCGTTGTGGCGACCAAGTTCATGAAACTTCCGATGAAGGTTTATGAAGTGTGCATGGCTGGGGAACAGATCCAGCGGGTTCAGAAGCCGGAGGAAGTTGCCCTCTCGGTGGCCGCAGCACAGAAAGCATCGATGGTTTGCAATGGTTTGGTAAGTGGGAGCATTGCTGGAATGAAGGAGGTCTTGCTGGATCTGCAACGCCCGGGGGAGGAAATATCCCGTTACACGATTCATGTCCTGGACCAGAAGCCGGTTCGCGGGAATGGCAAGTATGCGGCTTTCATAGTCCCACAAGGTCGAGAGACGGAGTGGCGTTTCTCGACACCCCAGGGACGACAGAAGCTGCTGACATCGGGCATCTATGACCGGTTGGCAATTGTGTCGATGCATCGCGGACAGAAGTATACTAACTTGGAGGCTGTGAAAGACGAACTAGCCGAAAGCGTGAAATCACTGGCCCCGCACGGATTGCATGCTCAGGTAAGTCCTGCTACATGTGTATTCGAAATTGAAAGTATGATGGAAACGCATGGTCCCCAGTAAAATGATTGTCCTTTTTCAGATTCCCTATCTATCGCTTCGGTCGGCAGTCGGTCGTCGTGAAACGATTTTCAAAGGTCACAGTGCCATGTCAGGGGATTACATAGTAGAGGAAATCCTCGGGAATGATAATAAAATCTTTAGACGGCTGATTTTTCTCAACAATCAGTTTGTGATTCAATCGGAGGCGGCAATCGAATTGGTTAAAAGAAAGGGCAAATCGAAAGATTGGAAAATTATGGTCGACTCGGGTTATTTGGCTTGCCAACACCATCTGTACATGACGGTCGGAGTGCATCTGGCTTTGGGATTGGCTGCCAACAAGAATGATAGCGGCAACGTGATGGTCATCGGCTTGGGTGGAGGCGGATTGTGCACCTTCATACATCAGTGTCTTAGGTAAGTTCATTCGGTCCACTTCCTGCAAATAGTTTGAACGAATTTCATTCTTCAGGAACACCAACATGACGGCGGTGGAAATTGATCCGGAAATGCTCACAGTAGCAACCAGATATTTTGGCCTCACGCTTGACGACCGGCTGAAGGTGGAAATTCAGGATGGAATTGAATATCTAGCAAACAGCGTTCAGCAGGACGCCCGCTTTAAAGCCATTCTTTTCGACGTAGACAGTAAAGATCCAACACTTGGAATGAGTTGTCCACCGCAGGCTTTCCTTGACAAACATGTTTTAGACAACGTAAAAAAGCTGCTGGATAATAGTGGCATTTTTATTCTAAACCTGGTCTGCCGGGATGACACGCTTCGTGGGAAAGTAGTCGAGGAACTGAAGCAGGTTTTCAAGTACGTCCTGTCCTACAAGTTGGAGGAAGATGTCAACGAAATTTTCTACTGTGCTGATAACGCCGCCCTGAACAGCGGTGACAAGTGGCAAGAAGCAATGAAGCGATCGGCTCAGGAGATTAATGTTTTAGCTAAGAAATTCAAGCTCAGTCGCGTTGATCTGGTCGACTTAGAGGAGTTTGTTGAAGGGTTGAAAATATAAGAGTATAAGAAACTAGAGTTTGCGAATTTCTTTTTCTGTTCTACAATCCAAAAACCGTGTTACAGCACCTTTTTAGGATTTATTAGTTTCAACATATACACTTCCAAGAACAAAGCCGCTCGCTTTCCTTAACCAACAATATCCCCGTTTTAGGAGGTAAATGTAAACAGTGCTTACTTCTCTCCTTCGCATTGGTTTTCATAAAAAAAAATACTGACCATTTCCTTCAATGGGGGCTTGTAGAATTTTTATTATAAAACCTAAAAGCTAATCTTTATTTTAACTGTTTTCCTATTTATACGCTTCAATCGTTTTAATTTCATATCTTGCCTAAGGGCATCATCAGCGGCGGTCTATTTTTAGACCAACTTTATACCTGATTTGCATCAGCCAAATTTGAATAGAACTGGCTAGAATAGGCCAACTTTGCGTTCCCGCACCGGTGTTGTATTTCTTGTTGTTAAACCCGCCCACACCTGTCATCCTGTCGATCATTCAACATCAGAGATCAAATGTTTTTTTTCAGAGATCGCAGTTTTTATAACGTTGTACCATAGACTAACGCTAAGACCAGTAGGTCCCACACAAAAACGATTTTTTTTCTTAGCTCAGTCAGTACTAGTACATCGGTCCCAAGCTTAATATTGCGCCCCTAATAATGAACTCACGCGAACACAGTCTCAAATATTCTGTCAAAATAACACAGCAAATCAAAACAAATGTGCAAATATAACCAGATATTTCTTTGCGAACTTTGACAGTTTCGTGTGCTTGAAAATATCTGCTACCTTTCCCCTTCCTTTTGCCGTAAAAAACTCCTGTCCCGGAAGCTGCTTGTAGTCGGCTTTGACGTAGGTTTCGTCGTCCATTACCACGCAGTCAAACTTCGTCAGCATCGTCGTGTACAGCCTCCGGGATCGCGCTTTGGCCGTCGTATTTTGTTTATCATCGCGATTTGGAGTCACTACGTTCTTGTAGGTCGATAGTTGGCTCGTTTTTTGGCTCGATGCACGGTTGTAGACGATACACCCAGCTTATTTGCGGCATCTCGGAGAGATAGGTTAGGGTTTCGCTTGAAACTACCGGCAACTCTTTTTGTCGTCTCAGCGGCTTCCGGTTTTCGATTTCCCCCCGATCCAGACTTCCTGGCTGTCGACAAACGTTCCCCAAACACTTTAATTACATTTGTAACGGTTGATTTGGCAACTTTGAGCGATTTTGCCAACTTTGCGTGCGAGTAGCTCGGATTTTCGCGATGCGCGAGCAAAATTTTGATACGCTGCTCTTCTTGCTTGGACGGCATTTTGACAACTGAAGAGTGAATTCCAAAATCAAAATGGAGCAACATTCTACACACACACACACACCTTCAAAATGAGGGGTGTTCACGAGGGGGGTGCAACTCCTACGATGAGCGTTAGATAAAGCTTCCCTGACATGACAATTTCCACGATGATGACGATTTTCTTTGTGCTGAAAGATTTTTTTGCGATCACCAAGATCAATCGCGATGAGAGCGCGATGACGATGCGATAAAAACAATCACTGACAGATTGAAACTGCTCGAAAAATTTGACAACGAGAACAGCCAGAAGTAAAATGCACTTTTCCGCTTCCAAATATTCGAAAATTTTCTCCTAACACGCAAGAAAAACAAGAAGATTCCCCTATCCGTGCTTTGGAGTTTTTTTTTCGTTGCCTCCTCTACGTTAGCCCACCAGGCGGCTGAATTCCGCATTCCTGGTAGATCGATACAGAGAACTCTACATACACACACAGACTGCCCAGGAAATTCTTCCTAGCACGATCATGGATGATTCTGAGATAACTAATTAGTTAAATTTTCCAAATCTTACATACTGTTTGCAGTGAGATTTACAGGCCAATTTCTGGAAGATAGTTGAAGGTTTTCTCAAATGCGCCATACCAGCTCCCCATAAACACATAGTTGAGAGAACAGGCTTCATAAACCCGGCCCTGGAAGACCTCATCGAAGGAAATATTTCGCAGCCATATGATTGGAACAACAGACAAAACTGTTAACGGAGAATTTGAACTAGAACCGTATCAACAACTGGACAATGTTGGTGCGGAAAAACAAGGCCTTGGACAGCCATCTCACATGATTAGTTTATTAAAGGATGTACACGAACACTGTAAAAATTGTCACGGAATGCGTTACTCGCACTAAGAGAATAATATATTTTTATCGATATATCCCGGCAGGTCGGAAATTCCGTAGTTTCCAAAGACTGTTATTTTATTGAAGAATTCATTCGGTTTGCAGCTAGCACCGAAACAAAAGTAAACAACACTATTGATTTGCTTCGGAAAACTGGCTTGCTTGGATTTACTTGCTCGAAATAATCAAAATAAATTTCGACGGGTAGCTCGAATATAAATGTCATGGCTGCCAGACATCAATATCACTGCTCGCGATTCGAGTAAGAATCGGTGACGATGAAACGCGATTACGCGATGAATTTCACGATTCGTAATACTGTTGCGATTAATGGCGATAGTGGAAGCGATGGTTTTTTGTGTGAATTTGATAAAGATTTGCAGCGATCTAATGGGCAATCGCAAAGCGGCGTACCCCTCGGGTGTTCAGGTTTTTTAAATGCAAAATTGAAAGAAATACGTCAAGTTGATATTGACCAAATTTTGACCGTATCGCCCTTTAGTTGCATATTGATTGCTGGTTGTACTCCTTAAGCCTAGTACTTGTTTTTTAGCACTGGATTAAAGTACAGCAACTGTTCGCTAACTGGGTGCTGTTTAACTGGGCTGCTTTTTAAGTGGGCGCGCGCTAACTGGGCTATAGCCCAGTTAAAAAGCAAGTAAACTTCAAGAATCAGCGTTTGACATCTTGTTGTCAAAATTCGGAAGGGGCCTGTGAAATATAGTCACTAGATTCATAGTCTGCACGGTAAATCTGGAAAACTCCTTTTATGACTATATTTTGCACATTTTCAAGATTATAGTTGATACGTCAAAAGTGACTAGTTTGTATACACTAATGAAGAGTACTTTTACGCAAAAGTAGTACAGGACCGGAAATTCAACTGATTGCAGACCAAGATTTTTGCCCAATCACGGAACCTCCAACAAAAGAGGAGATGAAACGCATTGTTCAATGGTCTTGCAATGGGAAGTCACCAGGTGCAGATGGGATTAGATTGGAACACATAAAATATGCAGATGAAGAGACATTCGGGAGTCTGGTACAAATATGGAGACGAATTTGGATGGAGAACAAAATGCCTAAGGAAATGACAAATTCAATACAAGTCCCTATTCCTAAAGTAAGCAATCCAAAATCAGCGGAGGATTTTAGGAGAATTAGTTTATGCAATGTTGTATACAAACCTTTTGCAAAATGGATTAGAAATAGACTAAAAGAGTTCACTGAAAATCCGGGATTACACCAGGCTGCGTATACCGAAGGTCGTTCAACAGATGACCACGTGTTCATTGCAAAACGTGTTATGGACGAATATTGGAATGCGGGGAAGACTTTATTTGTAGCATCAGTCGATATTCGTAAAGCTTTCGATAATGTTAGATTGTCCAAATTGAAGGACATCTTATTGGATCTAGAAGTACCAACTCATTTAATTGATAGAGTGCTTCTATGTGTTAAAGAGGATAGAGCCAAGTGTCCACTATCGCCGTTCCTATTCAATCTGGTTATACAAAGCATTTTGAAAAAAGTAGCTGAGAGAGTTCCAAACCTAAAACTTATGGAAATTGGACTGTTCCTTATACCCATAATACTTGCATTTGCAGACGATATCCTGATACTGACGGAGGATCAGGCAGAGCTGGAAAATATCATCGAAGTGTTGGAAGAATGTTTAGGTGAAGTGGGTTTAAAAATAAACAGTAAAAAAAGTCAAATACTTATAAGGATTCCAAATGCTACCAAACCACCACCAGATAAAATTATGTTGAACGGGAAGGAATTTAAGACCTGCAAATCGCTTAAGTATCTAGGAGTCATATTAACATGCAATTTAAATAGGCCAGAAACTACCAGACAAAGAGCGATAAATGCGATAAAATCGGCAAAAACCATAGTACAATTTTGCAAATCATTTAAGCCTTCGTGGGATATCGGTAGATTGATCTACAAAACTGTTATTGCTCCAGCAATGCAATATGGCACAAAGGTATCTACACTTACAAAACGCAGTCGGCTTCAATTGGCAAAATACGAAAAACTCATTCTCAAAGACATATGGAATAATTGCTGTGGAGAAAGTAGAAAATTTAATGTGACAAAAGAGATGAACGGTAAAACAATTAACAGAAGAATAAGGGTTGCGCGCATTAATTATTATGGGCATATTATCAGAAGACCAAGTAGGCATCCACTTAAGGCAGCATTTAAATTTAAATTTGGTTTTAAAAAGGAAGGAAGACCAAGCTTTACGTGGAAAGACTCACTACAGCAAGATTTTTTAAGGTACCGAGGAATGACACGTCAGGATTGGAAAGAACTTGCGAAGGATAGAGAAAAACTGAAAAAGAAAGCAGAAGAAATTTATCAAGATAGTAACAGTGAAATTACAAACGGAGAAGAAAGTGAGTAGGGAAATAACAAAAGAGGATGGAACATAGCTTTTTAAGATATGGGATAAAAGGCAAACATAGAAATAAAATGTATACAGAAATATACACAGACGTAAGGGGTAAGGCCACTGTAAATTTTTTGAAAAATCGATTTTTTTTTATTGGCTTAAAAAATAGTTTAAACCCTCTAGAATAAGAAAAAAAAGGTCCTGTGCGAAAAAAAATTCGTTGTCCTTAGGAAATGAAGGGGGAAATGCAAATAAAAAAAAAAAAAAAACTTTAAACGCGTTTTTCTCGAAACATTGTTTTTCAAAATGGCACGCAGCATAACTCGAACAATTTTCATTTTTTTTACTTGAAATTTTAACCAGATGTGAACATTTACATTATCTTGAGAATGTCGATCGGAATTTTCAAGAACTTTATTTATTGATTTTTTATTAACAAAAAACTTGCCGTTTTTTTCGTCAAAAATCAATTTTTTTTTCAAACGCACGCCAAATCCACAAAAATTGATATTTTTTAAAATCCGATCGACATTCTCTAGCTACAGCCCTCTAGATTAATGGTTTTTTTTTTTTGTTCTAGACTCAAAAGTGCACCAGTGGTGCTGCGTGCCGCGGAGCCCTGGAAGCAAAACATGTCCCGGGAAGATAGCTGTGGAACCGCCATTTTGTTTTTTTTACTGTTAAAAAATTTGATAATAAAGGTTAATGTACGCCCGATAACACCATTAAAAGTTTTTTTTCAAATACCTTCAATTTCGGGAGCAAAAAATTGGTGAAAAAACCTTTTTTTTGGGCCGTTACAGTGGCCTTACCCCGTAATATGTAGTAATGCAATTCATAACGGAGGAAGATGATGACTAAAAGTACAGATGACTGAGGATGCATTGGATACAAATGGTAAGTGATTAAATTAATAATATCTTTTAACTACTATATACTGGGAGGGGAGGTAGCCTAAGGGAGCTGAAGGAACTGGTGACTGGACAAAAGTACGTGGGGTAGCCAGACTTTTGTCATGAGAGAACAGCCATCGTTGTTTTCCGAAGGTTTCCAGGGATTTCAACTCACCCTGCTACAACAAACCATCAGGTAGATCATTCCCTTCCGGTATGATTCTACAGACGTAGGTAATCCTTGCGATGATGGTGGGTATATTTTCATCATCATCATCACTAATGAAGAGTACTTTTTACGCCTTTTCAAGTATGTCAACGGCGGCAAAAAAATGTGTAAAAAGTACACAGCAAAAAAAAAAGTAATATACGTCAACGTAATTGATTCTAACGTATCACAAACTGATGTAATCAAGGAAATACGATGCACAATAACATCCACTTAGTGGAATATTACATCGGTCTTCAGATTACATCAGAAAAACATTATTAGTTGGATGAATGTAATAATCACATATTAAAAACATAAATATTACACAAAAACCAATGCACATAAAGAACTCCGCAAAAATGTTTAATATTACACGACTTTGATGCTTTATCGCATTTCGTTTTTATGTAAAATTAAATCTCGCAACACGGCCAAACATGTTCTTTTTTTTTTGTTTGTTCACAACATCGGAAATTTTCTTCGCCGTCGCGGCCGTTGCGAACCGGATAACAAAGATTCAGACCATTCGGATGGGCACGACGATTTTCTGTTGCATTATCCGTACGAGGAGTATAATGCCTACCGGAAGAACGACGGCGGTGGAGGCGTCTCGCACTACAACTTCGATTTCAACTTTGGTGATCGCGAGGAAATGGAAGATTTGTGAGTTAACGTCGATGTTTTCCCGTAGGGATCTTTTGAATTGAGCATTTTCTTATTCCAGATCGGAGGAAGTAACGGGGAAGCTGGAGCGTATCCAGGATCAGATTTACAGCCCGGTTAAAAATCATCCGCCGCTACATAAGTATTCCCCGTTCCACGTGGCGAAGCAGAGTTTTGAATATGAAGTGCAGTTTCCGCGGATCGCATTGCTGTAACATCTCACCCGGCACATACCCGGTCTGCTGGCCCGGGTTGCCGATTCCGACGGGGAGTTCCTGCTGATCGAAGCCGCCGAACATCTGCCCCGGCTGGCCAATCCGGAGCGATGCGAAGACCGAGTTTTCATCTACGATGGTGAACTGTACCTCCTCGGGGTGGAAAACCAAAAGGATGTCTTCCCCATGGAACGGGTTATGCAGGAACTGAAAGCGGCTGATACCCGTTCCAAGTGGGTTGTTTCGAAGAAGATCAAATCTTGCATTGACGAACGGACTCGGGACTTTCCGGACAAGATTGAGTAAAACCATCACCGAGCAAATCTGTTTGTTCCAGTTGGAGTGGCCGCCGCATTGAAAGACAACCCTCAGCTCGTATCGGCTGCTGTTCTGACATTCTGCAATCGTGATCCCATCGATCTGAAAGCCTGCCGGGCGATGAGATTTTTCCACCGGAAAGCTGCGTCTATACAAGTGCCGTGTTCACCAGATACCTGCCTACTACCTGTCGGATCGTACAAAGCGCTGGAGTCTACCGTTGGCTAGCGATCCGAATCATAAGGCGCATATGTTGGGACTGAAACTAGCTTGTGGATTCGAAATTCTGGCATCGTAGGCAAAGGCGTCGAAGTCGCTAGAATCGGATAAAGGCTGGAAGAGCTACTTCGAGTCGCTGAAGGGAAAAGGATACTTCCAGGAGAACAGAGAAGGATCTCAGGTTTATTAGTTGCATCGGCAGATAGTAGCCAGACGGGTTCGCATCAAGGTCAGTAGAACAAAGTGACTACTGCAGTGGTTCCAGGAGAATTTGCTTTCACACAGTCCGGGAAGTGTGGCAAATAACGGAAAAAATGCGGAGATCGAATCTTCACTCGAAGGGTATCTTCAAGCTGGTTCAGATCTACATGGGTGATCGGAAGGCTCGGGTCGGGATGAGTTTGAATTCGGTGGCGATCGACATTATTGCTTTCCGGATGTTGGTAAGTGGCCGATCCATGAGTAGATTTCGCACTACACAACGATCGCTTGCCGGAGGTTGGATAGGATTGGCAGTTCCGGGCGGAAGCAACAGAAAAGTCAGGATGATATTTGATGTAATATTTCACATTTTTATAAATTCATCTTATCTGCTTCATTATAATTATTATTATTATTCTTTTTATAATAAAAGCAATATTTTGTTTTAATTCCCTCTGTAACTATTTTTTTTTCATTGAATAATATCCTAAAATTTCTTTTACATTATAATTTTCACATTGCTCCCTTTACGTCGCGGCGATTCACGTTGTCTCGATGAGTTACGTTGTCTCGTTTACATCGACCAAATTACATCGATATGTAGTGCATCATTTTATGGTATACATCGTCGCTGCTCTTACATTCAGTATCGTTCTAGCGACACGTTCGGACGTGTTTTACGCTCGCGCTCTGAAAAGTGTTTCAGTTCTATTTCGTTCGTTCGCTCTCTCGGTGTGTACGTAGTGCACCGTATCCCCGCTGCTCCCTCCTAGAGGATGGAGACAGAGGAGACGCCGCCCGATGTGGCTGGCACGTCCGCAAGAAAAACAAGCGGAAGAAGCCCGACGTCGACGCCGACGTGAATCAGCAGCTGCTGAGTAGCAACGCCTTTAGCGCGCTCGCTAACGTATCCCAACCGACTGTTTCCACACCGGAAAGTAATCGGACACCCAAGCAACCGCCCTGGTGGTGAAAAACGTCGATTTCGCGACGCTGGCCACGAAAATGGAGCCCTGCAAGGCTCGTTTGACGTATAAAATCACCAGATTTGGCATAAGGATCCACTGCCCCACCACCGACGACTACAACAACGTGCGCAAGTATCTCGATGATCTGAGATTCGAGTACTACACGCACGACAAGCCATCCGATCGGCCCTACCGCGTGGTCCTACGAGGTCTTCCACTGGTGGCACCGGAAATCCTCATCAATCGTCTGAAGGTGGAGCACGACCTGGATGCCAAAGCGGTGCATGTCATCCGACGGAAGGGTGAATTTGCAACCCAAGATGAGGCCTTCTATCTGGTTCACTTCGCCAAAGCATACACGAACCTTACCAAACTGCGCGAGGTCAGGCAGGTTGGACAGATCCTGGTACGTTGGGAGGCGTACCAAAACAAGCGCGTGGATGTTACGCAGTGTATGCGATGCCTGTACCACGGTCACGGCACCCGAAACTGTCACCTTAGGACAAGGTGCAACAACTGCGGCGGAACCCACGACACTGAAGAGTGCCCGTCGAAAGATTCCCCTGCCAAGCGATGCGCCAACTGTGGTGGCGCCCACTAAGCTACGGACCGTAACTGCCCTAAACGAGCCGAATTTCTCCGAATACGGCATCAAACTTCGTCCAACCAGAAGGGGCCGAAAGCAACTCAGCAAGGCCCCGCCAGCTCCTGCCTTGAACAATGAAAACTATCCTGCTCTGCCGAACAGCTCGGCAACCGCCGGAACTCCAAGATTCGTGGCACCTCAGTCCACCCCGGGATAAATCAATACCGACGCACCGACCCTCGCGTCAGAGCTGGTGCGGCAGCTGCTCCAACCGATTCCCTCCCGAGGAAAATAAAGATGCGCTCTACAGCTCAGCCGAACTGTGGACCATTTTTACGGAGTTCCGTGGAAGACTTCTGCGGTGCAGGACAAAATCGGACCAAGTGGAGGTCCTTGGTTACATGGTGTGCAAGTATGGGGTCAATTGAGCCCCGCACCATCCGTGTAGCCAACTGGAATGCTCGCTCTGTTAGAGCGAAAAAGCTGAGCTGGGAAACTTCCTTGCCCAGCAAAAATCGACGTGGGAGTGATTTCGGAGACCCGGCTAAACCCGAAATTGAACTTCTCGCTTCCTCAACACACCATCATCCGCCTGGATCGTCCGAATGCAAGTGGGGGCGGCGTGGCTGTGATTATCAGGAAAGGCATCCGGTACGAGGTTCTACCGCATCCGAAGACCAGCGTCATCGAAGCCATCGGTGTCAAAATCATCGCCCCCCAGGGCGACATCTCGCTGTTTGCCGTCTACATGCCCCGGCAGTGCGTGGACGGAACGGCACTTCACAGCTCTTCGTGGAAGACCTCGAAAAACTCACCGACAACCGATCTCGCTTCGTGGTGGCCGGTGATCTCAACGCTCGGCATACTCTGTGGCGAAACCATACGGACAACAAAAACGGCAACCTTCTGGCTAACTCACCCTAGCTCAGGTAAGTGTGCCATTCACTTTCCGGACGATCCGACCTTTCTATCCCCAGCTGGAAGAACCTCCACCTTGGATGTGTTTCTGTCCGACTTGGCACTGTCAAAGCCGGTCACACATCACGAGCTAAGCTCCGACCACTACCCGGTGGTGTGCGAACTGGACTGCAATCCAACACCAGCCCCGCTGACGATGAGACGGGATTACCATCGGGTCAACTGGGTGGCTTTCAGTCGCCTGGTAGACTCTCGTCTTCCCGAGAACCCGGACGTATCCACCGTCGAAGCCATCGACCACCAACTGGGTGTATTCGAGGCACGCCGTACACGCCGCAGAGGAAGCCTGCATCCACTGGGTACCGGTGAGGCGGCAATACACCACAATTGACCCCTACACTCGGCAGCTTATCCAGCAGCGAAACACCGTCCGCCGGCAATTCAACGAACCGGATGCCTGATGAAGAAAGAAGAGCTCTCCATCCTCAGCCACCTGATTGGGGACCGAATGGCGACCATCAGGAACATACGGTTCGCCAACAGCATCGCCCAAATGAGCGACCACTCCCGGCCATTCTGGAAGGTGGCGAAAGTTTTAAAGCAGAGGCCGAAAGCAGTCCACCATTGAAGGACAACACCGGTAGCATTCTGGTATCTCCGTCGGAGAAGGCCAACGCCACTCGCCAACAAGCTCGTCCGAAGCGCACAACCTCTGGTGCCAGCATGGCGAGTCCCCACGAAGCTACCGTCAACGAACCATCCGCCGGCTCGATGAGCATGTCGACGCCGCTCCATTTGTCGGCATCGTGACGGAGAACGATGTTCGTGCTGCAGTAAACGCGGCAAAAATATGAAGGCCCCCGGGAATGACGGCATTTTCAACCTGGTGCTGAAGAAGCTTTCCGGTAAGGCGTTCCGCTTTCTGGCGGGAATCTTCAGCAGATGCTTCCAGTTGGACCATTTTCCGACGAGGTGGTGTAGGGAAAGTTATCCCTATCCTGAAACCTGGAAAGGACCCGACTGCCCCTCAAGCTTACCGGCCTATCACGTTGCTGTCGGCTGTCAGCAAACTGTTCGAGCGGCTCATCCTCCAGCGGCTGATGCTGGCGTCGACGAGAACCACGTCATAATACCGGAGCAATTCGGTTTCAGACAGGGTCACTCTACCATCCACCAGCTGGTCCGAGTGGAAAATATCATCCACCGCAACAACGCACTTTCCACCAACACGGCCATGGTTCTTCTGGATGTGGAGAAGGCCCTCGACAACGTCTGGCACGACGGCTTGATCCACAAGTTGGTACAGGCGAACTTCCTGAGCTACAGCGAGGATGGTAAGGAACTATCTAACCAACCGTTCCTTCACAGTATCGCTTGCAGGGCATCGTCCACACTCAAACCGATCCCAGCCGGTGTGCCCCACAGGTAGCCTTCTGGGTCCCATCCTGTACAATCTCGTCACACTCTCAGACGTACCCCAGCTTCCAGCTGGCTGCATCCTGGCGCAGTACGCGGACAGCGACACTGCAATCGTGGCCAACGGACGAATGCCAAAGAACTACCGGTCAGGTTGCAACAAGGCGTAACAGCGTACGTGACGTACCTCAGCAGCTGGAAAATAAAAGTGAACGAAGGCAAAAGTCCAGCTCATCCTGTTCAGAACTACTAGACCATCACCGAAGCTTCTACCTCCACCCGACTGCTTCATCCGGGTAAACGGATGCCCGCGTTGATTGGATGGATGACGTCCAATACCGTGGGGTCACCATCGACAGCAAACGGAACTACCGTGCTCACACTGACAAACTGCGGAACAAATGCATCGGTCTGCTGAAAGCGCTTTATCCGTTGGTAAGGTCGACGGTCCCGGCTATCGCAGCGGAACAAACTGGCCGTCTTCAAGGCAATTATCGCCCCGGTGATGAACTACGCCATGCCGGTGTGGGGAACTTGTGCAAAAACCCACATCCAGAAGCTACAAGTCGTCAAAATCGGTTGCTCCGATTGATCCTCGACGCCGCGCCAGGACGGAACCAGCGAGCTCCATCGTGCCGCCGAATTCAGGATGGTTCAAAGACCGCATCGAAATGTCTATCGATGCACTCGCGGACAATTGCCGTCACTCCGAGAGCCGGCTCATCCGAGCGATAGCGAGACTAGGGACAAATTATGTCAAATTATTAGGTTAAGTAGGTTATCAAAATTAAAACT
>JASCZW010001258.1:0-80594 GCA_034211315.2 Aedes japonicus
TGGGTGTGAAGTCAGAGCAACGGAAATCCATTAACTTTAACCTTAAATGCAGGTTTGAAATAATTTCATTATGTTCGTAAGCTTGTAAGCTAAAAGTTCGTCTATAAAAATCACCAACATTAATTACAATAACCATTTTTTTGTAGGTATCACAGCGGTCACTGGACCCTTTTATTGGTAAAATTCGTTTCAAACGGGTGTTTCAATCAAAATTTGGTCGACTTAAACTTGACGTGTTTCCTTTCATCGTGCATTAAAAATGTTTGCACACCCCTCATTTTGAAGATGTGTGCGTGTAGCATCATGTCTTTATTTTGATTTTGAGATTAGCACTTTAGTTATCAAAATGTCGTCGAAGTGAGAGAAGCAACGCATCAAAATTTTGCACGTGCATTGCGAAAATCCAAACTACTCTCACGCTAAGTTGGCGAAATTGTTGAATGTGGCTAAATCAACTGTTACCAACGTAGTAAAAGTGAAGTGAACCGTGGATAGAGCTAAACAACGAGCTGAACTGTCGACTTTCAAGAAAATGGTGACTTTACATCGCGACGATAAACAAAATATGTACACGAAGAAACTTACGTCAAGGCAGACTTCAAACGGCTTCCTGGACAGAAATTTTATGCGGGAACCGGACGTGGAAAGGTGGCAGATATTTTCAAGTAATTTAACGGTCAAAGTTCGCGAAGAAATATCTGACGTGGCAAGCCATCCCTCCTGTGGCTTGAAGAGCAACGTTTACATTGCGACCGGAACCGTCAACCAGGAAATTTATATGAGCGAGTGCCTACAAAAACATCTACTGCCTTTTCTGAAGCGACTCAATTGTTCCGTTCTATTTTGGCCGGATTTGGCATCTTGCCATTACGGAAAAAAAGCCATGGAGTGGTATGCTGCCGACAAAGTTCAAGTGGTGCCCATGGACAAGAACCCTCCCAACACACCAGAGTTCCGTCCAAGCGAACAATATTGGGCCATCGTCAAGCGGAACCTTGAAAAGACTCAAAAAAGATGTTGTGAGCGAGAAACAGTTCAAGGCAAACTTGCGTTCTGCGGCGAATAAAGTGTACAAGGAGGCTGTACAAAATCTAATGGCAGGGGTTAAACGAATGACCCGGCCATTCACATTCGGTCAAAAGGAAACTTAGCTGAATAGTTCTCCTGTATTCTGTATTAACTGAACTTTAAAAAGAAAAAGAATTTGATTTTTAATAGAAACTTGGATCGACTCATACACTTATTTGATTGACCAAATTTTGATCTACACAGCAATGAAAAAAATATCAAGCAAAAAAAAAGTGCACTTTTCGTCGTATACATTATTAGATATCAGGCTGTTGTAGATTGATCCAAGCTTCGTCTAAGAGTGCATTGCGGCCAAACTCACCAGTATCAAACCTCTTCCAGTGCCTTCAAATAAACGTATTACGACGTGGCAACTTACAGAAAGCAAGGTGTGATACTATCACTGCTGTTTTCCATGACGGCCTTGTGCATGATATTAGCCCTGGCACCTCTACGAAAAGGTGACTATGATCTTGGAGAGGGTACAATAACCAGGAAGAAAATTAAAATATTAATTATAAAATCGATCACAAAGCTCTGCCTATTTTGATTCGGCACTCTTCTTCTTTTTACGATACAGTGCTCCTGGTGGTTTTGGAATGTTTTGGCAGCAATTTGATAACATAATCGTTCTTTGTAATCCATAAGAATGTTTATTTAAAATAATTGATGTTTTATTAAATTAAATTGAACGATGATGATGATGGGCCCAACACTTACCCCAATACAGACAAAATCAGAATTTCCATTGAGATGTAAATACCTGAAAGTTAAAAATTGTATTTCATTTCATACAAAACAGAAACTTGCATAGTTCTAACAAAGACAAATTTTTGCAGGCAACATCCAAAGTATCGACAATTTATGGAATGCCCAGAATTTTACAGCAACTTTATATTGTTAATTTGTAAGTTTTGTGATGCTCCTTTATGTGCATGATATTGAACAGAAATTCACACTACTTTTTCGAACTGTGCCCAAAGGTATGAAAGTTGAAAATGTTGAAAAAAAATTTAAACAGATTTGCAAAGAAAAACAAAAACGATCTGAAGAAAATTACAAATATAAATCCCTGGAATTTGAACAATGCTGTTGATTTTATCTACACATTTTTCAGGACATTTCCAGAAGAGGCATTCCAAGCATCATTGGAACCCTTATCGACTATTTACAGTTTAGCTGAAAATTGGTCGGCTTCTTCGTTTCTTTAACCCATTTTCACCGTTTTCCACAAAACATTTTTTTTTCGACGATATCGTATCAAAATATAAGTCTTGTGGATGCATTAAAGAAATTTAGCATTTTTAGAGGTTTTTTTTTACGCTTAGAACACCGTGACAGCATGTTGCGTATACGCAACACTGGCGCGATGCTCGACAAATAGAATGCAACATACATTTTAAGCTCAAATTGAACACATTCAACCACACCTTAATGGATGGTTAACTAGCTACAAATAATATTTGGCCTTTTGTGAACATATTCCCATTGTGAAACGACAAAAAATATGACCAGTAACTTCTAGTTTATGATTGAAATTGTGTCCATATAGACATGTATCAACTCATACAATGCAATTTGATGAGTTTTTTCTATCGGTGTGTGTGAACACAGTCAGTAAGATAGCCATAGGATATACCTTTCAAACAAACTAATTTGTTTTGATCGTATTCAACGTACATGCATACACGAATTTTTCAAAACCACTGTTGCGTATACGCAACAGCGGACGGAAATGGGTTAAAATTACATTTGCATTAAAAAAAATGGATTTTCTTTCGGATGGTGATAAAAAAAAGCTAAGACAGATAGTTATTTGAGCTTATTTGCAAAAAAAAAATCTACGCCCTTGCGAGCGGCCTTCCAGCCGTTAACCGCAACATAAGCCATGACGGACGAATACATGCGTGTAGGCATGTTTTTGAGTTCTTTCTTCGTTTTATTTACCCATTCTCAGTTTTTGAGAAAACATTGTTGGAGTAGATCTTACACTTCCGGTTGGCCCAGCAATTCTCGATGGGACGCAGCTGGGGGACGTTGGGCGGGTTCACCGAATTTATTTATTTATTGTCGTCAATCATAAGTAGACCGTTTGTTACATTTTTTTTCCTAATTCTAGTTATAATCGAAGATATAAAATACACAATATTAGACTAAGCAGCGCCTGGTTCACAATATTCATATGGCGTGTTCTTCTTCAGCGTATAGCATTGAAGTATTGCTTCAATTTGGATTTTGTAATTGTAAATTCAATTGAATCGCTATGCAAATTGTAGGTAGCCATCATCTGATTCAGAGGTCCAAATTTAGCGTAGTTTGTGCGATAGTGATTTGTGATCAAAATATTTCGATTGCGCAGTTGCCGGGAGGGTATGTAAATTTAATCTTGATAATAGCTCTGCTGAATCAATGCGATGCGAAACAATGCCATTAACAAACGAAATCCCTGCAAACTCTCGACGTTGTTTTAATGTTTGCATACTGATAAGCCTGCAGCGAGCTTCATAGGGTGGAGGAAATCTTTCCCAACCTAATTTACGTAATGCAAACAATAAAAACTGTTTTTGTACAGACTCTATTCGCTCTTCATGGATAACTGAAAAAGGTGACCAGACTACTACTACAATATTCCAGTATTGACCTCACATAAGCAATGTATAATGTTTTAATTGTGTAAGGGTCGTTGAAACTATGACTAAAGCGTTTTATAAATGCCAGCATGTTATTAGCTCTGTTAATTATTGTATTGTAGTGGTCAATGAATGTTAGTTTCGAATCCAGCATAACTCCTAAATCACGAATTCTTATGCACCTTTCCTACGAGACTGATTTCCTAGAGTAATCATAATGTCAGGTATGTCTTGTTTTTCTGCTAAATGCTATCGCATTACATTTTTGAACATTTAATTTTAAAAGGCTTTTGTTACACCAAGTATAGAAAATATGTATTTCTTCTTGAAATATCTTGTAATCTTCTTTGCTTCTTATTTCTAGCAAGAGCTTTATATCGTCGGCATATATTAAGACTTTTACAGTTTTAAGAATGAATGAAATATCGTTTACGAAAAGAATAAACAAAGAGGGCCTAGATGGGATCCTTTGAGGACACCTGAGGAAACTTGAATAGGATTTGATTTCTTTCCTTTAAATCTTACTATTTGTTGTCGATTAGTAAGGTAACATTTGAGCCATTTGAGAAGACTTGGCTCAATACCCAGTTTTTGTAATTTGAATAGTAGCATGGGAATGTCAATCCGATCAAATGCCTTACTGAAATCTGTATAGAGAGCTTCTACGTGGTTTCCATTTATCCATTGCAACTAACGTGTAGTTAACGAATTCTAGTAAGTTTGTATTAGTTGAACGTCCTTTGTAGAACCCATGTTGATTGTTAGTAATCCTGTTTTTGATTTGATAGAACAGCTTTTTCATTAACTATTGCTTCAAAAAGCTTAGGAATGCATGAAATAATGGCAACTCCACGGTAATTGCGTATGTCAGATTTTTTGCCGTTTTTAAATATTGGGACTAGATGGGAGCTCTTCCATGATTTTGGAAAAATGCCGGATTCAAGCGACTTATTGAAAAGCAAAACAATGGAGTTGTAGATTCTAACGCTAAGTTTTTTAAAAATACAGGTGGAATACCGTCAGGTCCACATCCTTTCGATACATCTAATTTATTCAAAGCTTCTCTAATGTCTTGTACATTCAAGCTGTTGACACTAACATCATTAGCAAATTCTGGGAAGAAATCAAAATACTCGCGATCACGATCTTCTTCCGAAAATGTGGTATAGATTTCTTGGAAAAAAACTTGCAAATAAGTTGCAAATTTTTTCTGAGTTATCACCAACATTTTCGTTCAGATGCATTTTGGATGGAAAATTGTCCGATTTCAATTTAGTTTTAACGTAGCTAAAGAAATTTTTGGACAACATTTTATTTTCACGTTCAGTTTTCGAATTGTACTCCTCAAAAGCAATGTCAATAGCTAGATTAAGTTGATCGCAAATGTTCAAATAGGTGATCAGATTATCGTTACTACTATACTTTTTATAAATTTTGTGAGCTTTTTGTTTGCGGTTTTAAGTTGTTTTATTTCTTGGTTATACCAAACCGGATGCTTTGAATTGTTTTGCCGCCTTATTTTTTTCACAGGTACGTGTTCGTGTATAATTTCAAATAGTAATTTATAAAAAGACATCTACTGACGTCTCGATACTTTCCTCGTTTCTAAAAATCGTTTGCCAATCTATTCTGTTTAGCTATAGCTTAATGTTTTTCATAATTTGCCGAGTGATATTGGAAGATTTCTTCGTACTCATGATCGTCAGGTCTTTTGCTTTCAAGTACAAATATAGATAACTCAATAGCGGTGTGAAACGCTTCATTTTCCATAATGGAGTAACTGATTCGGTCACACGAAGTCTTCATGAATATCTGTTAAAAGGAAATCTAAATAGCAATTTTGCCGATTTTTAACATGATCAATTTGATTGAGTCCTAAACTTGCACTTTTGTCAAAAATAAATTGTAGTGTTTCACTTTCTCCAACGATTGGAAGCAAGATGCTCTCATTTTCAATGTCTGGAACAAAGTCAATAGTACGTTGATTAAAGTCTCCATGTATGTGAAGTTTTACTTCTGGGGCAAGGTTGGACAAGATTTCTTCAGCAATATTGAAAAAATTTTCGTACACGGCTTTACGAGCATTATTTGGAGGGAAATACACAGATGCAAATACGTGTGTTTCACCTGCGATATGCACCTTTACCCATACATGTTCAAATTCTTTACATTTCAACGTAGTGATACTTTCGGAGTTCCAATTGATCGAATTGAATTGGGTACAACATCGATGTTCAGACGCTCCGTTTCCTCCAACGATCGCTTTGAGTAATTGGTTGACGCCAGATCCGGCCAGAACACCGTGTCTTCACCCTTATGGTATTTCTTGATGAACGACGCAACTTCCGGCAGGTATTTCGTACTATAAATTTCCCCGTTCACGGCCAGTCCGGACCAAAAAAACAGCGTCTTGATATTCTCTTTTCGCTGATTGTCAGTCGAAGCAGCACCTTCTTGGGGAACTTGGTGTGTGAAATGAACTTCACCGCGGAGCTCACTTCCTTTGTGGGGGAAGTAAAATATGAAGTGCCCTGCCAATCGTTGCCATCCAGGGTAAGATAGGTCTCGTCGTCCATCACCACTGCCACGTCGCAATTCGCCGGGAAAATCGAGTTGACCATCTTATCCAGCTGCTGCCGCAGTGTCATTGCCTGCAGCTCCGAAACCATTGGACGTGACATCCGCTTCCTTACATGCATGTTCATGTTCGCCAGGTACTTTTTCAAAGTTTGGCCGTTTGAACAGACCTCTCGGCCAAGCGCTCGTGGCGATGTAGCCACTTTTCCCTCGGTCTTCCTCTTCAGCATCCTTTGGAGCTTCTTGTCGCTCAGGCTCGTTGGCCTTTCGATGCTCTGATTGTTGTCTAATAGTGCCAAGATATTGTAGATGCCGGAACGGGCGTATCCGGCGTCAACAAAGTGCCGCGCGATGTCCGTTTTCGACGCGGCGGGGTGCCATTCTTTGAACGCGCACACATCTGAACGGACTTGCGACACTGTTTTTGCCATCTCGGTTAGAGTTCGACTGATAGAGCTGTCAAATTTTGTCTGATAACTCTTGGGTTACTATGATTGATGCTGTATTTTGCAGTTTTATCAGTGCGACCCATACAAAATCGGCAATTTATGTCCATTTTTTTAAGGGGGACCAAAAAATTCAATTTATTTTTTTTTGTATAAAAAGTTAATAAATTTCCCGTAGAATAGCGAATAGAAACCCTTTTTTCGAAACTTCAAGTCGAACTCCAAGTGTTTCTTTTCATCGTTTTTCGAAGACGTTCTTTTTCGCCTCAAGGAGCGAATAGCCTCTATAGAACTGAGCCTATCCGTGAAAATAAAATATTGATCGGGTGTTAATGAAACAATAATTTCTAGCGTAAAGTGTAATTCAGTGACATATACGGAACAAGGAGCTTGAAGCTTTCGATTAGCGCTATGAGTTTCATTAAATATTCCAAAGCCTGCTGACTCCTCAATCAATGATCTGTCAGTGAAGAACGATTTAGTGGAATCAGCTTGGCCAAACTTTGCAGCAAATATTGCCGGAGCAATCATAGGACGATGATGCTCTGGGATTCCATGAAGCTCCTGCTTCAGAGACAAATCCAAATAAACCGAACTGCCAAAGTCGGAGAAGCAAACTCGATTGGGACTATCGGACGAAGGGCTGCCATCCTTTGTTATGTTCAAATGGTACAGAGTCATGAAGCGGGTTCTTAGGATTCAACTCAAGGAGCTTCTCAAAGTTTTCAAATACCTGAGGGTTCATAACTTCATACCAGGTGAGGAGCCGGAGAGACAATTCTGAAAACCGATCCGAGAGTGGCAACATGCCAGCCGCACTTCAAGACTCATCGTGTGAATCGAGTGTATGCAACCTAACGCGATATGAAGACACCGATACTGAGAACGTTCCAGTTTAAAAATGTTATGTCAACTGTTATGATCAGATGAGCAAATCACCCAAATAAATCTCATTCATTGCAACTGTACACAGCAACTGGTTGTGATAGAACGGCGCTGCAAACATTTCAGAAGTTTTCTCGAAACCGGCAACTAGGTGGCGGATAGACGATACATGGCGGCGGTTCATGCGATTACCTGTTCAAGCGGGAGTTGCAAGCTCATCGGTATGATTGTAGGTAGTTTCTATTCATAGAGCAGTTTTCTCTGATGCTGAAAGAACTTACCAAAAAGAAGTTCCGATGAAGACCGATGGTCATCAGAAGAGTCCTCAATGATGAACCGTTGCACAGTGGGAAAAAACGGACCCAAATTCCCACAGATGAGACGCCGCTGGATTGGCTGCTTGAAATATATCATTTCTTCTGGGAAATTTGCCAAAAAATTGATTGGTGCCATTTTCAGCCTGCGCCGAGCCCAGGAAATGGTCCATTTTACCCCATTTACCCTTAAAAATGTGTCCTTTTGAGTTGGCATCAATGTTACTAAAACCGCCGCTGAATGGTTTGCCCGCATAGAATCCTATTTCATATTACAAAAACTCTGGGGAATCGAATGATGTAAGTTTCATTCAGTTCCGAGCTCAGAAGGAGCTTCTTTTTTTGCCTCATTAATTTAAGATTTTCTTGTTCGTACCCTTTCCGCTACAACCGCTGCTAAAGTTTATGACTGAAAACAGCCTATCTAACGTGAAAAAGTCTAAGCAATCGAATGGTGTTATTTTCGTTTAGATGCACAATCGGAAAACTGTCCATTTTACCCCATTTAACCCTATATTTCTGTGTTTTTAAGCTTTTATTCATATATCCACAATCGCCGCTGAATTTTCTACATGAAAAAGACCATGCCGTACGTGAAAAACACTGAGAAATCGAATGGTGCCATTTTCAGCCGGCGCCAAGCCCGGGAAATGGTCCATTTTACACCATTTACCCTTAAAAATGTGTCTTTTTGAGTTGGCATCAATGTTACTACAATCACACCGCCGAATGGTTTGCCAGCATAGAATCCTATTCTCATATTAAAAACTCTGGAAATCGAATGGTAGTCAAGTTTCATTCAGTTCAGAGCTCGGAAAGGGGCTTATTTTGCCCTATTTCCCCATTAATTTAAGATTTTCTTGTTCGTACCCTTTCCGCTACAACCGCTGCTAAAGTTTATGACTGAAAACAGCCTATCTAACGTGAAAAAGTCTAAGCAATCGAATGGTGTTATTTTCGTTTAGATGCACAATCGGAAAACTGTCCATTTTGCCCCATTAAATCCCTACTGTACAGGATTCATTCAGTTCCGAAACCGGAAAGTAGCCTATTTTGCTCCACGTCTTCTTAAATATGCGAATAAAACAAGGCTGCTTCAAAGTCTTAAAATGGCCAAAACCAATATAGAACTATGAAAAAAGTATATGCGCATTTGATAAATACTTGAGAGGTCGTATCTGAAAATAATTAAAACGTACTCTTTATGTATTAGAAGCTATAAACTATTTTGCAAGAAACATGGGGCGCCCTGAAAACTTCTGTAACTAAACAGAAAATAACACCATTCGATTCCTTAGATTTTTCACGTAAGATAGGCATTGTTTATAGCCAAAAACTTTGGCAGTGATTGTAGTTGAAAGGATGCGGACAAGAAAATCTTAAATTAATAGGGAAATTGGGCAAAATAAGCCACTTTGCCAGGCTCGAATGAAACCTACATCATTCGATTCCAGAGCTTTTAATGATGAAATAGGATTCTATGCGGGCAAAACCATTCAGCGGCGATTGTAGTAACGTTGATGCTAACTCAAAGATATATTTTGAGGGGTAAATGGGGTAAAATGGACCATTTTCCGGGCTCAGCGCAGGCTGAAAATGGCACCATTCGATTTCTCAGTGTTTTTCACGTACGACATAGTCTTTTTCATGTAAAAAATTCAGCGGCGATTGTGGATATATGAATAAGAGCTTAAAAACACACAAATATAGGGTTAAATGGGGCAAAATGGACAGTTTTCTGATTGTGTATCTAAACGAAAATAACACCATTCGATTGCTTAGACATTTTCACGTAAGATAGGCTGTTTTGAGCCATAAACTTTGGCAGCGATTGTAGCGGAAAGGGTACGAACAAGAAAATCTTAAATTATGGGGGAAATAGGGCAAAATAAGCCACTTTCCGAGCTCGGAACTGAATGAAACTTACATCATTCGATTCTCCAGAGTTTTTAATATGAAATAGGATTCTATGCGGGCAAACCATTCAGCGGCGATTGTAGTAACATTGATGCAAACTCAAAAAGACACATTTTCTGGGGTAAATGGGGTAAAATGGACCATTTGCTGGGCTCAGCGCAGGCTGAAAATGGCACCATTCGATTTCTCAGTGTTTTTCACGTACGACATAGTCTTTTTCATGTAGAAAATTCAGCGGCGATTGTGGATATATGAATAAGAGCTTAAAAACACACAAATATAGGGTTAAATGGGGCAAAATGGACAGTTTTCTGATTGTGTATCTAAACGAAAATAACACCATTCGATTGCTTAGACTTTTTCACGTAAGATAGGCTGTTTTGAGGCATAAACTTTGGCAGCGATTGTAGCTGAAAGGGTACGAACAAGAAAATCTCAAATTAATGGGGAAATAGGGCAAAATAAGCCACTTTCCGAGCTCGGAACTGAATGAAACTTGTACCATTCGATTTCTCAGAGTTATTAATATAAAATAGGATTCTATGCGGGCAAACCATTCAGCGGAGATTGTAATAACATTGATGTCAACTCAAAAAGACATATTTTGAGGGGTAAATGGGGTAAAATGGACCATTTCCTGGGCTCGGCGCAGGCTGAAAATGGCACCAATCAATTTTTTGGCAAATTTCTCAGAAGAAATGATATATTTCAAGCAGCCAATCCAGCGGCGTCTCATCTGAGGGAATTAGGGTCCGTTTTTTCCCACTGTGCGTTGTGAGGGAGATCAGATGTATCATCGCAAGGGGGTTCAGAGGATTCAGTCTACTGAATTTTACTAAATACACCGGTTTTATAACGGTATTCACTTGTGATACCCATAAAAAAGACGGTTTATCCCATTAGATTTTTACGTTGGGGTTTTTGCCGTGAAGTAACACCCGTAACAAGGCCCACCATCAGCACTGTTATTAACTCTTTGTCGTCGCTATCTAGTGCTATCTTTACACATAATTAAATAAGAAAGCGCTTGAGGTGTTTACATTTACAGTGTCGAATATAAGTAGTTTATTGTAATCGTGTATCATTATTATGAGTAGTTTGTACCTCACCGTGTGAACGAGAAACGATCCATTGAACGGACACCAATACAAACTTGATAAAATAACATCTGATTCCGCAGACGAAGGTCTGATCAGAAGAATAAATAAACGAGGTTGATGAGTCTTATGTGATACCTGAAAGTGAACAGTCGACTAATTTATTTCTTCCTAAAATGAAGTTTGATTCCACTTTGAAACCGTCTACGGTTATAATCACGGTCATTTCAGGACTGAGCACGTATTTGTACTATCAAAAAATCGGGAGCCAATGACAATCCACTCCTATTGACTAAAAAACCATTACATCTTAATTTAATCTAATCTAATCTAATATATTTAATACAAACACAGCCTGTACGTGAAAGCATCCTGTAAATAATTGGGTTAGCTTAGTCCCAATTGTTTTTTTGTCAATATTGATGCCTGCAGCATATCAAAGACATGATAAAAGCGTCAAAGCGGTCAAATCTACCGCGTTGCATTAACCACAACTTCTGCTAAATCTGGTTGTCGACTCACACATATGAAGGGGCCTTAAAAAAACACAAAATTCTTAAGTTGGACCAAAACTGACATCATCTTAAAAACAAACAAGCAGGAAGGAAGAATCAGAACGCAGTGCTCTTTGCTGATGTGACCATGTCGCCAGTCAAGTTTCTATGAAACAGGAAAAGATACCTCGCAGCTTCACATTGGGTCTCTTGCATCTTAAACTTTATGATGCATCGCAAAACACTCCTAACACTCCAAAATTTTAAAAGAATCGAAAAATTAAGAGCAAATAAAAACCACTCGTGATCAAGGCACACTACGGTTTGGAAAAGTGGGACTACGATCATCGAAAACTGAGACTTTTTTACTTTGACCAAGATCAATAATACAGTGCAAATGAAATTTCGTTTATATTACGGATTCGAAGGAAGAATGATTCAATCTTATCGTTGTTATCTACTACGAAACTGATTTGTTCTTTTTTTTTTGTATAAATTATGGATCATTTCATTATTTTCTGAATTTCTCTCATTTATTTGGTTCAAATTGAAGTAAACACACTGTAGTCTTTTTTGATATCTTATTTTATATATTCTCTTCAAGTTTCACTAATTAAACAATAATAGAACAAGAGTTTGACTAATGGAACTTAAAAATCAATATGTATTGAAAATAAACAGTGACAAAAAATAAGTGCCCACTTCAAAAATCGATATGTTTTCGATAAGTTTCCGTCGAAAGACCCCTCGATTGCTAATGTTTTGATATTTTGACGTGTTTTCAAGCAAATGGGTTGAGCTGATGCATTTGTGCTCGCGATCGCGTTTGACTCAGTTAAAAAAAATTGAGAACGTAGTGATTTCTAGAGCAAATCCCTTGCGTATCCAAGAAGGAGTGGTTCGTGATGTGCAAAACGGTGAAACGCTCCGAGATGTCGCTAGGAAGTACAGTATTAGCAAGGCAGCGGTTGGGAAAATTCTACTGAACCAAAAAACGTTCGGATCAGTAGTGGATCAACCGGACAGAGACAGGAAGCGCAAAACGGATACACGACCGAACACCAAGATCATTCGCGAAGTCAAGAAACCCCCAAAAGTAACTGTCCGTGAGGTCCAGAAAACCCTTCGGCTATCAGTTTCTTGCCGAAATGTTCGTGCTGTCTTGTAGTACAGGGGCTGATTCACCAAGTTGCCCGGAAGCGCAAATTTATCAGCAAGGCAAACAAAGCCAAACGGCTCAGGTTTGCTATTAAGCATGCTGATAAGCCCGTAGAGTTATGGAAAACGGTTCTCTGGACGGACGAACCGAAATTCGAGTTTTTTAATCGAAAGCGGCGGGTTTGTGTGTGGTGCAGTTCGGGTGTGGAGCTTCAGAAGCGCCACATCCGAGGCGCTGTGAAACATGAAGGAGAAAATGGGATGGTCTGAGGATGTTTTTCATGGAGTGGTGTAGCTTCCTAAAAATCGACGAGATAATGACGGCAGAATCCTACATCAACATCCTGCGAGAAAATGTGAAGGTTTCAATGATCCAGACGGGTCTTTAAGAGAAGTTCGTATTCAGCAGGACAACGGCCCACACCATGTTGCCAAGATGACCAAGTCTTTCTTCTGGCCTTGTCGGATCAAACCGCTGGAATGGCCTCCACAAAGCCCGGACTTCAACCCCATCGTGAATTTGTGGGCGATTTTAGATGCCAGAGTTGACAAAACTGGTGTTACCAGTAATTTCAACTCTATTGAAGTCCTGAAGTACGCCTGGAAAGAGCTTGATCCACAGCTCCTAAGGAACACGAATTAATGTTTTTTTTCTTCAAGTCTAACTCTTTTTTTTTATTATTATTCCATACAGGGTTGCGGCTTATCATTTTTGACTCAGGCATATTCATTTGCCAATATCTCCTTTCAGAGGGTCGATTTGATAATATGATGTATGATGAACTTGTAGTGCATAAGTAAACCTACAACTTTGTGTAACAGTACATTGCTCTAACTCTTATATCTTCGACATGAGAGCGTATATTCACAGTGATCTTCACGATGATAATCGCGTGATCTTCACCGCGAATATCACCGCAAAGATCACTGCGAATATACGCTCTTATTCCTCAGATATAAGAGATAGAGCTATGTGTTGTTAGACCAAGTTGTAGGTCTACTCAATCACCATAAGTTCATCATACATTATATTTTGAAATTGAGCTTCTGAGAAGAGCTATCGGCAAATGAATATAGATAAGTCAAAAATGATAAGCCGCAACCTTGATTCCATAAGTGAAACTTGCAAAGAAATAAAAAAATCTCATATCAAAATGGTCCTTAAAAAAAGTGTTTACTCTAATTTGAACAAAATAAATGAGAGAAATTCAAAATATGATGAAGAGGGCACTTTATTTTGATTATTGGTGTAAGCACGGTTTGTTTCAAATGCTTAATAAAAGTGTGCCACTTGTTTCCATGTGCTTCAGAGCAATGAAAAATTGTTTTTTCTCTAAATCTTGAAAATACCACTTTCCCCCAAGACTTTCCCCATAACGAAAAGGTCAAAATCACATACAAAACTTCAAGTTAATAGCCGTCAACTGTTAATGAGAGTTAGTAATCGACGCAGCCTACTGCAACATACAATCAAGTTAGGCAAACTTCAAAATGACAAAATCTTGGAGGAGTTATTTCCATCATTTACCAGGATTCGTCAATGAACTGCCTGTGTACGTGTAGACGTGCGGCGGAATCTGCTTGCAATGTTCCGTGAGTGAAGTAAGCATTTGTGGAATAAACTTGACCAAACGTTGCAGAAAATATCACCGAAAAAATCCACCCTTTGAGGACGGCAAACATACTTTTTCATATAAAAACTAATAAATGATACATTAAAAACTTATAATCGTTCCACAAAAAACGCATTCATGGCCCATAAAACTCTGGTCAATATCCATAATAAAATGGATATGATCCATAAAATTTATCAATGTGATCCATAATTTATACAAAATTTAGCAATAAAATGTCCAAAATGTACCGTTATATATCTAGGGTAGTTATGATCAATAAAATTGTATGGATTACCCATAAACATATAGCGAATGTTCCGTAAAAGGTTCAATATCATTCCTTAAAGTTGTAATATTGATCCACAGAATGTAACATTTGTGCACTAAAATACGTGCACATGATTCATAAATTATTGAAAATGTTCCATAAATAAATTGTCTATGATCCATAAAACAATGAATAATAATCTATAAACTCATATAAATGATCCGTAGCAAATTATTCTTATAGAAAATTTTCGCAACTACAATTTTTCCAAAACATTGGTTTTCAGAAAAAAAAATCAAACAGCTCCTCAGTTAGACACACTATATTGTACACTGTGACATAGTAGCCACGATTTGTTATGCTGTACTCCAAGTGCTAGAAATACCAATGTTGCCTGCTGAGCAGTTGAGGATTGAAGAACTAAGGAAGTAGAAAGCGGTCGAAGTTTCCGATATCGTCTTCAAGTTAACGACTGATTCAAGCATTTGCCCGGTATAATGCAAACGGAGGATGTTTTTTGTAGTTAGGTCCGACGAGCGATAGCGAGTTGGACGGCAAGCGTTTGCCCGGCATAATTTTATAAAAAAAATCTTAAATAACAGTTTGATCAAGCCTTAAATTTGACATGTAGAGTAACTGTCCCCATATTAATCTCATTGTTCCTTTATTCATCCTACGATGAATCAAACAATTGGGCAGTTGAAGGATCGCTTTCGTTTTCTAATAATGTTTGCTTACTTTTAATAACAACAACAAACATTACTAACTAATCCTGTCACCTGTTCATTGTTTAATTTCAAGTAGGATGAATTGCAAAGTGATGAGATTAATATAGGAAAATCTTCCCTAGTTCTTTACATGCACGAGTTCTCTTTAACAAATTTATTGGAAAACATGTGTCGCAGTTGCGGTCGTAAAAGAACATGAAATCGCGAAAGTAAATCAGCTCTCTGAAAAATTGAAAATCTTCAAAAAAACAATCGTTCTCTAATAGCAATATTTGAGCCGCATAGCTAAAGAAACGGACATGTTAATAGATCTGAGTAGTAGCGCAGTCAAGGATCGATTTCCCCGTAGCCAAAATTTAAAAAAAATATAAACCCAACATTGCAATAATTCTGGCACAATTTATGGATCCTAAATATTATTTTAAATGCTCAAAGTTTATTTCCTATGGGCCATATTTAGAAGCTTGTGGTTAATTTTTCAAAACTATCATGGATCATTGACGATTGGATCAATAATTTATTGATCATGTGTATATATTTAAGTTCACAAACGTTAAATTCTAAGTATCAATTTTACAACTTTAAGGAATGATATTGAACCTTTTATGGAACATTTGCTATATGTTTATGGGTAATCCGTACAATTCTATTGATCATACCCTAGATATATAACGGTACTTTTTTGACATTTTATTGCTAAATTTTATATAAATTACGGATCACATTGATAAATGTTATGGATCATATCCATTTTATTATGGATATTGACCAGCGTTTAATGGGTAAAGAACACGTTTTTTATGGAATGAATTTCAATTTTTAATGGATCATTTCTTCAGTTTAAAGGTGCAAACTTAGGGCTGCCTTTGAGGACCAAAGCCCTACATTTCATGTATAATAGGATGTTTGGAACTAGCGATATTCACTTAACATTTTTATAAAGGTGACTGATACTCTTCAAAGGGTTTCATTTCTTTCTCCACCTGTAATTAATTGTTGATAAAATGTTAACAAGTTTCTAGAAACTGGATTTAATACAGACTTGAAGAGGTAGCTTGTCTTTGTGTTGTTTCATCATCGTTGTTTCATCATCAGATTTCCTATCGTTAAATCTTCAAAGTAGAAATATGAAAGCAAGTATAGCGGTAAAAACTTCAGTCGCCACTCATTCAAAACTCATATCAAGGTGAAATAAGGTTGCTTAAATGAGCACCAAAAAGAAACTTCTCTTCTATTACGAATAGCTGGTCCCGAGCTACGTGATACAATCTCCATCATCGAATAAATCAACTTCATAATTGCGGTCATTATATGCAAATTAATTATTATTAATTTTTCTAAAGTGTTACAATACATTAGCTTTCGCCTCAAAAAAACAAGAAACCATTCCACTTCTTTCCACGATCTGCTTTGATATCAAATTCCTAGCTTCGCATACTCGCTGTTCTCCCATGATTTGTAATCAGGGGTATGGTATTTTTTGCCACCTCCTCCCCTAGACCCGGCCAACATATGAAAGTCACCATCAGCATCAACACCCAGAGCGCAATACACGAGAGGGAGGTGGAGTCAACCGAACACCAACCAACAAACGGCAAAGGGACTGCTAATTATCGTGTAATTAATGTTACCTCATAACAACAGCACACTTCAAGCACCTCGAAGCAAATGGCGAGCCGAAAGTGGAAAAAACTAGCGACTTGTAAATTGCAGGCGAAACATCATTCTCCAGAACCAATCTTGACGTAAGTACGATTCAGGCTTAGAAACGTTACTTTTGCAGCAACGGTGACTTGCCGTTTCGAATGCAAATTGAAGCACACAAAAAAATCTCCACCAGCACCCTGCTTTGTTCCTAAATTAATTATTCACCCGGCGGCAGGCAAATAAAACAAAGACAATTTGTCAGTGCTCTAATAAACATTTCAAAGTTTACTTCTTAGGAAACAACCGCGAGAAATGAAAAAAAAAACGGCGTGCAACCTAATTGATCAATATTTCAGTGAATCGCGAAAAAACTGAACTCTGGGAGCAAAAACTCACATCAATTAATGACTTTGACACGTGAGGCAAACGAGTTGGAAAAGGCGGCCATTTTCCTCACGAACAACCCTACGCGTCGAAGGAGTTTACACTCGTTTAGTCCGAGGGGTGGGGTGCAGCAGTGTGGGTATCAAATTTCCTGTGCGTATTTTTTTTTTGTTTCTCCATTTGCTTTGATTAGGAACAGCAAGAGGAAAGGGTTCAAAGAGTTCAGGAAAAGTTTTGTTTCCCCTTTTGAGTGAGCAGTCTTTGTTTTGGGTGAGGTATTTAAAGGGTTTCCGCTTCTGGGAAAATGGCTCACATTTGAACAAGCCTTGCCGCAGATTGGTTGATGGTCAGAATTGGTTTAGAAACTCGATAGTGATGATGTAAAGTACTTATTTACATTGAAATGATATTTTCGATGGCATTTCTTTACTAGGACGGTGTTTTCAGAATATTTCAATAAATTAATTTGTGAAACGTTGCACAGTGGGAAAAAAATTACATGAATCGCAAAATCTATATTAATAAAAATGAGTTGGGATTTCCTTTGTCACGATTTAACTCGCGAGCGGAAGGACCGTTTGGCATGAAAATTTGTATGCAGGGGTTTTTGAGGCCGGGATATTTTTAAGATAGTAAGAGACCCCTCCCTCCTCTGAAAGGGGGGCTCCCATACAAATGAAACAGAAGTTTCTGCATATATCAAGAACTAATCAAGCAAATGGAACCAAATTTGGCATGTGGGGTTTTCTGGTGTCGAAAAATGTTTCTATGGTAGTATGAGACCCCTCCTCTCTCCTAGAATGAAATGAAATACAAGTTTCTGCATAACTCTAGAACTAATCAAGTAAATGGAACCAAATTTGACAGGTAGAGGTTTTTGAAGGCAAGAAATGTTTCTAGTTTAACTCGAGACCCCTCCGCCCTCTGTAAGAGGGGGGCTCTCATACTAATGAAACACAAATTTGTGCATAACTCAAGAACTAATCAAGCATATGGAACCAAATTTGGCATGTGGAGGTTTTTGGAGGAGAGAAATGTTTCTATGGCAATTCAAGACCCAGGGAGTTCCCATACAATTTAAATACAAATTCTGCATAACTCAAGAACTAACCAAGCAAATGGAACCACATTTGGCCTAAGGGGGGGTTTCGGAGGTAAGATTCTGTCAGCCTATCTGACCCTTATAAACTCAAAAAGTTATGAACTGATCAGCGTGAAAATTTGTATGCAGGGGTTTTTGGGGCTGGGGAAGGTTCTTATGATTGTTTGAGTCATTTCTCAGGAAGGGGGGCATTCATACAAATGGGCACAAATGTCTGCATAGTTCGAATTAATTAAGCATTTGGAACCAAACTTAGAAGCTGTGAAGTTTTCGAAGGCAATGATTGAATAATTGGTTTGAAAACCTCCCCCTCTGGAAAGGAGGGCTATACATACAATGAAACACAATTTCTACAAACATGAGAATTATCAAGCTTACTTACACACAAACAACTCATTCCAAAGAGCAACCTTAAACATGCAAGTTCTATTCAATTTTTATTCTTTTAGTTGCAAGCGTAGCAGCGTTCGCAGGGTTCAGCTAGTAATTCAATAATTCAGCTCCAAGTAGCACAATATTAGTGAAAAATTACATTTTTTATGTGAAAGTGGGGTGAAATCAGCAATATCTGGCTACCGCTACCTTCTGTTCGATTTCTGAGAAATTCTACATGAGTCAGCTAGTTTGACGCAGACCCCCGAGCATAGATTAGTCCGCAATTCAAATTACGGGGAATTGCGGCAAAATAAGCCCAATATCTCTGTTTTTCGACCCGTGCGGTGGCTGCAAACACCTTCATTCGGTTCCTAGTGAAATTCTACATAAGAATACCCCTCCGACCGTAGATTAATGAACAACATTCGAAAACATGGGGGATTTGGGTAAAATCAGCAATATCTCCGTTACCCGATCCATGCAGTGGCTGTAACTACCATTCGATTCCTAGGGAAATTCTTCATAAGAATAGACCTATTTTGACTACCACAGATCCCTCCAAGCATAGATTACTGGGCATTTTTTTTAAATACGGGGGAATTGGGGTAAAATAAGCACAATATCTCCGTCCACTGAATTTTGCGGCAAGTGGGACCCCTTCCATTCGATGCTCCAGGAATTTTCACATAAATCTGAATGGAGCTGAATTATAGAATTCTTTCGCGATTCATTTACTTTTTTCCCACTGTGCGTTGGTTGGCGAACTTTCAAGAGTATGAGAAGAAATCTTTAAAACAAAATTGAAAAATATTTATTTTTTTAACGCAGCAATAAGTTCTGCACACAAAAAATAATAAAAATTACAAGAGTTTCTATATATGAATGATTTAGACCTCGCGTCATGGGAATAAACAAATGGCTGAATTTTCTGTACAAATAGACACAAATCCAAGAATATTGGTTGCCTAATAAAATAAACACAATATGATGCAAAATAATGCTTTCTCATGCATAGCTAATTTTATGGGCTAAAACATTGAAATTTACACGGCCTTCTTTTGTCAGTGTAGAAGTTTTCAACAGAAAACAGTCATACATTAGCCACCATTGACAACACTCTCCACAGTATATCGCTTTTTCCTTCCGTTGATAGTTTCAATAATGACAAAAGGATTATTTGTCACAACTTTAAAACATTTAATAGTTTAGAAATGCATTTTGTTTATAGATTTTTAACACCATATACATTGATGATGCTGTTTTGAGAAGGAAATAATTTCTCATCACAATAAGGCTCTAGGAGTAGACAGCATTTTTTTTTTTGCTAGAACAAAGTTATTAAGAGAAAGTATTGATAGTTCCGTTAGCGCACGGCAGGCTGTGAAAATTGAATAGAAGTAGTTTGAAATGGAGCGGAGGGTATTGTGAGGTAGTATTTCCATATCCATATCCATATACCATATACATTCCCAAGTAACACCAAAAACAGATTTTTGGTCAGTTATCATGAAACTATGTTATACAGGAGTATTAAGAATGAAACGAAAAACATCTTTGGTCATATACAAGCTGAGAGAATGTTATCGCAAAACATTTGCATAGCATATTTAAGTCACTCATGTATTTTTCTAGAACATATGACTTAATTTCAGACTCAAATATGACCAATTACAACTCAATTTCAACTTCACGCCATATCTATGGACAAAATTACAGTACTGGTTGAAACTTTGATTACAATTATCATTAAACATTTCGAAAGCTACGTTTTTTTGTTGATGATAGAAAATTGCTCGATAATCTAGACATTTTTTTATGTTTTAGACCATGTGTCTAATCCACCATGACGTTTTTTGTTGATTCCAACAGCGATGCTTTAAATTTACAAAATACAGTTTTTTTTTTTGCACGGGTTGTTTTCGGCCATAACTCCAGAACGGAACAACTTATCGACCTGATTCAACTCACATTTTACGTTTTGGGCCAAAAGTAATCATATGGCAGCTTATCAAAAAAATCACAATTTTTGGTGTAAATACTCAAAATTTTGACCATTGCATAGAAAAGTAACGCATAGAAACAAAATCGAAGCAATGCAAAATGGTTAAGCATGTGAATTTATCAACTCTATTCAGTCTTTTTTTACACGGTTCCATACTAAAAGTGGAACGTATCCCCCGTTCAAAAAAAAAACCTTAGTGTACAAGAGAAATTTCTATTGTTTTTTTAATCTTTGGAACGGCGCATATATTATGCGAGAGTAAAGCCAAAAGTTTCTGATATATATTAAATAATTGATTAGACCAAAAACGATTGTCATTTTTTTTTTTGCTGTGACTTGTGCATATTTTCCTCATAAACAAACATTATTTCTCAATCTTAATCATCTTTATTAAATATTGTTCGCTTGACATTTCTCAAACTAGCATGTCATGTTCATGTATTTCTGCAATTGTCTTTACTTTGAAATTACTTGATTATAACCTTTTTGTTATTATGATGCTAAAAACTACCGAGGCAAGATATCATCATGTTGAAAGCCTGTTATTCAAATCATCTTGAAATCATATTATTAGTCCTAAATCTGTTTCTTAAAACTTCTTGTATGACCTTTAAGATGTTTCAAATAGATCGATTTATTGGGCTGTTTCGGTCATATAAGATACCAAAAATAAGTTATGTGTACTAAAAAAATACACGAGATCTTGTCTTAAAGATGGATTTATGATCATTACATAACAAGGTGCGTTACTTGGGATATTAAAGTCTTTGGAAAACATGGCGTAAAGCATCACCCTCGAAACATTCTGGAACTTTGGTGAACAGCCAGTTTTTCACGAGAAATATCAGGATACATGTGCTGCATACTGACCGATCAACCGATTTCAGCTGTGAAATTCGAATGGATGATCAGTGTTACTGAACTCTCACGTCGTTTGCATGTGCAATAAAGTCTCCAGTTTATGGTCTATGTTCATTTGAAACGAAAGATAAATCTTCCAGTTTCACTTTCGGCGATTTCGTCAATGGTTGCATCTAAAGAATGCCTAAATTTTGCATGAAATTTTCGAAGTGTGTATGTTATCCCTTTTTTAATTACGCTCATACTCTCAGGTTTATGTTTATATCCTTACTAGCTGAACCCGGTGCGAGCGCTGCTACACACTACAAAAATGTCATGTAAATTTCTATTTCGTGAGACCAACACATGCAAGCGTCGTTTAACACATAAGAATGGGTTGAATGAGATGAGAAAATAAATCCAATCAATCACATCTTTCGATCGACATTGCAGTATGTAACAACTTTGCAGGAGTACATAATTTTACAGAAATCTTTCTATTTGCGTTCGTCCGTACGTTTTTACAAAACTCTCAAAATGTGAGGTTATCGTGTGACATTCATAATTTTGACTAAGTGTGTACGTTTTCGAAAAAATCAATTCAGAAATTGCATAAAACTATTGACTCATGGATTAACAATACGTTTACATTTGTCCAGCTTTACATCTAGGACATACAAGTCATCGTAGTGAAAAATTTTGCAGTGGCACATGCTAACATATTGCAAATTGTGATATTCGCAGTAAATACATAATTTGTGTATTGCTTGCCTGAGTACTATTGTATGTTATTGGTAAAAATTTGCATTTCAGTATGAATGTAGAACCATCGGCACTTACTGAAGTCAAATAATGGAATTGCGATAATCCGCACTTAATATTTAGACAGTTCGCAGTGCTAGGAGTCCTCGAAGAATAGCCTATCTTATGCGGATAATATGTCGCGAATTCGATTTGGTGCCTTGGTCTTTCGTATTTAGTGATTGGCTCACAGTAAGTGTCGTTTCGTACACTCTTAAAAAAATGAATTTTACATCAGCATTAATTGAAAAATGATCTAATTTTCGTAATAACGTAACTGCATAAAGGACTTAAATTTATGTTTAAATAGATGTATCGCTAAAAAATCTTGTAGAAGATAAATAATAAAGACTATTTGCTGTGAATTCACGTCTAGTTGTATGGTATTACAATATCTTCCGAAAACTACGCCATGTACTTGAATTTAGGTGTTCAAAAACTTAAAATTACATGAACGCAAATTGATAAGGAAGTGTAAGACAGAACATTGTGTTGAAAGAGATTTAAAATTACATGATGTCAAACATTGGAAAAAACCAACCTCAAAGTATTTAGTCAAACTGCAATCGTCTTCGAATACGAACGCTGAAGTTTAATTGCGTTCGGTTTCATGTGTTGTAAGAAAAAAAAAGTGCCCAATGTGGCATTAGTAATTTGATCTACGTAGAATATACGTTTTGTAAGAAAGGTTACCATTTGCACGGACGTTTTAAATTTTTCAAGTGCGCATTTGGATGAGAAGTGGGTTTAAGTCGTTTGTGGCATATCGGCAGCATGAGATTGCATGTTTATAATTGGTTAGGGAGTAAAATCGATTTGTATTTTTCCGGATGAAAACGTCTTTATTTTTATTATTACAATTTTATTTTTTCAATTCTTACAATTTTATTTTTTCAATTTTTCGTGTAGACCTCAGCAACGAGAAGCACGTTTTTACGTGATGCCAGAACAAGAACGTTAGACGGAGGGAACTCAAAATTTTGTGACTGCAATTGCTGACTTACTAGGTGAACACTTTGTATATAATTTCATGTATTATGAAAAACAGCTCCCAGAATCTCTGGATCTCGTTCTAGAATATTTTAATTAAATCCACATCAAAGGTTACGCGAAAAAGTCAGCAACAGCGAATGGTACAAGTACTTATTGAAGGTATTTCAAGCCCTGGCCAGGATGCTTCGTCTAGAATAAGTTCTAGGTTTTGTAAGCGTTTCCTCGATGAAGTGACAATGCAATGCATTTCTTACAATTTCAAGTAGATGTAAGATGTATTTTTTCCTCTGATTTTCTTTTACTGCTTTCAAAACGCTGATTTACATCAATAAATTAAAAATATTTGAAGAATATTTGATCCATGTTTTGATGATCTGTTGACAGAATCCAAAAACCATTGAATATATTTAGAAAGCGTTTAATTACGTATGATTCTGACATAATATTATGCCTGAATAGATGTAGAGCACTGTAAAAATAATTGATGATGGATGCAGTGATTTAAATTTATGTCACGACTTGTAAAAATAAGATTTCCGCTTACGTTTCATGTAAAATTGGGAGAGCACGTAAATTTAAGTCATTTTAGCCGCTTCGTTTACGTGCATCTAATAAAATGTAAATTTCTAGGAAATTTTCTAAGTGTGCATTTCTCCCCTTACCCCTAACCCCTAACTGGATGCAAACTAGAATTATTGTATGATGTATGATATGTACTACTGTAGCACGGAAACGAAGTCCGACAGCAGTGAGCTCTCCTCGCTGTTAGACTTGATCAAGCTTTAATAACCACTGATTATCCTAATCATGCCATGTATGAAGGGCCAAAAAGGGGTTGGGTAGATCGATAGGCAACATCACTTATACGTATCCACAGGGATATAAAGAATCTCCTTCCAACAACAAGATTGGACAATTGGTCAAAAGAGCAAGCAATCTAACATGAGGATGCCCCAATGGGCGGGGAGAAGAGCCCGCCCTCTATTCACAAACTGTTAACAATGGGGAGTTGGCATTTCCACTCTCCCCATCCAGAGTGCTTCAATCGGGTGCCCTGATGGTCCCTCCCATTCCCATGAAATATTTATATAATAGTGTATGTATTTATGTAAATGAAAAATACTGTTATAACTCGGTATCTATTATTTATGATCTCCCTTTGGTGGATCCTGGAATGTAAGAAATGTTGTAAAGTGTTAAAGTGTAGAGTTCTGTGGTTTCACGCTTATGCAAGTTTTTGTTTGTTTTCAGCGATAGTAGCAATTTCCCAAAATCTTGATTTGAGGTATCCTAAAAAAGTTTGTTAAATTATACAAAAATAACATATATACATTTTAATTTACTGTTGCCATGGTCACTATTTGCTGCTTGATGTTGATTTTATAACAGCAATACGCTTTTATTTTTGCTGGCCATATAATTATTGCTCCTGTGTAAGGGAGTTAAAAACAAATGGAAAAAACAACAAAAAACAACAAGAAATTTTTAAATCATCTAAGAAAATCAATAAAACAATTTCATCAAATATAATGATATTGTGAGTTATGATACAGACACATCAGACACTATCCGAATGGCAAACAGCTCAGATTTGGAAAAAGGTCCATTTGCAAACCGGAATTGAAAAATACATTAGGTAATGAGTGCAAAAGCCTACCATAGATTCCGTCGCAGCTTCTTTTGTTCAACTAGATACTTCTAGATCATAATGATAATTGGACATTTAAGACATATTTAAATTATATATAACCTATTAGGAGAAATTATTTGAAAAAAAATGTTAAAATATAAATCCCAAAAACACCAGTAATGATAAAAATGATAATGATGGTGATAAAGAAGATTGATAATGGTTATGAATAAACAATGTCCTTTATGATAATATATAGTCGAGGGATATTATAATATGAACTGAAAATACCATCTGTGCCGTCGCTGTTTTGTTGCATTTGTAGACAAACTTCCGCATCCATTATGAACCAGAAAATTTAGACAATGTATGACTGCCATGAGAAAAAAAAATTAATATTAAATGTTAAATGATTTTTTAATACCTGATGACCTGGTAGACCTGAAAGATATGATAATGGAAAATTATGACATGATTTACCGGTCGCACCCCCTCACTTCGCTATTGTCGGATTGACAACATTGCCCAGGCTACGCCAACCAGCGTCTCCATGTTTCAGCTGGCAGTCTTTTGTGATCATATGACTCGTGGAGGCGTGAGGTAGGAACTTGTGAGGACCAGAGGTCGGTCGCACCCTCCTGCCAAGTTGTCAACTCACCATTTGTAGCCCCTGGATGCAAACCAGAATTATTACCCAAAAACTAAACTTGGTGCTACTATATTGATTCCAAATGCACTGTTAATTTGCAGAAAAAGCTGAAGAACTGCATGGAACAAATTTTACTCTGATCGGATGCCACGAAATGGTCAATTTACCCGATTTCCTCTTACACATGCATAAACTCATATACCATGCTACTTTGAAGATCGGCGCCAGTAATATTGCTCTCACTTGCACTGTACTTATGTAAAAATGTCTGGAAAATCGAATAGGAATGGTTTTGTTTAGTGTTGCCTCAGGAAATTATCCATTTTACCCGAGAGAAACCATCCTCGGTAGATCGATTTCTGGATAAGTTTGTTTCCAGATGCGACATATTTGGATCGTTCTGACCATTTCAAAAAGAGCCGCACCATATCCAGAAGGTTGTCATGATGGGATCTTCCATATTGTGGTACAACTGCTTGACCTTTTGAACATCGAGCTGCTTTGAAGAAACGGCTAAGCACCCTAGCAAAGGAAAATAACAAGTTGATATCATATAAGTAACAAGTTCTGTTATCCCAGTTATCGTTTTGATTTCCGCTGTTATCGCATAACACATTTAGTTATCACCATTGGCAAATTTTGTTATCATATGTTATCATTTTGACAACACTATTTTTTATGAACGTCATAAGTTAAATTGTAAAACCAGCATATTTGAACAAGAAATTTTGCTTTTAATCAAAATATTTTTTTGAGATATAAGCATGAGAATCTGATTCCAAATTCATAACATAATTTGATACGATTACAATAAATTTGCTTACAATACAGGATTTGTTATCAAGTTGTTCGCAGGTATACCAAAATTAGTTATTATTATGATATTCAACTAGTATGTTTTTTGTTATACATTCTGTTATTCTGTTTATTCAGCCTGAATGATAACATATCCAGTGATCAAAAAATGATAACCTGGTAATAGAGCTTGTTATCAATTTGGTATAATCTTTTGCTCGGGCAGCTAATCAACTTTACATGACTGGCCAATTGTTTCTAAATACCGAAAATTTCTGCGAACTTTTTTGGATCTATTAAAATATGTCGCGCCATGTGGCCAGTGTTGCTGCTATCGCTGCCTCCAAGTTTTGGTCAATTCACGCTCACCTTAAACGCATCCTCGAGTTGGTATATGAGATTTTTCCAGTATGAGGGGAAATCGGGTAAAATGGACAATTTACTGAGATTAACCCTAAACGAAACCATCACCATTCGACTTTTCGGACATTTTTACATAAGCACAGTTAAAGTAAGAGCAATGTTACCATCGCCAATCTTCCGAACCGCATGGCATATGAGTTTAAGCATGTGTAAGAGGAAATCGGGTAAAATTGACCACTTCCTGACATATGATCAGAGTACAAATTGTTCTAAATAGTTTTTTCTGTAAATTTACTGTGCATTTGGGTTCAATATAGTAGACACAGAAATAACATTCGTGCATGTGTGTGTGTTTGCAATCAATCTCCCACTGACCGGCAGTGCTTTTATGGAAGAAACTTGTCTGCATTTCTTCAGTAATTTATATGTAATCACTATGTGCAAACATTTTTAGCCCTGGAGATTGAAGGTGACAGCTCTATTGAAAATCCAACGACCCATTTCAAGAATGCCTGTTCATACACGTACATTCTGAGGCCATCTTCATATACAATAAGCCCTGCATGAAAATCTTCGCATATCAAATGGATATGTGAAGAGTTTTCACACTTCCAGAATAAAAAATGGACATTCTTGATCCTGGCGTGTATATAGTTAATTTATATTTTTGATAATATAAAACGACCTCACCAATGTTCCTTTTCTGATGTTGGGAAGTTCGTCCGGATGCGGGAGCTGGGCACAAATAATAAAAAAAATGGGGAAAAACTAACGAGGCACAATCTATCTAAAGAAACACGACCATAACACACTAAGTGAGAGATTCCATTCACAACGTCCTACGCAAATTACTCGAAAAACTATAATTTCACCATTTACTTAAATTTTATTTCCGCGAAAATAACGTAGCAAAAGCAAAACACGCCATTTTCAAAGCACGGCTTGCTGCGATTCCCACAGAAATAACATTCGTGCATTGTACAAAAATAATACATCGAACTACGAATACTTTTTTACAAATTAAAAAAAAATGTCTCACTGGTGGTTGCATGAATGACTGACAGATCTTCTTTATCGACTCGAAATGTTCATAATTAAAAAAAAAAAAGCGCAACCACGAGGGCTTGTCCAGCGTTTTTTTTTAATATTTCTGACATGAGATTCGATCTTGTATTTTTGGAATGAGCTATCATGAAACACCAGGATTATCTCTCTAGGCCACGGTATCTCGTGAAAAAAAAATGATTTATCAGTTTGAAGTTATGAATCTTGACCGCGCTTTAATTGTTATTTTGGGAAGAAAAAATTATTCCCGTTCATCCCAGCAGCGACATCAACATGCATGAGTACGATAAAAGAGAAACAGCGATTGGTTGGTCTTTATGAAATTCATTTCGTGCATTATACAATAAAGTGTAATGATAGAATTTCACCAGATAAAAAGCAATATAAATGTTTCATACAATATGCGAGACATATATTCTATGTAGAAAACCCATGTTTACGAAACAAATGAAAGCTTATTAACGAACATAAATTTTCAGTGTACGTAACGTCAATTACTTCTGATGTTTTTGTTCGCTGCGCAGTGAATTTTGGATACCACTTACAGTATGTAAAATAAGTACATCCACCCCTGTTTCAAATTTACAATTTTCCTGTTATCGATTCAAATATAAGTTGATGAAATGAGTGTTGTTATGCGTTTGGTCCATTATATAGTACCTATCATTATACCATTAAATATACTTGAATTAATCTTGCTCTTGAAAATCTATGCCAAGATCAACAGAAAAGGGAACTAAAACATCCAAAAAAAAAAAAAAGGTTTATCCATCCAAACATGCTTAGTACCATTTTGCCGTGTATTGAGCGGTTCCTGTCACGTTTTCGAATGTAAACATTACAAACAGTTATCTTTTCGTAGTGTAGAAGCTTTCGTGATTCAAATTTGAGGTTCTCGTGTTTCGAAATGCCTAAAAACGCACACATTTCGCTGAGTATCCGAAAACTTATCATAGAGCATCACAAGTGGGGTAAAAGCTACCGTCAAATAGCTAATATCGTTCAGATACGTAAAGATACGGTTGCCAAAATTGTTCAAAAGTTCAAAAAGAATGGTTCTTTCACACCAGAAACGCGATCAGGGCGACTGGCGAAGACAAGTTCCCGGATTGATAGGGCTATCGCCAGAAAGGCGGAACAAGATCGAGGTTTGTCAGCTCCAAAAATTGCAAAGCAAGTTGAGAGTGAATTTTTTATCCATGTGACACCTCAAACAATCCGAAATCAATTGCATCTACAAGGTCTGAAGGGTAGAGTGGCAATTAAGAAACCATGGTTGTCAGCGAAAACATTAAAAAACGATTGAAGTGGGCTCGAGATCATATTACATGGACAGTCGATGATTGGAGAAAGGTCATTTGGTCAGACGAGACTAAAATAATGCTATTTGGGTCTGATGGTATCACACGAAAATGGCGCAGAACCGGTGAAAGTCTGAAAACCCAGTGTTTAAAGCCTACATTCAAACATGGTGGAGGTGAGTTATTGCAACATCATTAATTTTCAACTAACTTAACTAGCTTTTATAATTTCTGTGCAGGTAGAGTGGTTTGGGGATCGATGGCTTCGTCTGGCGTTGGAGAACTCGAATTCATTGACGGAGTAATGACAAAGGAGGTTTATCTGGACATACTGAAACGAAAACTATCAGCAAGTGCACAAAAACTGAAGCTGGGCCGGAGATACACGTTCCAGCAAGATGGGGATCCAAAGCACACATCGAAGCTGGTATCCCAATGGTTTAAGGAAAAGAAAATCAATGTTTTGGAGTGGCCAGCACAGTCTCCTGACCTTAATCCAATATAACATCTCTGATATATTTTGAAAATTAAGGTTCAGGAACACAAACCATCAAGCATTCAGGCAATTACGACAAGTTGTTGTAACTGAATGGGACAAAATCGCACCAGAAACGACTGCTAAGCTTGTCCAGTCAATGCCACGACGATGTCAAACTGTCCTTGAAGCCAAGGGAGTTCACACGAAATATTGAATGATTTTCAGGATTATGGTGGATATACTTTTTTGCATTATTTTTTATCGTTTTCTTATATATTTGGTCTCAGACACGAACAGTTCGTGCTTTTACATCAAATTATTGTTATTTGACTTTCTTTTTATCCCTTCAGAAATAAAATTAATATTAAAAATCGTTTTTCAATGTATTGGTGGATTATTTGAAGCAAATGTGCCAAATGAGAAGGGGTGGATAAACTTTTTTTACATACTGTATTTGTTTATACAGCTTGTTGTTGCAATCACAACTAATTCAAACACCGGAGTCAATTACCTGACCAATTGGAAAAAAGTAGAAAATGACCACGTTATTGTTTTTAAAACCTTACCTCATCTTCTAAGGTCTACTAGATTCCATAATTTATCTTTCTTCTATGCTTAAAACGACCCCTTTCACAAAAAGTAACTCTATGTTTGCTTGCTCACTCTCAAATTTCCCGAACATTCCCCCGATCGCTCCGAGCGAATAACCGAAAAGTGGCCATCATGCGTGTAATTACAATTTCGGTTAATCCTGCGAGTGGGACGATTTCTCGGAAAACCAAACAAGAAAACGTTCCAGAAGCAGTTATCCGATACCTATCCGATATCAATCACCTTCCGCGCTTCGCTTTTTCTCTCGATGTTCTACCCTTTTGCTCCTACAGTAATTTATTATTCAACATTACACCTGTCCGCCGGCGAGGACGACGAAGGAAAGCTGGTTGATATGTTTCGGATTTTGTTGTTGTTTCTGTTTTTTTTTTGGGACTTTGACGGCCGCCTCCTCATTTTCAATGCTGTTGGATTCTTTCCGGCTTCCAAAAGTGGAAAGGGTGCAAGAGGTAGGTGGATGTGAAAACATCCAAAGTTTGGACGCAGTCTGAAGTAAACACTGGTTGCTTCCGAAAGGTGGGATTTGAGATCGATCAAACTGAGGGTTGATTTTTTAGGTTTTGCAATTCAGTTCTGCATTTTCCAAAATGATAACGCAAGTTCAAGCTGTTATGAAACATTTTCTGGGTCAAAAATCAAGCAATCCAGCAGTCACTTAATCATTACCATCAGAAATTGATCTGGAAAGGCATACAACAACCACTGATTAGTTCACGCTCGAGATATTGCGGTGTGTTCAAATTAAAATGGCGTCAATTAATACTCCCCATCGTAATCACATACCAGTGATAATTACTCGCTTCGAGATTTGTTGCAATGAGAAATAAGCATCCGCATCACGGAGCTCTCCACCGAGCAATACATTCTTTTCGATCAAAGGTACAAATGGCTTAAACCACCGCTGGTGGTGTTTCAGTTACAGGATCACCGGCAACTGGCAATCAAAATATCATCGTTAGTTGCTCGCCTCGGTTGTTCTGGGCTTACGTATTGGCTTCTCGTGCATTCGGACACTCACTCATATTGCCAATGGATAGGCAGCTCCACTTATTTATATAATATTTGCATTAAATTGCACAAAATATTACATTTTGCACGAGCTGGAACAGAAGCTTCGCGACCAGGCGTAATTGGCCTCGCCTATGATTGCAGATTGCAAGCTGCTCGGACGTAAGGAAGGAGAGAGACGATTTCCTTCTAACTCGTACATCGGAACAACTCCAGGAAGCCATGTAGTGCAATTGCATTCCATATTTTCTTCCCACCGCCATTAGGATTATTATTAAGTTCCGTAGTTTGGTGGTCCCTACATAGCATATCCGCAAGCATAGATCACACGAGTCGTGGTGGCCGAAAGGTCTCTACCAGCATGTGGTGCAATTTTCCCCGAACGACTCGAGCAATGCAAGTTCGAGCAAGCCGCACGCGGCCATTGCAGCGCACAATTGCCATTTCGTGATTAGCCTGCCGTCGTGGGCATATTTGAATATATGCAGGACAAACATGCATCCTGAGTTGGGTAATCATTTCGAAATTACACAATAAGTATGCAGCGCTGTTCGCTTGTGGGTGGTGGATGTTTCGAGCTTCACGGTGCTTTGGATTGATTGCCCATGGTCATAGATGCGGTATGGAAAATTGGCATCATACAAGCGCAACAACCATGGCAAAGCTGATTGTGCGTGATGTACAAATGAGGGCTGACAGTCTATTATTACTCAAGGATGCCCGGTGTTTCAAGAGAATATCTTAACCAAGATCAACCAGAGTCTACAAATATCTTCCGACAATGATACTTTTCAATATTGCTGATGAGGTTATTTAATTTTTTTATTGTTAACATTAAAAACCTTGAATAGAAGTAGTATGACTACTTCAAAATGAGACATACAAAAATTATCAAAGTACAGTTTCTTTAAGAAAACGAAAGTCAGTCAATATTCTGTGATAACTGGAGTTTTCTTGTTTTATTCCCAAACAGAGCCATAATTATCTTCTACGCGTAAAAGATGCGCCAATCATCGTAGACAATACATCCGGAGCCGTATCAACATTAATACCAAACGGCCCCTTTTAGGGTCGACAAATGCTATCTAAACATTTTAAAACAGAATTTTCTTACATACTCACATCCGAATACTGGTCTAACGTTCATTTAGTTCTATTCCGACATAGATGTTTATCGGCAATAATAAATTTTGAATTCCCAAATAGACCACAACCATCTACAACGCAATAAGGATAATATGGTGCATTCTCGCTTAACCATCTCGAAAGGCAAACAGTTCCAGCAGCAAGGTTCGGAAGAAGAAAACGTATAGCATCACATCTACTGGGTGACGCATTTTAACCCGATACTGTAGTTTCCTCCAAAGCGATAGGCATTATGAAAACAGCTTCTTCAATGACATTTTCGAGCGGACGACTGACTTAAAACGACTTTTCGAGCATACTGACTGACTTAAATCAATTGGCGGATGGCCCTGCATCTTTGGAAATTCAAACCACCGCACAGTGATTCCATTCCATACAAAAGGCGGAAAAAAGTCTAAAAATGGAATTTCCATAGCTAAGTTTTGTGTTTCCAAGTAATTTTGTGCCGTTGATTTCAAATATGTTATCTAAATTGTCGTATTGGGCCACACTTTTGAGATATGGCCATTTTAAGGCCTCCTGGAGTATCCGGAATATCCGATGATATGGTAAATTCATTAGTCTCGTCCTTAAGCATTATGGTTCTTTTTAAAACCGTTTGTACGTCAAATGTATGATACAAAGCGATGTGGAGAACAATGTGCAGCTCTATTTGGGCGTGTTACGGTCTTCCGGATGTTCCCGAACATTCGAAACCAAATAAGATAATTCAGCAATTCGAAACCAAAATGATGAAGTGGATCCTAGACTTCTGCAAAAATAGGAAGATTTGTCCCTTTTCAAAAAATATATGACTCGAAATTTTCATTTTGTAATTAGGGTGTTCCATTTTAAAATAGGGTGGTCCAAATAACGGTATTAAGAAAATATATATTTGTCAAAGAATTATAACTTTTGCCAGATTTTCATTTTGTTTTATAATGATAGTTTAGTAAAAAAAAAAAATGAGTTATAGTTTTATGAATTCACATTTATTTGAAAATAAGTCTTATTATTTAAATCAATTATAGAAATGTCCAGTTTTTATTGTTTCAATGTTGACTACAAGTTTCATGTAAAATTCAATTAAGGAAATTCAGAAGATTAAACGTTAAGTCATTTTAATGATTGTTATGATTTATCCCAATATGTGTGATTATTTTTTTTTATAGAAAAAAGGGTAGAGAGATCGCTTGAAAAAGCTCCGAAGCCCGGAGTACCGAGTGATATATACCATTCGACTCATCTAGTCAAGATTGTAATTTTTGGGTTCTAATTACCAACTTCTGGAAGATTGAAGAATCCAACTTGAAAAAGAAGAAGACACCAAGTGGTGATAAATCTGACAGCTCCCATGTTAAAGTATAGCACGAAACTTTTAAAATGCTTCTGAAAAATTCAAATGAAATTCTAAATCAACGCGGTTTGTTGAATGATGTAAGAAAAATCCAAAACTACTTAACAAAGACATTTTCAGAAAAATAAAAATAAAATTTAAATAATGCCCCTATTGTGCTGTTTGGATTTTTCCTACATCATACAACAAACCGCTATTAATTAGAATTTCATTTGAATTTTCTAGAAGCATTTTAAAAGTTTCGTCCTATACATTAACACGGGAGCTGTCAGATTTATCACCACTCGGTGTCTTCTTCCTTTTTCAAGTTCGATTCCTCAATAAAAAAATAACAAAACTGCATCCGCATGCTTTCTACGGCGCAGCAAACATGGTGAAATAAATTTTACGTATTAATCGTAAACAGTAACTGAAAATTATCAGTTTGCAAATTTGAAGTGGCAGTGCGTCTTTCCAAGGAGTCAGGATGCAGTATCCTTTTTCTTGGTTTTCAATCGGTTTTCTAAGCAATATATGTTTTCGATAATCTTCAAAAGAAAGATCGAAAGTCTTCAAATATACCGCATATTCCGGATGATTCGGACCATGCAGTATCTAGTCGAAATCACGAATTGGTTACTACAATGAATTCGTTCTCACATTGCATATAAATTTATTTGAAAATAAACACTTAAATTTATACACCTTTCCTGAGATCTGACCCTTTTAACAATTTCCTGTAAGTTCTAGGAATAAGAATCCGGATGTAGTCATGATGGTCCTCGAAACTTGATATCATCACCATTGCACTTATTTTTGAGTTCTCATGTTATTTGATGTGTCACATGATGGGTTTTGATCCAAATCTGAAACTGGTCACTTTCCCGGGAGTAGCCGGAACATCAACCCGGATAAAGTCAATGTAGTTCTGGACATTTGATTTGATGAATTTGATTCTGGATCATGATCATAGGATTTATTTTTCAATTCTCATGTAATTTAAGGTGCGGCATGATGAGTTTTGATTTTAGGCTGAACTAGAATTAGCCTCTTCTCCGGGGGACTCTCCGGAACTAGTAAACTGTTTCCAGAAATTCAAAGGCAACATATAGGACAGTACCTTTCATTTGGTGGTTGTTTCATTCAAATCGGTTCGGTAGTTGCTTGGGAAACTGAATTAGAAGTTTCTTAACACACATACAATACCTACACACATACACACACAGACATTCAGTTCATTGAGTTGAGTTCGTTGTATATAACAGTCGGTCTTCCAGGCTTTGGGTTAAAAGTCGGATTTCCAAGATATAACTTCCTTGTAAGAGAGGGTAAGACGACCGTAGTAACTGAGTATGAGATCTAAGTATTTACCAATTTCAAGGGTTTCATAGACGTTCCAGAATTCTTGCCTCCCAGAACCGTATTTGCGCAAGTTTGCGCAAGATGAAACCCAAATTTTCGAAAAGCTGGTAAAAAAAACTTTAAAATAGGCCTATTGTGGTGTATGTGCGCATGTGTGCTCACATTTGACAACTTAGTTGAAGTTTTTTTTCCGATTCTCCATACATTTTATATGGGAGTAAAAAACCACGACTTTGTAGGACCCATATTTTGGAAAATTGTAGAGAGCACAATGTTCATCCAATCTTCATAAAATTTTGGAAAAAGAAACTTCAAATAGTATACAAAAGTAGAAAAATATATTCATTGTAAAATGAGGAAGTGGATTTTTCAACTTTTTTCCGCCTTGGAATCACTGTGCGCCGTTCGATCCTGCTGCTGGGAGAGCCATCCAGACACGCGGTTTCCGAGCGAACCGAAGCCAGTGGGCAGCTGTTCCCATGAATCCAAAATGGCCCTTTTCAGGGCCACCAAAACAACTTGAAAATAAAATTGACATGCCTTTGGGAGTGCTAGGGGCTGGATTTCGGGGTGGGCGATTGCGAAAAATATCTTTTGTGTTCCGAAGCCGCAATGTTTTCGACATGCGCTAATTCGGCAGTGTTGTACACACATAGGCCTAGTGGAAACCGTTTGTAATTGGAGGTGAATGTCACCCAAACAAGAAGAAAATCGCGGGAGAATTTTGCGCGCCGTTATGGAAAATCCGACTGCGACCATGAGATGGATCGGAAGACAACTGGGAATCACCCATACAACTGTGTCTCGGGAGGTAAAATCGTTTAAAGAGTCCCAGACGACCGAGTGGCGGGCTGAAAGTGGAAGAAAATCGAAAACAGCTAACCCTGTGAAGGCTCGGAAGGTGTTGGATTATTTCAAGTGTAATCCGAACCTTTCGATTCGCGACGCGGCTTTTATGGCAAAGTGTTCCGCCTGGTTCGTTCAGCAAACCATGAAACGAGGTGGGCTTCGATCCGCAAGGTACCGAACCGGCGTGATCAACAAAACCTGGCGGCCAAATCCCGCGCAAGGAAGCTGTCTCGAGAGTGGTTAACGAAACCGATGTGTGTGGTTATGGATGACGAAACCTCCATCAAGGCAGACGCAAAGCAGATACCGGGGCTGGAGTTCTACGTTGCCAAATCACGGTTTGATGTTTCGGAAGACATATGAAAGAAGAAATTGGACAAATTCACCAAAAAATATTTGCTCTGGCAGGCCATATGCCAATGCGGTAAACTGAGTGAACCGTACATTACATGGAAGACCATCAACAGCGAAATTTACCGCACCGTGTGCCTTAAAAAAGAGATTATGGGCCATAATGAAGGCCAAAGTTCGAGAATCTTCCAAGGTGTTTAAGAACGAGCTGGAGTTGAAGAAAGAATGGATGAAAGTGACCAAAAATGTCGGCTTGAAGAACACCGAGCACCAAGCAGACGACAGTTTTACCAAACCATTGGCGCACCTGAATTTGAAGGCCTTGATTCCACAAATAGGCATCGAGGATTAGGTTGGAGTTTTGGAATCGAATTGATCCTGATGTATTGAAGTATAAGGACTAAGGACTGTGCGTTAAAGAAAGTGGACATCTGTTTCTCAAAGGAAAATATTTATTTTTGAACAAAAAAGTAAAAATGTCTTCAGGGAGTGAGGGAGTTTGAGAGAGTATGACTGCTTGATAATGGACGACACAACCTATTGCAATGCCAATGTTAGGGACGAATGCCCCTTCAGGGTAAAGTATCATTGAAGAAGAAAAAATATATGCTGATTCAAAGCAGTTTCCGGGATTTGAGTTTTATACATCGGTTCAAAAAGGGAATATTGCTGAAAATTTTAACCAAAAATAACTGTCAAAGTTTCCAAAGAAATTTATCGTTTGGCACTATATGGGTGCGGTCACAGAAGTGACATTTTGATCACAACGCTCTCCATAAATGAAATTATTGAGGTGGAAGATTGTCTTAATGACTATTGCCATTCATTCGGAAACATAATAGTTTGGTGCTGCTTTGGCCTGACCTGGCATCTTGTCATTATGGAAAGCTGGCTCCGTCCGATCGAAATGTAGAGGGATTTTAAATCTTCTTAAAATTAATAGCATAGAGAACAACAAAAGTGCTTATTTATGCCAACGACATGAAACTATTCTTGGAAATAAGAAATTACGAGGACATCAACATATTCCAGAAAGAAATAGACATATTTCACACATTGTGCTTGAAGAGGCTACTGCAACCCAATATTTAAAAGTGTAATTTAATATCATTCCGCAGAATACGAAGTACACCAAATACATTAATCTCATTCGGAAATCAAGTTGTTGGAAAATTTGAAAAAGTTAGAGATTTAGGAGATGACTACTTTAACTCAATTATTCTTCAAACAAACAATATGCTGGGCTTTATAAAATACTTTGTCCTCAATTTTGTTGACCCCTACACAATAAAAAACATTAAACTTTGCTTATGTTACGTCTATTCTGGAATACTGCAGTATGGTCTGGTCCAAACAAAAACAATTTCTATTATATGATCTTAGGAAATTAGGGAGGACAATATTTCCTCTCCCATCTTATGAAGCGCACTGTATGCTAATCAATGTACAAACTCTGACGCAGCATCGTGAATGAATGTGCGCTTTATCGTGCTCATATACTACTGGTAGCTTAAATGGTTCTAACGAACTGTCTATTCGCACTCCCAAATCTGATTGCTATGTGAAGCAGAAGTCGTATGCCAAAAGTAATTCCAAATGAGCGGGAGAGGGGGATATGAAGGGGATTTGGGACTGTGAATAGACAGTTCGTTAGAACCATTTAAGCTATCGGTAGCATATGAGCAAGATCAAACGCACATTCTTTTGTCAGTCAAGGTGGTGGATTCGTTCCTGCCTTGACCTACTCCGCGTGGGGATGCATGGCAAAAGATTGTGTGCTTGTTTCGAAATACTACCTCACAATGCCCTCCGCTCAATATCAAAAACTACTTCTATTCAATTTTCACAGCGTGCCGTACGCTAACGGAATCTGAATACTTTCTGTTCACAACTTTGTTCTAGCAAAAAAAGTGCTGTCTACTCCTAGATGCTCATGGTGATGAGAAATTATTTCCTTCTCAAACAAACAATCGGTACGAATCAGATACAACGCATCCATTTGACTTAAACAAATATGTTGTTTATTTGTATTTTGATGAGCTGTTGAACAAATGTTTAAGTGTTATTTTTCAATGTTTCACTACTTTTCCGTTGAAAACTTTTTGCCTTGCACAATCTTCATATTGAAAAATATGCACATTTCTGTAAACAAAACTGTACAAGAGATACACTGGAACAAACACAGACAGGCAACCTTAGTCACTACGTACATCTGATTGCGTTTTCACCTATAAACTATAACATTTAGCTAATCATGTTTTTGTTGTTGCACGAAGCACGTAATCAATTATAATGTTTGAAAATTGGAAATATTCTTCTTATCATCATGCAACCCTAGGAGTGATGAGCAAATTCTGGTAGAACCAAAAATGTGTAGAGAAAGTATTGATAACGTTGATAACGAGAGCACTCTAGGTTGTGAAATTGAAAAGAAGTAGTTGAAATTGAGCGTAGGGCATGTATGAAAGGCAGTATCCGATCAAGCAGACAATCTCTACGCTCAATTTCAATTACTTCTATTCATTTTCACAACCTGCCGTGATCTTACGGACCTATCAATACTTTCTCTTCACATTTTTGGTTCTAGTAGAAATTGCTGTCCACTCCTAGGGTTGAATGATGATAAGAAGGATATTTCCAATTTTCAGCTAGAAACTGTAAGTTCTGGAAGTCTTCCTTTAGCTCAGTCGGTAAAGGCACGGCTTCAAAGCAACACCATGATGGAGGTGGCTGGGTTCGATTGCCGGTCTGGTCCAAAGAATGTTTCGTTAAGGAAAATTTCTCGACCCCGTGGGCATAGGATATGTTTGTACTTGACACACAATCCTACTAATGCAAAAATGGTATCTGGCATCGAAAGCTCTTAATCAATAACTGTGGAAGTGCATTTAGAATACTAAGTTAAGAGCAAGCAATGAGCTAATTGCGAAAGCAATAAGCTTGAAATGCTAAGAAGTTCAAGAAGTTTAAAACAACATGTGTCAGAGTTGGTGTCCTTGAAAGTTCATGTAGGAGGCTTTTCATATAAGGTTATTACCCTAAGAAGGATTCTACTATTTTTTTGATGTTTTCAAAACAGCCAGTTTTGCAAGCCTAATGGTATTCTAACTATGGAAATCCTAATATTTCAACTCAAAAGTTTCGTATACCGTAGACGCTTCATGGCATGCATTTATAATCTTGTCTTTTCGTACTTAAATAAATGCTGAATTGTAGAAAAAAGGCTTACGTAAGGTTATTGTTTGTATTAAAAGGGTAAAGAGTACTTTATTTGCAGGGGTCAAAATACAGGCGTGTAAAATTATCAAATATGCTGAAGTTTGCACCAGTATAACGCCGCACACTGGGACCAATCTGGAAAAAGACGGTCAAAAGTGTTTTCACACTGTTCCTCACATTTTAGCGCTTTGGTGTCTACGGAAAAGTTGTTAGACATTTTATTTCACATTTTTTTAAAAACTTATCAAAAGTTTTACTTAAGTGATACTTTACTTAAAAAAAACTAACTTTGTGTGAGTACAAGCTAGAAGGTTGGTGTCTTGAACAAAGTTTTAGAACTATATATTTAACGAAACTTTGCTGAAGATTGTTAGCACCTTTATCGAAAGAATTATGATATATAATTGAATTAGTATATAGACTTACTTAAAACTTGTTTTTTTTACTATATTGTGGCTAAAACCTTACCAGATTGATTGAAAATGTTCAACAAAGTTATCAATATTATTATAACGCACAACTTTGCTCAAGACGTCATAAGGCTAAATGGCTTTATTTGAGTTTTAAAGCGGATTTAAGTAAAAAAATATACAATTTTTCAACAACAATAACTCAGACACCGGCAAACTTTTGCAACCAAATTTTGAACAGTTTGGTCAATTATCAGTTAAAGTATACGTGTACAAAAAATCTGCGCCGGGTATCATCGGGTACATAAAGTTTTCAGTCCGTCTTTTCGGGCGTATCAATGTCGTTTTCTATCAATATTTTTTTAATCCCTAACATAATTAACCGCACCCTTGCTGGCTAGCACATTTAAAGGTTAAGTAGCCCACATTTGTTTCGTTTGTTTACAAATTGCAGTTGAGTTTGAGTTTCCAGTTGATTCAGATTGTGTGATTTGAAAATGCTCCGGAAACATGGCTGCAGAAATATAGTAGTTCAAGTACCATCAAAATGCAACATATCCGTGATTTCGTTCTGAAAAAAAAATCAAACTGTTTGTCGCAGGACGAAAGCAAGCGTATAAAGAAAAACGTGTCCAGGTTGTGCTCTGAATTTAAGAATCGCTGGAATAAGGCAGGAAGAACACAGAAAAGTTTTGAAGTAACAACAAGAATTGGTTGAATTGTAGTGCATTTACTTGTGGTAATGTGAAAGTTGGAATGCCCAGAAAACCGTTTTCTGACCTGCACAAAAAGAACAAAAGGTAGAGAGTTGAAGGATTGAGGCAGCAGGGAACCGCGAATGAATTGGCGTTTGCAGCAGGAATGAATTCTCGAAGTGAGGGATGCGAAGATTTGGCTAAACTTTTGCAAGAAGAATTACAGGCATGTCCTACCAGTACCAAACGAATGAGTCGAGCAGTGAAATCCAAAACTGATTTACAAAAGCATCGTATGTTGACAGCTGATGAAGGACTTGCGTTTTTTATTGATGGCGATTACAGTAAAGATACTGCTTCGAAAGACATCTAAGCAATGCAACGCTCATAAATATACCCTAGCTACAAAAATCTTGTGGAGGCCCCTGAAAAATGTCTGCCAGACCGTAACAGAATCGTCATCTCAGAGGTATCTTGTTATGGTTGTATTTGAAGGAGGGTTTTTAACCCACTGGTAATTTGTTCTTTACATAGGTATCTGCTGAGGTTGACGTACAGAGTTTGCTGGATCACACAGTTCAGCGAATACTATCTCTGGCTTTGGAGATAGAAGGTTTGAATGATGTAGCTCTTGAAGATCTTAAGCTTTTATCGAAATGGGGTTTTGACGACTCATCGGTTCATTCAAACTACAAGCAAAGGTATGAAGGGGTAGATGAAGATGACAGTGCATTTTTTATTACATCTATGTTACCATTGATGCTTCGCCTCCGTAGCAATCCAGATCTATTTTGTGGATGAGTCGTATGCCTTCATTTACAAGGTTATGCCGACCGATTAGAATCCAATTCAAGAAGGAAACTGTTGCATTGTCCTTGCATGAAAAGGAATTCCTTGACGCACAAATCGAAAGATTAATGCCAAACTTGATCTCAAACTTTCGAATCTATCATACAATTATTTGTAGTATGATCGATGAAAAAGTTTGCTCTGCTTTGACCGGAATCTTGTCGCAAAAATGTTGTGTTTGCCAAGCATCCCCAAAGCAATTTAACAACATTAGAGCAATGGTCTGGATCAGTCAAGAAAGCCACATTCGAAAAAACATCATTCGAAAAATTACCGGGTTGGCAGAGACAATCATTGAGAACTTTTCTGTCATAGTGAGCGTACTGGCATGTGGCAGGCAAATAAACACTGACTCTTCTAAAGCATTTTACTGCGAGACGGCCAAATACTATGTTGAGTTGTACGGATGGTATTACATGCCGCAGTCTGTTCACCGAATACTGATACACGGTGCAGACATTATAAAAGCAGCATTACTACCAATCTGAAGTCTTTTAGAGGAGCCACAAGAATGCCGCTACAAAGATTTAAAATGCTATAGAGAAAATCGGGCACGAAGGTAAGTTAACAGTAACTGAACATTATCACAAATATTCATAATTACTGAAATATATATTCATTTCTCTACAGGACTGCCACCAATTAAGATCTTTTCACACAATTGCAAATGACATCCCACCCGTTGATAGGGAGTCTTAGACGACCAAATGTCAAAACATCTATGCAACTTTTACCAGCTGAAATTTTTTTTTTTGGAAAATTCCCAAGACCAAGCCTGATTCAGACACAGAAGCTGAGGAAGAAGGTAATCAGTGAGGCTTTATTAAAAATTAACATGATTTAAAGCTTTCATAATAGCAACAAATCAATCTGAAATAGCCAAAACCTATTAAAAAATGAAATACATTAATTTTAACAAATTTGTCTGAATCAAAGAACTAAGAACTGGGGGCGACCCCGGCGTATTGGTTAACATCCATACCTCTCACGCCTAAGTCACGAGTTCGAATCTCACCCCCGGAGAAGTTACGAAAAATGCCTAAAAGTGGTGTTTGAGTGACTACGACGGGAGATGAACCAGCCCGAGGCTGAAAATCTCGATAATCAAGACAAAAAAAAAAAGAACTAAGAACTGACGAGCTCGCAATAAGTTTTGATTCCTATGCAGAGATATATCAAAGACATTAATAACAGCTTTGTGAAATTGAATAATACCGTACTTATTTTTAGGTAAATTAATTACTGGCGAAATTGTATAATCAGAGTTCATAAGTAACACTTGCAATACCACTTATTATATATTCAGTAATTTAAACACGTTCAAAGCAGCTAAATAAATCTGATTACTTTCATTGAAACTTGAAAATCCATTGCCTACGAAATTTATCACACTATGTACTGCACACTCATATGAATTCACAGATTTCAGAAATATTTTACCGGAATCTTGACAACAGATCGTTTTGTAATCAATTTTTATGGATGCCGGTAGAATTTAACAGATTTCACGAAATATTTGTACATATGTAAAAGTTTATCAAAATTAAAAAGATAGGTACACCCGAAGAGATGGACTGAAAACTTTATGTACCCGATGATACCCGGCGCAGATTTTTTGTTCACGTATATTTTAAGTGATAATTGACCAAACTGTTCAAAATTTGGTTGCAAAAGTTTGCCGGTGTCTGAGTTATTGTTGTTGAAAAATTGTATATTTTTTTACTTAAATCCGCTTTAAAACTCAAATAAAGCCATTTAGACTTACGTCTTGAGCAAAGTTGTGCGTTTTAATAATATTGATAACTTTGTTGAACATTTTCAATCAATCTGGTAAACTTTGAGCCACAATAAAGTAAAAAAACTAGTTTTAAGTAAGTCTATATACTAATTCAATTATATATCAGAATGCTTTCGATATAGGTACTAACAATCTTCAGCAAAGTTTCGTTAAATATATAGTTCTAAAACTTTGTTGAAGACACCAACCTTCTAGCTTGTACTCACACAAAGTTAGTTTTTTTAAGTAAAGTATCACTTAAGTAAAACTTTTGATAAGTTTTTAAAAAAATGTGAAATAAAATTTCCAACAACTTTTCCGTAGACACCAAAGCGCTAAAATGTGAGGAACAGTGTGAAAACACATTTGACCGTCTTTTTTTAGATTGGTCCCACTGTGCGCCGTCATGAAACGTATCCATATCGCATTAATTGATAACTAGTTATTTTTTATGCCTGCATCATATCGTTTACCTTTATCTCTCAGCACTTGTGTAGCAGCTTAAACGTTTCCAACAGTGTGTTTCAAAATGCGTGGACTTTCCACGGAACAACGTCAAAATATTGTGCACAAAAGGTGTACAGAACCCGGAATATCACTGAGGAAGTTGGAAAACATGGAAGCAGTAAGTGTAAAAGCCGTGCAAACAGCGATCAGGATGTTCAGTGAGGATAACATGATTGGATCGAACAAAAGGTTCTACTATTCCTCGTTACGATAAACGTATAATGAAGGCATTCGAGCACAAGAAGGAGGTGTCAGAGCACTTTGAATTCCAATGTTAATCATATCAAAGAACATTTGAATCTTCTAAGCTAGAAAAAGCAGAAGCAGCTGAAACAGAGTTCGAAACAAGAAGCATCATGCCCAGAATGCAAAAGTCAATACGATGTTTGCTGGGAGTTCGAACTGTATAATCATGGATGATGAAACCTACGTGAATTCGAGTACAAATAGATCTCAAATCGGAGCCACAATATTATAAGATACGTAAAGGGAAAGTATTGAACCAGTCTGAGACATCCATTCAAGTCAATAAGTTTGGCATGGAAGCTATGGTCTGGCAAACTATTTGTTGTTGTGGTAGGATTTCGCAACCCTTCATCATAACTGCTGAGATGAACAGTGAAATACATCAGAGAATGCTTGCACAACTAACTTCTACCCATGATTCGAAGCCACAAGGATCCTATTGCTTCCTGGTCAGATCTTGCATCTTGCCAGTACTCGCAGTTGAAATTTTGGTCATTGGCGAAGGCACATCTTAGGAAACGTGTCGCGGCAGTAGATTCCATTCAACAGTTTGAAAAATATTGGAAGAAAGTGCCAGAACTAGTCGCTAAGACATCTATGCTGAGTCTTATGAAGAACACTCGCAAGAAGCTGCGCCAGCTAGCATACCATCGCTAGATTTTTAGAACATTAATCTGATGTGCTACTGTGTGTTTACAGTATATCTAGTTAGAATTAAATTTCGCACCATATATTCTGAGGCAGTCTTTTCGAGAATTTGACTACAAACCTGAGCCATACCAACAAAAAAAGAACTTATTTGCGTTTCCCATGCAATTCTCATAGGATCGAAAAATCAACTAACTTTGAAATTAATCCTAATTATTTTTTTGTTACTTATACATATTGCCTTCTAACCTTCTCATATATAATAAATTTAAACCAAGATTTTGAATTGGAGATCATTTATTGTGTCTTCATTATTCGAGTATGAGAAACCAGATAGGGTAGGTTACCATGATCATTCACCCCAAATTAACAGTTCAACCTTGAGGTCATTTTGGTTTAGTCATGTTTTCCCTTTAAATACAAGCGTTTTCTTAATGTAAGTTGGTATTCAGCTGTGCCAAAAACAGATCAGCTAAAATTCAAAGAAATCCATATATCCAGAATCAATGATCTGGTTATTAGCGAAAAAATAATCCAGAACAAAAATTGGATACATCTGTTCTCCCAGTTATTAAACATTATGGAAACTTGCATTGATTATTGATGTCAATATCCAAAACCATCAAATAACCCATATGAACCATTATCTCTTCTGAACTAATCTGAATTCTTGACGTGTTCTATCTATGCTATACTCATTCAATTCCAATTTAACTTCCCAAAATAAAAATCCAAACCATAGCCCAGACCGCTGGTGGTTGATGAAAATCTCTCACACCCCATCCCACCACACCAGTTCCATCTATTACCATCATTAAAAAATGAGTGCCCGTAAAACACCTCCATTGAGATTCACCAGAAACAATTTCCCTTCGATAAAACTCCCCACCTCCACCCCATCTCTTTAAGCGTGAACCTCCTAGGAACTCGCATTCCAACGCTCGCTCGCCATCATCGCCACCAACTGCGGCGAGTGCGAAAGCTTAACCGCAAAAGCGAGCATAAATAAGCAATGACCGAACCTCTTGAAAGGGTATTGGATTTCCTTCTCGGCTGACTGTTCCATCAGCGCGCGGTGTGAAGCGAGAGCGATTTCGAGCACGCCTTCCATAGTAGGCCACGCCCAAACTCTTCCTACCGCTCTTTACGGTGTTTGTCGACTCTTCTTTCGCCTGCTGACGATTAGCGAGGGCATTGGTATTGGTGATCGATTAACTCACAGCGTATTCGTGGTAATACGGTTCTCTCAGTCTTACCTTCATGCTCTCTTCTCGCTCTATCCCGCTTTGATTAATGGCCAAAGAGCTGAGGATACCAATACCAGTGCAACCCAACCGGGTATGACTGTGTGAGTTCGTTGGTGATTTCAATATGGTAATTTTTACGAGCTGCCAAAGTGATTATACTTTTCTCACTCACTCCCCTTTGATTTTGACCCGGATCGGCGACGGTAGAGAAGCCCAATTATAAAATGATTAACCGGTTTCACTCCTCTCACCGCTCTTCGCCCTGAAAGAAGCTAAATGACGGTGTAACATGCGATTTACACCGTACCAATTCTCATCGTCCGTCGCTAGCCCCTCAACTGGGCAGAATACCCCACGTGTGCGAAGAAGAGCGGAGTGGTCAATTGATTTGTGTTCGGCTCTGCTTCCACCGGCTCACACGGCGACCTGTTTGTTCATAAATAAACTTTTTACACCATAAAATTTTAATGCTGTTCACATTTCTGGCTGTGTGCAGCTATATTTGCGTTTTATGTTCTTTTGAAGTTCTGAGCTCTTTCAGTTCGCTGCATATCGCATCCTCGTTTCTTCCAGTGATTTTCGTTTCAAGTCCTTCTCGTTTTGCTGCTTCCCCTCTGCGCCCTTCGCACCTCTGACTGTTCGCTTCTTTTTTTGTTATCATCTTTTAGTCTCTTTGATGTCCGTTGCTTGAACCCGTTCAAGTAGTGGTTTTTCTTGCTCAAGTGCAAATCAATGCAATCGGCTACGTGGACTGCTACCTTCTTTCCCCGATGTGTCTCGTCGGTTGATGGGGTGGAAAAAAAAAGTGGAAAATAATCGCGCGACCAAATTGAAGGCTTCTTGGTCGCTCTGTAATGACCATTAGGCAAATTAATGGCCACCGAGGTGGTAATAAATAATTTTTATCATATTTGTTCTGACCGGACTGGAGTGCGGATCGGATGCGTTCGGTTTGGTTCGGGTTCAGTCAGCGGTTGAGTTATGCACTCAATGTGTGCTGATCGGAAGGTGTGCCGCCGTCTCCGTTCCAATTCACGGCTGCATAACCTCTTGAATAGAGGGGAACTGTACTGGTGGCAAAGTTAAATCGAGTACATGCCGCTGATATCTAGGCCATGCTTTGTAAATGTGAATTTTGATTTGACTTTACTCAAGAATTCATCTAAAGTTATCGAACTTTACTAATTGTTATAAAATGGACTCTAAGCAACTTATTTTTAGCTTAGATAAAGGGAGTATTCGATATAAATGACACACGCGTATTTACTCACCCAAATTAACGGATGTTCTTGAAGTTCTCACGGGATGAAAACCTATATTGCTTTGATTTATAAGATTTGCTTTATTCAATTTCATCTACCATCGCAAATGCCCGCACATTCCTTTTCACTCCTCCCATCAAATTTTGTACAACCGATCCTCCCTGTTTTGTGTTGTTTTTACCGAAAATTTCTTCAACTCTATCTCTGTTTTAATAATTCTGTGATATTTGCGAAGTTTCGTTTTCATAAATGTCCAGAATTTTTCAATTGGGCGAAGTTCCGATGAATTTGGTGGGTTCATATATTCTGGCACAAAATTGATTACGGAGCGCTTATTTCATCACATCCGTAAATCACCTACCAGATCAGGAACTTCTTTGAAAATTTATATAATTTTTTTTTCGAACATGCTCCGGAACATCGAACTTACATTTGGCAATGAATCTTGCCCAGAAAATTGACAGACGTCGGACTTGATGTTTTGCGTTCCATTCCGATTTGAGAATGTTTGGACCTTGTAAACATGTAAGCCAGCACGCTCCATGGGTTTCTGCACAAAACCGACTGACGTCTTGGACATTTTAGCGTCAACTCTAATTGACATGACTGGAACTACACAGAAAAAGATAATTAATTTTAACAAGCGCGTAAAATTTCCCCTCGTGTAATTCCAAGCCGAAGGAGCGCAAACAACGATATTGTTTGCAATCTTTCATACAACTGGCTAGATTTAGGCGTTATCTGGCTTAAATTTACATGAAATATCCCATTATTTTCTGCCAAATCTAGCATTCCCTTTATGTGCATTAGATAACGCAGAAAATTCAGTGTTTCTTTTTATCTGTGTACTGTATGAATAACTATGAAACTTAAGAACAATAAACTGTGAATAAAATTTACTCAAACTATTAAGTTTTTTACTCGTACACTTCGAAAGTTACAGAATATTTTTGGTGTGACATTTCCATCAAACAAATACTTTACACACTTAGAAATTTTGAATTTTACACGACATCTAATCAATGTTTGTAAATAGTCGGGGAACGTAAAGTCGGGGAACGTAATATTCGGGAGACGTAAAGAAAGATTTCGTGTGAAATTATGTCTCCTGAAACTGACACATACGCAATTCGACAAAAGATGTGTTCGGTTGAATTTATTTTCTCATCTCTTTCAACACATTCTTATGCGCTAAAGGACGCTTGCATGTGTCGGTCTCAGGGACAGAAATTTACACGAGATTTTGGTAGTGTGTAGAGCTTGTATGATGCTGCAATCAGTTATATTGGTAAACTGGTACAGCATTCATCTTGCGAGAGAGTTCTGGTATTGCGTATCGAAAGATCTACTTGAAACTAGAAAAGACGTACTCCCGGATAACTACACAGAAAAAAATACTTAATTTTAACAAGCGTGTAAAATATCCTCTCGTTTAAACCCAAGCTAGAGGAGACGTAAACAAGGAAATTGTTTGCAACTTTTCATGTTCTATACAACAATATTGGCAATCTTTCATACAACAGGCTGGATTCAGGCGTTATCTGGCATAAATTTACATGAAATATCCCTTTATTTTCTGGCAAATCTAGCATTCCCTTTATGTGCATTAGATAACGCAGAAAATTCAATGTTTCTTTTTATCTGTGTAGCCCAGTAGCATGAAATCCCTAAACTGAGTCAAAGGGCCGGCATGCTACTGAGTAATTCGGTGGGGCGCGCGGAACAAAGGGTGCAGAAACTGTGGAGTTCTTATTGTGATCAGGACTATTGAAAGAATGGAAACTAAAGTGTGCAATATATTAAAGAATTATTTTACGGAACTGCAAATTTTATTGGGCTTTTGTGGGGTGTGTCAAGTGGTTTCTGCTGCTTTGGTACGTACCATGGAGGGGGGGGGGGGGGGTTCTGTTGCAGGACGACGGCGAGCGTTCACGGATGGTGGTGATTTACGTTGCTGGCGTGGATATTAGTTGACCGCGATGACGGATTGATGGCTTGGGCGCCGTATTGTCCTTCGACATTGGCGGAACGGGGACTTCGATTCCCAAGTAACATTGCCAAAACCATTCAGCTTTATTAAGCTTGATTAAGCCACTAGAAATCAATTTAGTTTTATTATGGCAGTAATAGGTGCCAATACGTTTCAAATTTTAGTCAGGTTTATGAAAACCAACACAGCTTCTTTAAGAGGATCTGAAAACCTTGTCTTCTAAAATTCCCTCTACTCCTATCAAAGGTTTTATTTTGGCTTTATGAACTCGTGAAATGCTGATTTGAAGTGCCGTTGTAGGACTCATTCTAATTATCTTATTATAGTCAGATGAAAAGGCATTTTAAAACTATTCTGCCTGAAGTAAGCGTAATAAAAAGGCAAATTGGCATTGTGGCAAGCCACAAAATGACCAAATAGTTTTATAGTAGCCATATCGGAGATAAATTGGCTCTTTGGCGAAACTGTGATTCCATCCGATCGCAATATTGCAATATATGAAATAATTGAAATGTGGAAAACTAAATACACCAAATTTAAAATGTAATGCGAATGAACTGTAGATAAGGAACCAATTTTGGCATTCTTCTAGATAACCTTATTGAATTCCATTTTCAGGAAATTTATGATTAATTTATCGAATATATTTGTTTCAATTTTGTTTCTGTTGATGTACATTTATTTTCGGCTCTTATTGTGCCAACGTTCACCATAAAATTAAATGTGCATATGATTTGAAGCATGATACGCTATGTAAAACTCATATTTTTTTTGATATTTTGCTGTGAATATTTGGTCTTATGCTAGTTTTGATGGCAGCCAATAGGTTTTATTAAGGTTCTCAAGTGGTCATAACATCTTTCACTGGAACATTTTCAAAATCTGTATGGTCTTGTGAAGGTTTTATTAATTTGTTTTCACAGCCGTCTATAGAGTGGACCACTTTGTACACATTTCAGCTTTAAAGATACATAGACGAGGCATTGGTGGACAAAACAGTTTTGAATGTAGTTTTATCAAGAAACCGGGAGGAGTGCTATACGACTGGAATAAACCTTCAATTGTTACTTGGACTGTTGGAATGGGCACCCCGATAGGGTTGACCAGACCTCAACCCTATCGAAAATTTGTTGTTGATTTTTGATAGACCGGTTGATGAAGGTGAAGTGACGAACCAGAGCAATTTGTTCACAACTTTGAATGAAGCCTGGCAGAACATCGACGAAAAATACCTCCACAATTTCGTCGAAAGCATTCCAAGACGTTTACAAGCAATGATTCAGGCGAAACATGACGAAAGGCATACTAAATACTGAAATCTCCTTGTGTACGCTTCACTTTTCACAGTTCCTCCATTGATTATGATCTCTCCATGAAGCAAGCTATTCAAGGAGTTCCAGATTTACTTCGACCTAATTCCTCATATTTTCATTAGAAAGTACCAACATGTCAATTGCAATAAAAGAATTATCACGAATAGCTCGCGCATTGATGGATCCACTGGTTTCTGAGTCTATTTTGATTACTCTTCTACCTTCCGAAAACATCAGGAACCTTTTTCTGTATATGTTGCTGAGCTGGCAGCAATCAACTTCATATTAAAGATGATTTCCGATATTCCCATAGACCATCATTGGGAGCAGATGCCTGCGTTGATTGAAAGATTATTTAGAATTACCTTTGTATGGGTCCTCTCACAATGCTCAATTCCAGGCAATGAGAAGGCGGACTCTCTAGCAAAGGTGGGTGCACCAGGAGGCGAGAAAAAGTAATTCTCTTGGGCGGTGGTTACATTCCATTATTCCAAATGTTTCGTCGAGATCGTGGATCAAAGGTCTGGATGTAAGCCGCGGTTTCACTCGTGTGATGTCAAGACTTATGTCCAACCACTACTCGCTAGACGCACATCTCTACAGAATTAACCTCGTCGATAGCAATTTATGTAGGTGTAGAACCGGTTATGATGACATCGCTCACGCAGTTTGGCATTGTCCGGATAATGATGCCTCCAGAGCACGACTATTGGATACCCTAGTGGCCCGAGGTAGACAATCCATCCGCGAGGTAAAAGATGTTTTGGGAATGCGTGATCTTCCCTGAAAGCAAGCAATTTGTGAATCCCTTTGTTTGTCTGACCTTAATATGTAACGTCATCACACCCCCTATTCCAGTAAATTTCCTGCCATTGTGTCCTAGCTTTACTATTCTTTTGTTTCCGGGCTCCTTGTAAAGGGTGTATTCGATAAAAATGGCACACACATATATACTCATCAAAATTAAACTGATTATCGGATTTTCTTGAAATTTTCAGGGAATGAAGAACTACTAATGAGTTTTGATTTACAACATTTGTTTTATTCAATTTTGTCTCCCATTCCGAATGCCCGCACCTTCCTTTTCACTCCACCCATCAAATTTTGTACAACCGATTTTCCCAGTGTTTTTGTTGTTTTTACCCATATTTTCTTCAATGCTAGCTCTGTTTTTATAGTTTTGGGATGTTTGCGAAGTTCCGTTTTCATAATTGCCCAGAATTTTTCAATTGGACGAAGTCTCGGTGAATTTGGTGGGTTCATATCCTTTGGCACAAAATTGACTCCGTTGGCTCGGTACCACTCCAATACGTTTCGAGCGTAGTGGCAGGATGCTAGATCAGGCCAAAACAGAGTTGATCCTTGGTGCTTCTTAATGTTGCCATTCTTAAGGCACTCTTCCGTGTAAATCGCACTGTTTATTGTTCCGGAAGTGATGAAGGGAGCACTTATTTCACCACATCCGCAAATCGCCTGCCAGATTAGAAACTTCTTTGCAAATTTCGATAGTTTCTTCTTTTGAACATCCTCCGGAACATCGAACTTCGACTTGGCAACGAAATATTCTTGCCCAGGAAGTTGACGGAAGTCGGCCTTGACGTATGTTTCGTCATCCATCACGATGCAACCGGATTTGGTGAGCAGCTTCGTGTAAAGTTTCCGGGCGCGGGTTTTCGCAGTGATGTTTTGTTTTTCATTCCGGTTTGGGGCTTTTTGCACTTTGTAAACATGTAACCCAGCACGCTTCATGATTTTCTGCACAAAACCGACTGACACCTTAGACTTTTTAGCGACATCTCGAATTGACATGTTTGGACGGTTCTTGAATTGTTGTACGACTTTCCTGGCCATTTTACTGTCCATTGGACCACTTTTACGACCACTCTCTTCCTTCCTTTGGACACTCAGACGCTCCTTGAAGGTTCTTATTACACGAGACACAGTTGTATTTGCAATTCCAAGACTTTTAGCAATCCACCGGTGGGACGCCCCTTTGATTGTGAGTGCACAAAATTTTCTCACGGACAATTTCTTGTGTCGACGACATGGCTGGAACTACTGAGTGTATAACTTTGAAACTTGGCAGATGTAAATAGTACACTATGGATAAGATATACTCAAATTTCTAGGTTTTTTACTCACACGATTCAAAAGTTACAGAAGATTTTCTGTGTGCCATTTTTTTCGAATACACCCTTTAGGAGAAAACAATACAAAATGCAGTGGTGGGGTGCCACTCAATAAAAATGTTCAAATCTTCTAAACTTTAACTTTAATGGAATGATAGTTTATAAATTTATACGTAAAACAGCATAACTCATAATTTTAAATTACAATAAGACACTAAATACACTAAAGTATGATCAAATTGAAGAAAATGTCATCACTGTCCCTCACATGTAAATAATTGTGTTATTAAAAAAAGCTTTTCCCAGGCGTTAACATCCATGGTTCATAATAAATTCACTTCACATGTATCGCACACAACTATTTGGACAAAACTATGGAAAACTAAAACTAGAGCAGAACGCACCGCATCTGTCTAAACGCTTAGAAAAAAGTACCCAGTGGAACGATTATGTGTGAGAAACCAACTTTGGGTATAATCATGCTAACCTGCCGTTGAGTATAATTAACTTACTTCTGGTAAATTCCATCTAAAAAATAAGTTATTTTAATCCAAAGGTAGGTAAATATAATTTTACTCAATAAAACCATATATTGGCTTCTACACTTAACCGCTTCGTTGGGTACTTTTTTCGAAGCGTGTATATAATGAGGAGTTGGCAACATCTTGCAACATTTTATCTTTATGCTTCACCCATTGGCTACTTGATTACCCAACAGAGCTAAAAGGATGTTTTGCAACCTACTCACTTTACAACTCTTTATTTATTATATACAGTTATTTTTTTAGGCGTGTTTTTACCCTTTTACATGCTATCCCTATTATATGTATTGTGGTGCATCATTTCCCAGTGTTATGGTGCGTCTTATCCCAATTATGAGCATTGAAACAGGCGTTTTACCCTGGTGTCGCCCTGGGATCAAATTGGAAAAGGTTTAAAAAATCATGAAAAATCATCGTTTTTTATTCAAATCACATCTGATCAACAACGAATACATCGTAATGCACCATACTCAATAACTTCTTCCTAAATTTTAGCTTGCATTGCCTAGTAATACACGGTGTTGATTAAACGTTGCGTTCTGTACCATCCTCCTTTACATTCCCAGCAAGCTATTGGTCAACCATCAGCGGCTAACTCCTGAGAGGAGCTATAGGTTACCGAGGACTTGATAATTATCAACCTAAATAATTGACCTGCCTAGTCGCTTCCAAACGATAATGTGATCCATTAACCTAGAGCTAGCCGCGACTAGTTGGTGCCCCCATTACTAACCCCATATAGCAGAACATTGTAAATAACAATTTTTAGAATCGGCTCCGCGAAGTGTCACATAAGTCTGAGCCTCAAACTATTAAAAAAATACTGAAATCTTCTTTTACTTTGTTTTTATTTCAATTCTAATTGCATATTTATACATCGGAAGAAAGAGATGAATTTTATTGAAAAGACTCCCAAGTTGTCTCTGAAAATGAAAAGGGCGTCACTCTTCGAGAATAATCGTTTCGGTGAGTATTTTTTTTCAATACCTTTCGACATTCGCGATGGTCTGCTACTGAACGGAAATATTTTGTTTATGAAGACCTAAATAGTCTAGGTAAAGTTGAAAATGATCTATGATTCTTACCTGTAGAAGCAACTAATCAGTCACAGCGTGGGCGAGTCTAAATTCCGCGAAATTCACGCCCATTTCTGTTTTCTTTATTGGTAAAATAAGCTACAAAATTCCTGTTAATCATAGTTATTTCATCTAATTAAGGGTATGCATAATTTTAAGTCTTACATAAGTGATTCTCACTTATGCAAATGGACCTTGAGAGCCATCAAACTCTTCGATATTTCGATTTATAATACAAATACTTGTATCACCTCATATTCGAAGTTAATGTCTGGGTAACAAGTCTCACATATTAACGGTTACAGTTCAACATAATTCCGTTCAGTTATACATATATATGTATATTTTTAGGATTGTGTTTAAGATTTAATTACTATTAAGCTTACTTCTTCCTTTTCTGAGCCGTTACAACATGAATTAGTTCGGAGATTTAGTTTATACCCAAGTGCCTAATGTGTAATGTTGTAATGTTATGTTATCTTTATCGCTTTATTTTGTTTAGAATTCTTACCTTTTGACTCTAGCAATTTGTGCTAAGCTGTGTGCTATTTTGACACTTAGTTACAACTAAGTTTGAGTATATTTAGGATTTGTTTTTAACGTTATTTTAAGTGATTTACACGTCGATTAATAATGCACCTTATCGCGATTTTTAACGGTTTTCAGATTTGTTCGCTTTGACCTATAGTCAAACAACAATCCCTTGTATCGAAAATAGGCATAGTTGGTCATTGGCGTAGGTTGTCAGTGGGTGCAGTAGTGGGTGCAGTACAGTGTGGCAAAATAAAAGTGATGCTCATTTGTGATTTCTTCGAAACAATTTATACAATTATCGGTGAACCCTACGGTTTGAAACAGTGACTTGTTGCCTTGTTATTTAAAATGAGTGAAAAATACAATCCTGTTTAAGTTTTATACAAATTTTTAGTATATTGCATCTTCAATAATTTCAAGAGTTCTCCTTAAACCTAAGAAATTCCTCCTTGTTATCGAGACACTTTCTAAAAATCTTTTATTTCAAATGTTCTGCTATTTCACATACGAATAAAATATGTTTGAATACTGATATCAAATGCTGAATGAAAAACTTTTAATGCAAAAATAAAAATCTTTTTCTTGTCACAGGAGTTTAGTATGGAAATACAATTCTTTAAGATGAAAAAAAAAAATTAATGAAATCTCTTTCAACGTGCTAGAGACTGGACTCGAAAAAATGAGACACACAAAAATGATCACCAAAAATTCATTTGAAATCGGATACTTCTCAAATTTTCAGGAATTAAATAAATATATATCAGCTATGTTTTGGGATAATTTTTTTATTGAATTTTCTCCCCCAAGCTGAATGCTCGTACATTTCTCTTAACACTGCTCATGAGATCTTGGGCGAGGCTTTGTCCATCTTCCTTACACAATTTTTCCCAGTTTTTCTTCAAAGCTTCATCGGTTTTGAATGTTTTTCCGCTTTTCTTCAACTTCTTCTTCATTATCGCCCAAAACTTTTCGATCGGACGAAGTTCTGGTGTATTTGGCGGGTTCGCATCCTTTGGGACCACATTAACGCCCTTCGCTTCGTACCAATCCATTACAGGCTTGGCGTAATGGCACGAAACGAGGTGAGAGCGGAGGAAGATCAGCAAGCGCTTCTGCAAGCATTCCTCTCGATAAATCTACCCGTTTATGGAGCCGATTGTAACGAACGGCTTGCTGTACCGTCCGCACTCGCAGATCGCCTGCCACAACAGGTACTTCTTTCTCTTCCGGAACTTTTCCGGAACCTCCATGCAGGACGTACCGACAAAAAACTCGAGGCCGGGGATTTGTTTGAAGTCCGCCTTGATATAAGTCTCGTCGTCCATGACGAGACAGCCTGGCTTGACCAACCACTCACGGTACAGCTTCCGCGCACACAATTTGGCCACCGTGTTTTGCTTGTCAGTCCGGTTTAGCGCCTTCCTGACCTTAAAAACACGTAGCCCAGCCCACTTCATGGTCTGCTGGACGAACTACTTCGACGAATTGACCTTTTTGGCCACGTCTCGGGTGGAAATGTTTGGGTTATTCTTAAAGTACTGCCTTATCTTCCGCGCCTTCCCTAGGTATTCCGTTTTCGGGTTTCGGCCGCTTCCAGCGCGTCGCTCGATGGTCTTTGTCTCCTGAAACATCTTCACAACGCGGGATACGGTGGAATGGTGGATTCCAAGCCTTTTGCCGATCTTTCTGTGTGACTGACCAGGATTATCGATCATCGCACCCAAGATTTGCTGGCGTAGCTCTTCTTGTTTTAAATGCATCTTGAAAACTACTTGACAGATCGCGATAAAATTTTGCACACATAAACATAACACTCTAAATTAGTTTTATCCAAAATTTCACTCACGCGATAAAATTTTACACCCAAAACAAAGTGTCGCATTTTTTTGGAGTCCAATCTTTACAATAGACCATATGACAAAATAGGTAAAAACATGTCCTTAAATTGGGCCTACCAGTTTCTTCCATATTAAAGGTTTATATTTAAAGGTGTGCTCCATCAAATTGCATCATGGAAAAGACGCTGTAGAAAATTATTTTCTGTATTTTCACTTTAAAATTAGGGTAGAAGTAGTTTAAATTGTTTTTTTTTGTATTTTTACCGCTGTCAGTTTTTTCAAAAATTGAAAAAATATCATCCGAAAAGCATCGTCACGAATTGATTTTTTGCAAGCAGCTGGAAAATCCTCAACTCTCTCATCGGGACATCTGAAAACAACTCGGAATCGTGCAGTCAACGGTGAGTCGTGTGATTAATGGATGTTCAATCTTAGTGACCAGGATCCGAAGCGTGTCGTGAAAGCGTTTAAACGGAATCCCAATGCTTCGGTTGGGTTGAGTTGAATTGAATAAAAGTTGAATATATCGTAGTTTTTCGTTCAGAAATCCAAAGACCGGGAGGGACTGCATACGTACAAAATGTAGAAGGCTTCAAATTGTGACGAACGGCAAAATACGGTGGGAATGTCACGGGCCTGGAAACTGTACATCCAGATGCTGACGAAGCCTCATTGTCTTATCATGGATGATGAGACTAACGTCAAAGCGGACTTCTGGCAGCTTTCATGGCTACTGTTCTTCACCGCCCAGCACAAGTTTGATTTTCCGGAGGAAGTAAGGATGCAGGAACTCTCATAGTTTGCCAAGAAATACAGGATTTTACAAGCGATCTGCTCATATGTCAAACGTTCATGTCTACCGGGACTGTAATAGGGGAGATCTATCTCAAGGAATGCACAGAAGCGTCTGCTTCCTCTGTTAAAGCAACACGAGGTCTCTAAGATCTTCTGGCCGGACCGCGCTTCGTGCCACTATTCAAATGTAGTGCTGGAGTAGCACGAAGACAACGGGGCTTAAGCTTAACGTTTGAAAATGATCGGTCAACTATGTAATTTTCCAAAGCGTTTTTTCGTGATGCAATTTGATTTGGGACACCCTTTAGTAATAGAATAGTTCATTGGGAACTTGTGATTATTTTTTGCATTTCTGGGTTATTACGAATAAAAGGTAATTCTACTAATTTTAGCCAAATTAAGGTCATTTGAAGATTTTGAAATTACATTGAAAGGAATACTAGGTTTTCAATTCCTTGAGGAGAAGATCATTATCAAATTCCGGGAGATGGCTGACATAACAGCCCTTAATCTTCTAATATTTTTTTGGCGAAAAAAATCGTCCAGAACGTTTGTAAGAATTTTTGGAAACCCGTAGATGCTCAATTGTTCGGAAGACTAGTGATTGATTTGTTAGATTTTTTTGAGAGTTTGTATTGATATGCTTTTTTATCGCTTTGTAGTAACTGACCAAGCAAGGTAAGAAATACACGAAACCATATTTACATTGCAGGTGAAATTACAGAAAAACAATTTACTTCTAGCTACAAATGATCAATCCCATTAAAAACAAAACAAATTACCGTCAGTTCGAATGGTTAATTGAACTGAATAAATTTAATGTGGCTATCGCCAGAGGTTTTTGAGGGGTGGAGCCAGATAAACTAATGCTCAACGGAAGTGCCAGGAAATTGACCAGGAGTTTGATTCATTAAGATCACCAATGCGCTTTGGGCCGGAATAACAAAAAGTAAATTTAATTTTCTCGTTTGTGATCCTAACAGTAGTTCTCAAGCCCAGGTTGCTGCATGGAAACTCAGAGCAACAGTAAATATGATTAGGTTTTAAAATTAATATCAGAACTCTGAGTTCACTTTTTCTTAAGTATCTACTTCTAAACGCATTATTTTAGTACATTTGCACTTGGCCCACGAGTTATGTGTTTTATGAAATCATTCCTGAATTTTTTGAAGTATAAAAAGAAAACTTCTTAGTAGTTCAAGCAGGAATAACCCAAAAAATTGAGGACCAAACATCTTCGAAGATCAAGATCACATTTCTCAGAAAATAATGAGAGAACTTCCCAGAAATCAAAAGAGGATTTCCCAGAGCTTCTGGAAAAAGTTTATGGAAGAGGACTACTTAGAAATTTGGAACATTCCAGAGGTTTTGGGGATTTTCCCAGAAATAAAAGATGGACTTCCCAGAAGTTCAGGAAAAAAAACTATCCCGGAGTTCAGGAGGAAGCTCACCTGGAAGGGCGCTATCTAGAATTTCAGGTTGCCAGAAACAAACTTCCACGAAGCTCAGAACGTCCTAAAATTTCTCTGAAGTTCAGGAAGGATTTCTCAGAAGTTCCAAAAGAACCTTCAGAAAAGTTTAGTAGGATCTTCCCAGAAATGCTAGAGAGTTTTCTCGAAGCTCAGAAGAAAACATTTCAGAGTGTAAGAATTTCAGAACGAGGATCTCTCAAAGTTCATGAAAAAACCTTTTCACAGAAAAGAAAAAAACTTTCAAGAAGAATAGTGGGTACTTCCTTGTAGTTTAAGCAAGATTTTCTCTGAAATTCAGGAACAAACTTCCCTGAAGTTCAGGAACAAACTTCTCAAATGTTCAGAAGAGGAATTCTTAGAAATTCAGGAAGAGAATTCCAACAAATTTAAGGGAATTTCAAAGAAATCATAGAAAGGACTTTCCCAAAATTTTGGTGAAATTTTCTTCTGGGACATCATTTGGGACTCAGATGTTTTCTCAAAAATTTTAGGAAACTTCTTTGAAGTTCTGGAGAGGACTCTCCAGAAGTTCCGATGAAATTTTTCCAAAGGCTTAGTTGTAACTACTCATTAGTTTAAAAGAGCTTTCCTAAATGTCAGAATCGATCATTCAGAAGTTCAGAATGAGGTTTTTTTGAAGTTCAGGAGTTCCAAGAAGTTTAGGTAGATACTTCTGAGAAAAAACAGGATGAAATTTTTCAGAAGTATAGGGCATACTACTTATTAGTTAAAGCAATTATTTTTTTTTCAGAAATTCAGATACAAACTTCTCCGAAATTCAGAAGGTAACTGCCCTAAAGTTCCGAAGAGGAATTCTCAGATCTTCATAAACAAAATTCCAATAAATTTAAGAATATTTTTCTAGAAATTCTGAAAAGAGTTTTCCCAAAGATTTGGATTAGTTTTCCTTGCACTATAAGTTTAAGAAGGAAATTTCAGGAAACTTCTCTGAAATTCAGTGGAGAATCGTCCAGAAGTTCCGATGAAAATTTCCCATAAGCTCAGTTGGAACTACTCATAAGTTCTAGAGAGCTTTTCTGGCGTTCAGAATGAGGCTTTTTTAAAGTTCAGGAATTCCCAGAAGTTCAGGTGGATGCTTCTGAGAGAATAAAACAAGATGAAACTTATCAAAAGTATAGCGGATACTTTCTATTAGTTAAAGCGAAAAAAAAATCAAAACTTCAGGAATAAACTTCTCAAAAGATCAGACGACAACTGCCCTAAAATTTCGAAAAGAACTTCTCAGAAGTTCAGGAACAAACTTTCAACAAATTCAAGAATATTTTTCGAGCTTCTGAAGAGAACTTTCACATTTTTTTGGACTAGTTTTTTTTAGCAGAGGGCACTATAAGTTTAAGGAGTAATCTATAAGTATAAGATGGAAATTCTCAAAAATTTCAGGAAGCTGTTCCTTATCACCGCAATAACTATGGGTATAATAATCCGTTAGATTCGTGTCTTCGCATTTAATGTTCTACGCGACGAATTTGACTTTGATATATCCAAAAAAGTTTTAAAAAATCGAATAATTTGATGAAAGTCATAAATTACTGCATGATGAAATATTTCAATGACATTTTTGAAAAAAAATCAACACTACTGTTTGAGTTCCGTTACCAACTCGATCTTGCTCGACTCAACAGTGACAAGTATCGAGTCGGGAAGCTCGACTCGACTTCTATAATGAACTCCATAGTCTGGCCCGAACTTCTGATGAAGCCATTTGTGACAAGGCGGGTTCTATAACTTGGCCGTCTCCGTCCAATTTTCGCACAAACCGTTTTCCGATCTGGTGGTAGATCCGCTAAATGCCATGCACCATTCTCATGCAACGACTTCATCTTATCGGGCATAGCTGCCTTCTACAGCTCTGCTTTGGGGTCATTTATTTCTTCGTCGATCATTTTGGGAATTGAATTTGAACCGTAGTCGTAATACAACTCCCTTCTCGAATAGTAGTCAAAACAGAATGAAAGGGCTTATTTCACGAATCTCACGAGTTTAAGGCTTGTTCGCGACAATATCTGGATACCCCTAAATACGTATTTCTATGAAAATACTTCATCAACGCGTAAATTATTTCACAAACTGATGGACGTATGTCTGTTTATTGTGTAAAATCAATTATTGGTGATACTAAAAGCTTTAAGATCGAAGGTGGCGTCGAAAGATGAGCAAGTGCGAAAAGTAATTGTGTGCGTTCGCAATGAAAATCCGGATCTGTCAACAAGGAAATTTGCAAAAAACGTCGTTGTCTTCAATCTTTCAAAACACGTTTTAAAACAGCCAGGAAGACTGAAAGCGGGACAAAAACGGATCTCAGGAACAACCAGAAGGACGCAAAGGTAAAGCAAATATTTCAGAAGAGATCTTTCGGTACGTATTGTGGCTATAAAAATGAAAAGGTCCTCAACTTTCGTATGTTTGGGTTGGCATAAAGCGAATGGAGTCCATGTTGTACCGAAAGAGGCGAATCCACTTAACTGCCCGGAGCTACGACCTATCGAGCGGTGTTGGGCTCTCGTGAAGAGAGAACTCTCTCAATGTAATCAACATGCTAAAATTATGAGAAAATTTCGAAAATCTTGGACAAAAGCAGCTAAATCAGTTGCAGAGAAGTCTGCATAGACCCTTATGGCTGGAGTAAACTCAAAAGTTCGTAGTTTCTTGATTCAGCTTAATTAAGTAACTCTTATTAGTTTTAAGATGACTAATAATGCACAATTAAATGACAAAAAAATGCATCTTGGATTGAACTAACAGCAAATTTGTTTTATGCCAAATTTAAACTGTTCAATTTTTTTCGCGAACAAGCCTTATTCCATGCTTGAAAAAGTTATGTTAAAATACACTATTGTAATATATTTTGAAAATAAAAGTCCTAAAATAAAATTGAAATGTTATTGAAATACGAAACAACGAATCCTGCATTATATCAGATAGCCTCATTCAAAAGCCAAACATTCTTCAGAGCTCCAAGACACACATTCGAAAGCCGCCCATCAAAAAAAGACATCAATTACGCCCAACTGTTAGGAGAACGCTCCGAATAATGCCACCAACAATAAGTGGCACTGAATGAAAAATAACCGTGGTGACCAAATTGCCATCTGACACCGTTCTCTCCTCCCCCCTTGAGAGTATGGTAGCTGATCTGCCACTGCCGCATTATTATAATGTATCGCTTACCGCCAACAGGCCCAAACAGCCTCAACAGCAGTTTGCTTCTTCAGAAAGCGGAGAGATATAGAAATAATAAAATGAAACACATTTTCTTGCACCCAGGCCCAGGCGGAGACGAAGATGCTGTTTGCCGCCGAAAGCCATCCCAAATGACCGTCTGCCTGCCGGAGAGGGAATATTGAAATCCGAACAAAAGTGACGGTCCAAGTCCATCGGAGTCCATCGGTCGGGAGATAAATGAGGGTTTCTTCGGTAGGGGCGCTTCACCTCGCTCTGTGATGGGTCGCTGAAAGGGTTTTAAGTTTTAAGGCTCTGTCCGTTGGAATATCGCTCTCTCTCTCTCCCTATCTCTCTCTCCGGCGACGAACCCAGCGGCTGCGGCGTTAAGTGAGGCAGATAGGCGGACAACATTGTTGATCGAGTGAGGTCTTGGCGATAGTAGAAGTGGGAATGCGGGATGAGTTTTCAACGGTGACCCCACCCGATTACCGACTCCATAAATTCCGCAGATCACACCAATTCAATTGCGTTGGTGTATTCTGTGTAAGCCATTACAATCAACAGCCCCCGAGAGACGCATAAACCTCCCCGGCGGAGATTGAGCAGTTGAGCATTCACATTTATTGACGGCAATGCAATGGCAGCAAATTGCGGAATCGAACGACAACTCCATCTTCTCCGGTACGTCGGTCGGGATAATAACAATTAAAATTAATCAGAATATTGAACGCGCGGACCGCGGCCGGCTTCCATTGCATTGGTTGACATGTGTTTTTCGATCGGAAAGTGCGTGCGTGCAATTTGGTCGCGCTCGTTAAAGTATAAATCGCCCGCTAAAGGGTCAATAAAAGTCGCCCTCTGCTGGTCGGTACCGTCCTCCGTGCAGAAGGCAAGGCCATCATCCATCCGTCCGTTCGTCCGTGTCGTCTGAGCTGCATCGTAATGCACTCGATAATGGCAACTGGCAAATGGCCCATCATGAGGTGGAAATGGACAGCGACAACGGCGTCGGTGAAGAGAATTCAATAAAATGAATAATCTATGAGTGGATCGTACTTGCCTCTTTGCCAGGAAGGAGGTGCCCCAACGCTCCCGGTCAAAGGGTGTCAAACAGTGACGACATAAATCCGCTACCATTAAGGAAATAATCATAAAGCCGGAGATGTTTGAAACGGTCATTTCTTCGGTACTCAGGGGCGTTTGGGAGGGCGTGAAAATCAATATTGTACGCAATTGCATCCCATAAAGGAATGGGTTGCAGGATGGTAGGGTAAGGTATGCAGTTAATGCAGGCTATTGATGGCGGTTTATAGTGATGGTGAAGAGTAAATTATAGCGGTGTTTCACTAGTCCATTCGCAATTACGATAGAACGGTCGGGATATAAGATTAGGGCATATGGTTTATGATCAGTTGCGGGGAACATGTTGAGGGGTGTGTTTGGGTTTTACTTCTTTCTGGAAAGAAGATGATCCTTAAAATGTAGTCCTTAAAAAGTCTTTTAAATTTCAAAGCGGAATATTTCTCAAAGCATTGTACAAATTTAGACAACACTGAAAGCAGCTCTGAGAAAAGTGAACAAAATTGTAAAATACCTGTACAAACACGTTAACGTTTGCAAATCAAAAAACCCCCTTTTTCGGATGGTGATAAAAAAAAGCTAAGACAGCTTATTTCTTTTGATAAATTTCCCATGCAAGGTAATTATTTAAGCTTGAGAAAAAATCTACGCCCTTACGAGCGGCCTTCCGGCAGTTAACCGGAACATTCGCCATGGCGGACAAAAACATTCGTGTAGGCATGTTTTTGAGTTCTTTCTTGATTTTATTTTTCAATTCATCCTTCGTTTTCGCGACAGAATTGTTGGATTAGATCTCATGCTTCAGGTTGGCCCAGAAATTATGGTGTTTCTTGATGAACGACGCAACTTCCGGAAGGCATTTCGTACTATAAATTTCCCCCTTCTCGCTGATTGTCAGCCACAGCAGCACTTTATTGGGGAACTTGGTGTGTGAAATGAACTACTTCACCTCGGAGCTCACTTCCTATGTGGGGAAGTAAAATACGAAGTACTCTGCCAGTCGTTGCCAACCAGGGTGCCACGTCGCGATTTGCCGATAAAATCGAGTTGACCATCTTATTCAGTCGCTGCCGCTGCGTAATTGCCTACAGCTCCGAAACCAGTGGACGTGATTTCCGCTCCCTGACATGTATGTTCATGTTTGCCAGGTACTTTTTCACTGTTTGGCCGGTTGAACCGACCTCCCGTAGCCACTTTTCCCTCGGTCTTCGTCTTCAGCATCCTTTGGAGCTTCTTGTCGCTCAGGGTCGTCGGCCGTCCAGAACCGGACTTTCTTTCGATGCTCTGGTTGTTTTCTAATAGCAGGGAAAATCGGGAAATGCGGGAAAAATGCGGAAATCCAAAATCATCGGGATATATGCGGGAAAAAGTCGGGAATTTCACAATCCATCGGGAATTTTTGTGTTATGGCAGGAATCATGCTCACACCTTTTAAATTCATAAGATGAGTAGCGTTTTTGTCATCTTCTCGGTCCAACAATCTCATTAACGGAATTAAACTGTTTTTCTGAAAATCCAACATTGCTGAGGAGGTAGCTCAGTGTTCTATGGATGGCCGGTTGTCAACTGAAAGGCGTTCATAAAATTTAAGGGGAAATCAGGGATCTGCGAGCCAGCCGTGGCTTTGAAGTCCTCAACACAAAAGTTCAACTCAGTGGACGCAATGGTTTTACACCCCAACAAAAAAAAAGTCCTCAACAACGTTAGCTGTGGCGTGCACGTTGTACAAAATTCTTTCAAGAAGGGACGAAGATAAACAGATTGGCGTATCGCTTGGATCTGAGTCAACGGCTGAGACAGGCAAGGTTACGCACATAACGTTCCTTTTGTCTTATTTTACTTGACTGGAACTCCTTGGCTGATCTTAATGACTGAAGCATCGCCATTGTGTGCATTACTGTAAATTTTAGAAATCTATTGTATCAGTCACCTTAAAGTCAACCGACTTTCAAACGGAGCATTTTGTCGGTTTTCCGATTAAAATTGTTCGTTGTTGTCGATGATGCGGTACACGATAAGATGCTGCTTCCAAAGCTGAATTTTGTGATCAAGTCTGCAGCATTGATCGAGTCGTTTTTCAGGGAATACCTGATCTAATTTCCTTTTGCTCCTTTTCACATCTCGGCTGACCAAAAACTTCTTCATCTTCTTGCTGTAAACTCTATACGCTTTCTAACCTCGCTGTAGCCAACGAAAATGCACGCTTCAGACTTCCTGTCCCACTTCTTTCGCTTCTCCTTCGGCACACGTACCATGACCTTGGCTCCAAATTTTCATAAGTACGACACATCCGGCCGCTCTTTGGAAAACTTCTCCTCGGGGGTCACCGACAGTCCCTTTGGCGACGATCGGTTGACAACGTGGGATGCGACTGCAACTGCTTCTGCCCAAAAACGGTTGTCCAGATTAGCATCGAACAGCATGCTCTTCGCTCTTCGGTCAACGTTCGTATCATCCTTTCGGCCAATCCATTTTGCTCTGGGTTGTAAGGAGCAGACGACTCGTGCTGAATTCCCTCGAAAATTTTGATTCACATACTCTTTTCCATTGTCGGTGCGGTCACCAGCCTGCTTTTCCGCAAAGGCCTCAACTTCAAGAAATACACGACGGTTTTTTCGACATGCATCGTCGATGATGGGCCGCACAAGTCCAAGTGAATAAGCTCTAGTACGCAATCCTCTCGGTGCCCTTTCGACTTAAACGGTTGACGGGAATGCTTACCTTCAATACACGGTACGTACTTCACTGGATTCTCCATTTCAAAGTCCAGGCTGGTTAACATCGTCTTGAGTTGCTTGTAGAGGTCGCCAACTTCAGGACCATTCTCCACTACCACAACGTCCGGGTTGACCACTTTGCACTCCTCCTTGGAGAACATCACACGAAATCCATTCTGGCATACCTTGCTCACCGAGAGTAAACTAATCATCAGATCAGGGAACCACAGTACAATGCTCATCTAGAGGTCTCAGGTCACATCGCTGCACTCAGTCTCCAGCTTCACCGATCCTTTCGCTACGACGGCCACCTCAGCGGTTGGTCACCTTTATCCGCGATGACACATCCTGTGGATTCTCGAGCACGTTCTTGTTCCGGCACAAGCGAGTAGTTGCATCAGAATCGAAGAACCAATCGCTATCGCTTCGTTTGGTTGACTGCAACGCGTGAGCGGCGAAGATAGCTGCATTTCGGGGTACTTCGCTGATCCTTCATCTCGCCACTCGCTTCCGTCTGACATTCTGATGCAAAGTGGCCAAGCTTCTTCCATCGGAAACACTTCACACCAGCCTTATCAACTTGCGTCTTTGGTACATTTTGCTTGCTGAAGAATGCACCCTCGCTTTCGGAGGATTTTAATCCACCCTTCACCATGACTTCCTGCATGATCTTCGCCTTGCCTATGTCCACCGTCAAAGCCACGAAGAATTTCTCTCGCCTGTAATGACACCATGCCTCCAGTAGTCCCGTTCCGCCAGCTTGCGTTCCAGCCACACTGCCATCGCCGCCGGCATGCGCTCCAGAACTTCTTCCATCTCCATCGTTCGGATCCGTCATCTTATTTCCAGGAATTTTTTGAGTCTTGACAGTGAAAAAAAAATCTTCCTTCAAACAGAGCCGTTGCTATGGCAGCTGTCTGGGCTCATAACATGCCAAAGTAGGTCTTACTCGAATGACGTTTGGGCAACGAATGAACACAATTATATTTGAAATAATTCATGGCTTACTACTATTAGGTTCTCGCCGAGCGATCTCACGAACACTAGCGTGCTGCTTTACACGTATAGGATCGATTTGTTTATTGTTTTCAACCACGAGATCAACTGTCAAAATGTTCAGGTTGATAACGGTTTGTTTTTTATTTTCAACCAGCAAAACGATTGTATTAGTGAAACTGCTTACTAATACTAACGGTGGCAGAGAAGTCTATGTACAATAATAATTCAACGATTACTTAGTTTCCAACAATTTTCAATAAATGAAAAGTGTCTGGTGGTGAACCAAACTTAAAAGAGTTTGATAGCTCCGAGAATTGTATGCGAACTGTCAACGACGTTGAAATCATAAAGTCCTTTAGATAATGTGCACGCAACGCACGTGCATGATTTTATAGTCGAAAACATCGAATGCTCCACTATTTTTCTTCGATATTTATGCTTCTATAAACTTGACTTCTATTGAACGATCTTTGTTCTCGTTTGCAAAATGAAAGATCAAAGCAGGTTACGCAACAATGAAGAAACCGGATTTGTGGCTGCTACCCGTTATTTCGCCTAAATGAAACAAGCCAGAGTTTCCGATTGAACAATTTTCTCAGAAACTTCACACGTATCTTTTAGTCCAATTTATTTTTAACGCGAAAATTTCCAAGTCGGGAAAATTAGGGGCTTTATTATTTTTTTTTTCAACATTAAAAAAATTCACCTCAAGCGTACTTATAAGAGCTAAACAGAACAAAACAGAAGATTTCCAAAAAAAATATTCTATTATAGATTAATGAGCTTACTAAAAATCCATCAAGTCTTAATTTGAAATCAAGTGTCTTGTCGTTTTATTCAAAGCACATACTTAACTACTCCATAAACTTTGAACTTAAATGATGGAGTTTTTTTTTTGCTTGACCGAGATTACTCAAAATAACAGAAAATGATAGAAATGAATAATAATTAATTAGCAAAAAATAAAAATAGTTTGATTATGATGATGATGGTCCCGCCACTTACCCCTAGAATGGTTTGAGGTGGACGATTCATCGACTAGATAATTTATTTAACAACAATTCAACCAGGTATGCAAAACAAAAAACGAACTGATTTCATCTGCAGATGTATACTTCTTTCAAAACTGTTCATTTGTTTTACAGCGATATAATTGTGGAAGGTTATTGATGTTAACCATGGTGTTATTACAATTCAAATCATAGAATCCCGTATAAGGACATAATCAAAAGACAAGTCAAAATCCGATCCTGTTCGCTACATGGCCTATGCGGTTCCAAAACTAATGGAGCCGCCAGCTTAGTTTTGGACAGACCAAGAATATCCTCAACCAGGGAAATCGAGAAAGTTTCCAAACCTAAAAAATCCCAGAGCGGCCCTAGTCAAACTTTTTTGTTCAACAACTTCATAATTTACGAGGAATTCCCCGACAATCAGCCAGACAACCCACTTCTATTTCATGGTATCTTCTCAAGCATCAAAGGCCAATTCCTTTACACCTGTATTGCACCTTGAAACGGAAACGAGGACGTAAAAAAACGGGTAGCAACAATCTTGCTACACTTGGAATTTTCATCGATGGTGGCGATAATTATGACGATGGCACCATCACGGAGATTGTGGAGTCAGCAACTTGAACTGTAGTTAGGGTTTAATCTATAAGAAACAACTGGTTTGACCGCGAACGAAGAAGGTTGTTTTTTAAAAAGTCTATCACGCCATTTACGTTTACGTTGGCCATTTACCCATAGATATTGATATACTGACTCCAGGGCCCGTTACCCCTGCCCCAACCCTGTTGTTTAATTTGGAACCATCAGTGTAAAAAATCACCGAACCTGGTTGAATATTAGGTCCCCCGGATTCCCATTCAATGTGGTTTGGCTCGGTCAAATTTATTCTTTCAAAATTATATTGCATATTCATCCAATCGCCATGAGTTAATAATGCATTAATTTTAAATTCCTTAAGAATACTGAGCTGACCACTAAAGTCTCCATCAAAAAACTGTTTTGTTCTTTTTAACCGTAGTGCGTTTTTCTCAGTTTCCAATTGCGCAAATAAAGGAGAGGGAAGAATATATAAAACTGTATCAAGTGCTTCAGAAGGCGTACTACGAATTGTATATTTCCTTCTATGTGTGAATGGAATTAAAGTGTGAGGGATTATGGACATCCCCTCATCCTCACCACGCTATAGTTTAGTTGAGTGCATATTGTAATCTATCTCTGATAACATGTTCATATTTCCCACGAACTATAATTACTATGTCATCGGCAAAACCAATTATTTCAAATCCTTGCGATTCTAGATGTTCATCAACTACCAGTGACCGCAACAGAGGTAAAAGAACCTCTCCTTGTGAGCAACCCTTCACAGTCCTTACCTTGACCGGTGACCTTCCATGACTGCATATTATTTCTATTTGTTGCAACATTTAAAAAATCCAATCAACAATAGTTTTATCGAAATTACGCTTTATCATAACATTTCTCATGAGGTTATGGGATTCATTATCAAATGCTCCTTCAATATCAAGAAATGCTGCTAATAACATCTCTTTGATTTCAAATGTCTTTTCAATTTTTTTACGAGTGTATGAAGTGCTGCTGTTGTTGATTTTCCTTGTTGGTATGCAAACTGGTATTTATTTAGTGGAATCGAATCTAAGAATTTTGATTTAATTATTTAATATAATGATTTATATTAAAAAAATATATGTTTGTGGTCTGATAGAGATATTTCATCAGAAACATGCCAATTATGTATTTTTTCCGAGAGTGTGTTGCTACAGAGTGTTAAATCTAGCACTTCTTGTCTTATGGAGTTCATGAAAGTAAAATTAGTTCCTTCATTACAAATGTCTTTCCACGCGTAGTAGGAATTTCCATAATTGCCGCTACAATGAAGAATCACGTCAATGTAAGTGACTTTTGTCAGGCGTTAATAACGTTACGAAACCGTCCGAAGTTTGTCCTCCTTTTCAGCAGGTCAGTAATTTCGATAGTCAAACCATGGCCATTGACCATTCATTGTCCAATCTCAATGCACACTACTTTTGAGTTGCGTACTAGCCTTCAAGTAGAACGTGAGTAGTAGTTCCACAAATTCTTGAAAAATCACAGCAACCCATCGTGATAAGTTCGCATCTTCGAAACAAATCAGTTCGGTGACCTCGAACGAGTGGTCGACTGCTCGAGGTAGGCCACTGCTGCTGTAATTAAAATCCGCTCATCGATCTCTTTTCGCTCCGTTCGACCATCCAAACTGCCCATCAGAATCCAACCGCCAACAACAAAGTGATCTCCGCTGGTCGATCTCCTGAACACATCATAATCATCATCATCATCATCGGTGCCGTCGTTGTCGTCGTCGTCGTTGGTCGATACCACCCAGGCCACGCACAGGCCCCGTCATAATCATCATCGCATGCAGTGTGGCATCCAACGCGAGGAGCATGTTTGCATACATAGTTTCAATTTGTTGTTGTTATTTAAAAGAGCAGCAGTCGTATATCGATGTGAGGCTGGGGCTGCTGCAGGAAGTAAAATAATTACTGAATTATTGTGATGAGGTGGAGAGGGAGGGAATGGGATGCGAGGAGTTAGTGTGTACCCGCGGCAACTAGATGCGGTCATTAATGGATCGTTCAAACCTATGATCATGGTTAACCGCTGGCCAGGTGAATCGCCATTTTTTTTTCAACTTTTAAGATTCCGGATGTACGGATCGATTTGCGAGTCAAGCGGTTGTTGGATAAGATATTAATTGGTTTAATTGGCTTGGATTTGCTCCGGAAGCTTGTTAACCAATGCTGTAATGGGCGATACTTGGGATTTAACAATGATGAGAAACCATTTATTTTTTTGAAGGTAACAAAATACATACATTGAAGGGTTTTTTTTTCAATAAAAGAGCACACAGATAAATGCCAACTGAAGCTTACTGCCTTTCTTATAATTTTCATGGAATAGAACACTTCTAGTTCTATAACAACCTTCATATAAGTGCAGCATTCTTAATATTCGCACTTCCCTGAATACTTAACCAATGGACATTTTGGACAACTGATTGCTGCATATTATTAGTATAGTCTTATTATAAACTTTCTTCAACTGTTTCTCAAATGCAATACTTATAGAAAACTTGCAATGTATTATCCTTATGATCACCCACAATTGTTTAACATGTGGTTAAATAGTCAGGCTCGTGAATCCTTTGTATTATTCTGTTTGTACCACTTCAACAAATTGAAAGCGCACCCACAGCTCTCCTGTGGACACTGATTAGGACAATAGCAAAAGTTGCTCTTGAAGACACTCATTTTTTTTTTCTTATGTTATCAATTTTTGTTCCAAAACAACCCTTGCGCTGAGCTGGCCGGCTTGTCTTGCTTCAAAAGCTCATTAGTGATTCTTCCCTCCAATGTGCGCATCAATAAACAGAGTGCACACAATAGATCGCTAAAATAACTATACAAGCCACAGTGGTACATGAGCGTCTTTCCATACGTCATTTTTTGCCTGTTGAAGTGGCGGACTTGTTCCGTTGCTACAACCTACCCCACAGTGGGATGTTAGGCAAAAATTGGCGTCCATGGTTCGAGTACCACTGGATACATGCCCTTTCGCTCAATTTCCTCAATGAAAACATCTGTTCTATTTCCAACCTGCCGCAAACTGACGGAACTATCAAAACTTTCTCTTCATATCTTTCATTCTAGTTAAAAACATTAATGTTCACTCTTGGTGCCTCATGGTGATGAGCGAACATCTCCTTCTACATCATTTCTAGGTTGTTTTTTAAATAAGCCAAATCTAACATTGAGAGACCCTCTTTGACTACTTTCTCTTTCATTCAAATTCTACAGAGACGAGTGCCTAACAAAGCGCCTGTTGTTGGCGCCTGGAGCCTGCTACAGAGAAAACAATCTTGTTTTTTGTACCAAAAGCCTTCAGCCCACCGAACTCACCGGAACTTCGTCGGATTGTTTTGGGTCATCATGAAGAACAAATTTTGCAAAACAACTGCAGAATTTGAAAACAAGCTGGCTTTGGAGTAACAGTTGGTGAAAGTATCACAAAAATATCGAATACATCGAATACAGCCAACATTGGAGATGCTATTGAGGCCACTTGTAAAGTGTGATAGTGGCGAACATTATTAGAAAAACAAAAGAATTTTTATATTTCACTTGTGAGTCAATTTGTAAATATTTAATCCAACAACAGGAATGCTGGCGGGATCACACACTAAGTGTGATATTGGTTCACAAACGTGTTTTATGGTGGTAAAAGAGCGGACGTCAGTTTTTTTTTAAACTACGCTTATTCACCGCTTAAACCTGATTTTAACCAACAGCGTTGTATTAAAATTTACATCATTGAGGAAACAAAAGATTTTTTAACTTTACTTGAACGCAACGATATATAAATATGCTGTTGTTTCTTTAGTGGAATTTAAAGGAATTTTCTAGCGTTTACTAGTGATAATTTGAAAAAATGTTCCAATGCTTTATTTTTTATTTCTTTTCAAGTGATCAAATGAAGTGGTAATTTTTAAATTCTCCTAGTTTCCCAAACCCAATCACAAAGTGTGAAGGTGGCTTACTACTATATAAAATAAAAAATGTTTTTCTAGCTGTGCTTGTTGGCTAGCTAAAACAATCGATTTGAAACAACAGAACAGATGCTATAGGTGCCAATCTCAAGTGAAATGTTGGCTCACATCATTGAGGAAATTTTTTAAATTTTCACTTGAGAGCTGATTTGCAGCGATTTGAATAAAATATACAGATTCTGTAGGAGTCACTCACAAAGTGCTGTTATGATCATCCGTGTTGGGCAAATAAGAAGATGAAAGTTAAGTTTGAGACCGGTTTGAATTAAGTTTATTTAACAGTAAGGATGCTGTTGATTACATTTTGTATTAGTTTGCGGGAGTAACCATTCAAGTGTGCTGTGTCAAAAATGTATTCGAGTTCTTTAGTTATGCCGTTTTGACTTAATGATAATGTCCTGTGTATCATGTGATTAAATGATTCTATTTTGTGTTGGTATGAGTGATTAGACGTATGTGGTATTGTACGTTGTGTATTTGTTGGTTATTTGTATACTTCAAATGTAAGTTTATATTGTTCTTTTACTACGAGCAAGTCGAAGAATGGTAATCTATCGTTATTTTCAATTTCATAAGTGAATTCAATGTTTTTTTTGTGAGTTGTTCAATGTTTTTAGGGTGAGAGGTAAGAGATCTTTCTTTAAAATGCAAAACACATCATCAAGGTATTTACACCAACGGTAGGTAGTTGATTTGTATCTTGTAATTGTATTTCGAAATTTGCCATGAAAATTTCGCTCTGAAAAGGGGAAAGGGGGTTTCCTATAGGGGCGCCATTTAATTGTTTATAATGTTCGCTTCTAAAAGAAGAATAATTTTTTTTCATGCAAAGTTGTGTAAGTTTTATGTATGCACGTATTTTTTCCGAAAATGCAATGCCGTCATTTCGAAAGAGTAACCACTTTTCTACCAAATTTAAGGTGTCTTTTACTGGAATACTAAAAAAGACGAATATGAAGTCAAAAGATACTAACAATTCATCTTCATTGATGTCTATGTTATGGACGAGCTCTGTGAAATGTTGTGAGTTTTTAATTGATCAACTGGAAAATTGTTTTGGCATGTTTTTAAATTCTTTAGACAATATCGCTGAAATGATTTCACGCATTTCATTGCAAAGTTTGTGAATTTTTGGAAGACCTTTAGTCGCAGGTCACGAAGGATTCGACACTCTAAGATAGTTAATTTCATTACCAAATGATAATTTTCCTTCTTTGAGCGTTTTCTTCACACGTCTTATTATTCCCGGAAGGGAATCTTATCGTTGTTTTCTGTAGGGACCATTATTCAATTGTACTATCATGATAGTCTCATAGTCTTTTTTTTATCTATAATTACTGAACAACTTCCTTTGTCTGATCTTTAATAGTAGACCGGGTTTTGTTTTAATTCTTGGAGAATGTGGCGTTCTTGTGTGTTTAGTTTGTTTGGTGTCGTGTTTGTGTTTTTGATGATATAAGCTGTTTCTGTTCTGATACGCAATAGATCCATTTCCATGTTTTTAATTATTTGGGTATTTGTAGCATTTTTAACTTTTACCTTGTGACTTACTGGTGTGATCCTTTGTCGAGAACACCACGTAAAGAACATGATATTCTTGTGAAGACCTGCGATGTTTTTCTTCAACTAGACGAACTTATTCGGCTCATATTAAGGCTTGGTTGCCATTTTTCACTTTCACTTTTTTTGGTCTTTGTATTTGGTCATGTTTTTTACTTTTTAAACCACATGACTGCCCACAATGTCAATATGCCGTACAATGCATTCACTGGAGGCAATATGGTTTTGGAATGCTTTTTTATCTGACCATAATAAGATACTATTTATGAGTTCTAATACGACATTTCAAAACAGCATTTTACGAGTTCATAAATTCGAAATTAAACCTTTAATAGGAGTTAAGATAATTTTAGAAAATAAGGTTAAAAAACGTTGTTAACTAGCACGTAGGATCTCATATTCCAGATTTAATTATAAAATCTATTGACACCCCTTGGTGACATAATAAAACCAAATTTATTTATAGTGGCTTCCATAAAACTTTAATAAAACTAAATATAACTGGATGAATTCGGCAGTGTTTCTTGTGATGACCATTTGAACAACTTTGCTGAAGGTTTGCATTTTCTTGGAGGCAGAGATAAAGCTATATACGTGTATGTTCGAAAATGCTTTGTTTTACAAGCCTACTAAGAATTCCGCAATTTTCGAACTTTTCGGAAGTCCTTGTCCTTCTGAACAACTTTTTGTGAAAACTCGAGCTTTGGGAGTGGATCACTATAAGCTGGTTGAAAAATGCTCTCCTTTACATGCCCACTAGCGTCACAAAGTGACAGAATATCAAACGATACTTTCTGGCTTCTGAAAATTCCTGACTTTCTAAACTACATTGATAAAGGTTTGAACTTTCTAGGTGGTCGGGATCACGATATAAACTCGTTAAATATTGTTCTCTTTTAAATTCCCACCAGCGCTGTGTAAGTATTAACCAAATATCGAACTGTTCTTTCCAGAACTCCTTGACTCTTGTTCCTTACTTGTTCAGTAAGTTTACAGAAGGTATAAACTGTCTAGATGGTTGGTCACGATATAAATTGTATAAAACATGCACACTAGTCCCAAGTAACAAATTTAATTTTAAGGTACACTTGAAGAAGTTTTCAAGAATCAATTGATAAAACCACGCATAAAACTACACAGATAAAAAGAAACACTGAATTTTCTGCGTTATCTAATGCACATAAAGGGATTGCCAGATTTGGCAGAAAATAATGGGATATTTCATGTAAATTTAAGCCAGATAACGCCTGAATCAAGCCTGTTGTATGAAAGATTGCAAACAATATCATTGTTTACGCTCCTATGAAATTTTACGCGCTTGTTAAAATTAATTATTTTTTTCTGTGTAGATATTCTACATAACAGCCATAAAACCCTCATAAGTTCAAAAAGGCCCATACTACAGGAGGTTCTCAAGACTATTTCCCAAGGTTTGCTTTAAACTTGATGGTTTTAGCGGTACATACTTGTAATGACCTTCAAGACATGCTTAGAACTATGATAAAACTACCACAAGTTTTTATAGTTTTATGATTTTCCTCTTTAAGAACACTTCCAGTCCGTCACAAATATATTTCGAAGATTCCATTTTTGGATTCGTTCTGCTGAATGAGGACTTTTTTTGTTTATAGTCGAGTGGAAGCTAAGAAAGAAAAAAAAATATCAACATGCATATGACGTTTCTTTTCCAAAGTGGATACGTACGTAAATTAATTGTAAAATTGACCATAAATGCATGAATTTTATGCCTGCAATTGATGAACTTTTCATGTGACGTTCAGTTTGTTGGTGTTTTATAACATAAAAGTTCGAAAATTTTAATGCCCCACGGAATTATGGCTAGAACATTGATTTATTTAACAAATAAAAGATACTTCAAAATTCAACAATTAGGTTACAAGGCTAATAAATTGATAGATCTTGAATAAATTGTGTCTACAATCTGTTTTAAGTTTCAAATTATAATTTAAACAGCAAAAATTGTTCGTAGCATTGGAAAAACGAGAGTTTTGTTGCATACATATGTAAATGGCTACCATTCTGAGGGAATCCAGAATAGCCACGTTCGCCATTTTTTCAATGGTTTCATCTGAAACTACCATAAAGCGCAAATAAAACTAATAATTCTGGCACAAGACTAACAAGATGTTTTGAGGAGCTTGACAAGTTCATCATTTGTTCTATTCTTATAAACGATGAGTTACGCTTGAGTAAAACTTGTTTGAATTGCTCAAAGTAAACAAGTCTTTCGTAAGATAGCCATAAAATCAATGTGGAGAAGCGCTGTTAGTCACCATTCTCACTTATAATGTATTGTTTTTACTCATAAGCGTAAGTCGATAAGAACAAAAAAAAAGAAACTCTAACATGAATATGCTGCCAATGCACAGTGGTCCAGTAAGCTACTTTAGGCGGACATGAGGTTTTCAATGGAAATTTGTGGTATTAGAGCTTTGGTTACTTCTGAGAACTTGTTGCAAACTAGTTGTACTACAATTTGTATGAAATTATTTTTTTCTTGCATTAAACGCAAGAGTGGCGTATACTCTAACTTTTTTATTAGCCAATATCGTGAGATGATATGTTCAGCAAAGTTGTAGAAATTGTTATTATAAAAAACTTTGTAGAACATTTTTTTTGTCTAGCTTCAAAGCCTACTGCGATAATTCCGAATTTTAGTAAATAATCGTTTTTCGACTAAAAGTCATGCATTTTTAACTTTTACCAGCTTGCTATGTTCTACAAAGTTGTTTGTTTAGACATTTGCTACAACTTTACTGAATACATCATAGTTGTATTTCTTCTTGTTTTCATTTTATAGTAAACTTTCAGTTGAATTTACGCCATACTATAGGCCTAACAACATGAAATGGAGCACCTGAAAAAAATATGGCATACCATGACTTGATTCAACACACCTTAGAGTACATTTAAGGAGAATTTGGGAGAGATGATATTTTTCTATCTTTTTTAATGCGACTTTCTGTAACATACAGTTTTTAATAAAAACATTCATCAGGAGCTCAAATAGAATCAAAACACACAGAAATCATGGCTATCTATGTTCAGTATATGATAATTACCACGTGGTTTCATAGAAAAACGCTGTCAGAAGAAGTGCGCTGTGTAGTGGATCACTGAACGAACCCAACGCATTACTTCTGACTTTAGATTTAACGTATACAACATGAGAACAATCGATTTTTGCTAAGATGATGTACCAGTTTTTACTTGCAACGAGTATAAATATTGTGTAGCCTGTTGGGAATGGAAATTCACGACTCGGAGGACTTTAACATAAACATAACGATCCACTAGTTTTTAATTTCTTCCACCTATGGGCTCCCATTGTGACAGTTTGTTTATTTTTCACATAATGTTCTTTCTCAAGAGTATGTGCTCTTATTCAAAATCAAATGGTTCTAAGAACGTTTTATGGCAGCATTTCCAAGATACGTTCATCTTGAAGAAGAATGTCATAAAACTTGTTCAAAGCCTTCATCAGGTTTTGTGAAAGTTGCGAAACGATGTCTTGAGAGGAGGATCAAGTATCTTATAAAATTACTTATAAGGTGGATTGCACTTATAAATAATGTAGTTTTATGGAGGTTTTTTAAAAGTGTTCTTTAATCACTTTTAAGGACTGTTTATCAATCAAAACCACTTTAACTTGGAAAATGTCACGATAAAACCAAATAAACTCCACAATGCTTTGATAAAACTACCATAAAACATGAATAAAACCAATTTGCATTTGATTTGTTACTTGGAGTGCCACGTAGTGACCAAATGCTTAGCCATATTTTCAACCATCTGGACCGTCTGAAAATCTTTACTGAAGCTTCAATCTTTCTGGTTGGTCGGGATTTTTTTTTATAAATCATTTATTTGTACAGGCTCAATCTAATCAACTTTAAAGAGCCGAAACTTTCATATTTTTAAACATCATTTATCTTAAAAATAAAGTTAGAGGGATAGAACCCATTACTCGCGGCCGTCTCGAGGTTAATAGGAACTACAATTTAAGGGATGGGAAGCTGAAGGTTAGCCGGGAAACTCGTTACAAAAAACCTCTTTTAAATACTCACTAGCGTCACATAGTATCCATTTGACGGACCGTACTTTCCATCTTTCGTAAGTTCTTGGCCTTCTCAATCATTTTTGCAGGTTATCAAGGTTTCAAGATAAGGAACATAAATTCTTCTGCTCTTGGTTCGTCAATACTTTTCAGGGTGGTGCAATATTCAAGTGCGTTTGGTAATGCTTTTAGAAGTGAGTCGATACTAAGTATTGACTGGTAGAATATATCTCATGCTATTACAGACAAGAGCCCGATTCTGAAGATATGGTTTACCACGGTATCCTACCACTACTCGCGGCCGGTGTGAGACTGGATAGCATAGATAACACTTACATTAATTGTTATGTTATATATTCTCCGTGCGAGGAGTAACGATTATGATGTAGAAGGAGATGTTCGCTCATCACCATGAGGCACCAAGAGTGAACAACAATGTTTTTGGCTAGAATTGAAAGATATGAAGAGAAAGTTTTGATAGTTCCGCAAGTGTGCGGCAGGCTTGGAAACATAGCAGATGTTTTAGGAAAATTGAGCGAAAAGGGCATGTGTACTGTGGTACTCGAACCAACGACATTTTTGCCTAACATCCCACGGCGGGGTAGGTTATAGCACGGACTAAGTCCGCCACTTCAACAGGCAAAAATGTCCGGTTGGAAGACGCTCATGTACCACTGTGGCTTGTATAGTTATTCTAGCGATCTTTTGTGTGCACTCTGTTTACTGATGCGCACATGGGAGAGGAACTCTCTCCTTTTTTGGGTTTGTTTTGATTCGCACCGACTGACGATCACTAAAGTTTTTCTCGTCGTCTCCAACGTAGAGACCTCGGAGAGAAACACCGTGAAGCGATGCGATACTGGTCCCCACCAGTATAATTAATGGTTACCACCATTTATGGTTTCACATACATTAATTGTTATGTTATATTTTCTCCGTGCGAGGAGTAACGATTATGATGTAGAAGGATAACACTGTTGTTGTTGTGCCAAAATACAGCAACCCACCGAACTCTCCGGAACTTTGTCCGATTGAAAAGTTTTGGGCCATTATGAATACCAAAATTCGTAAAACACCTAAAAAGTTCAAGAACGCGCTGCCTTTGATGAAACAGTGGGTAAAAGTATTGAATAGTGTCGGCTTCACTATTGCTCAAACTCTTATAAGTGCTTTCAAAGACAAAGTACAGGCATACGGTCCTGGAAAGGAGATTCAATAAACCAATGCACTATGGTCCAGATCACGAATTTACGAGGAAACATGCTCCCAGCGCTTAAACTTGAATTTTTACTGTTGAGTGATGTTCTACAACATGGTTTGTATCACTAAGGCCCATTTTTTTATGTCAATTAAAATTAGGGTGGTTCACATATTCACGGAAATACAAAAACTAACTTTTTTATTTGCAGAAATAGATGTTTACACTCTAAAGCAAAGTTGTAGCGCAGACAATTTCATGGAATTTCCATGTATAAATTTTTTGTAGCCTTAAAATTGACCGGCTTAGAGCAATTTTCCCTCATCACTTACTGACGATCACTAAAGTATGGTGCGAATCAAAACAACCCCAAAAAAGGAGAGAGTTCCTCTCCCATGTGCGCATCAATAAACAGAGTGCACACAATAGATCGCTAGAATAAACTATACAAGCCACAGTGGTACATGAGCGTCTTTCCATGCGTCAATTTTTGCCTGTTGAAGTGGCGGACTTGTTCCGTTGCTACAACCTACCCCGCAGTGGGATGTTAGGCAAAGATTGACGTACATGGTTCGAGTACCATTGGATACATGTCCTTTCGCTCAATTTTCAAAAAACATCTATTAGATTTCCTACCTGCCGCACTCTGACGGAACTTTCACTTTCTCTTCACATCTTTCATTCTAGCCAAAAACATTAATGTTCACTCTTGGTGCCTCATAGTGATGAACGAACATCTCCCTCTACATATATGAATATTCCATGAAATTTTGTGCGCTACAACTTTGCCCAAAAATATAAACGTTTATTTCAACAAATAAAAAAAGTTAGTATCTGTATTTCCGTGAAAAAGGGGACCACCCTAATTTTAATCAACATAAAAAAATGGACCTTAGTAATACAAACCATGTTATAGATCATCACTTTGCTGTAAAGTTTCAAGTTTAGGCGCTGGGAGCATGTTTCCTCGTAAATTCGTGATCTGGACCATAGTGCAATGATGTAAAACCTAAACATACCTGAAAGTCTAAATAAAATCCAACTTAACATGAATATAATTTTTGTGCGTCTCATTTTTTTTAATACAGTGTTTATAAATGTATTAACAAATTTAATTTCACCTGAAAGATGTTTCAAAATTTGCAAAACTGCGCTATTTTGGTCTTATTTGATCACCATGTATTTGAGATGAACTTTTCGAATTTTGTATAACAAGTTGTGTTACATGGGTAGTTTCCCATGGAGGAGTACTGCACTTGAAATTATGCCGTCTCACTTTTGGCAAGATGACTAGTTCCAATTCTGTTGCTGAGCTGTCCAAAAACCCGTAAAATATTCTAGTCTC
>JASCZW010001259.1:0-40892 GCA_034211315.2 Aedes japonicus
TAACACCGCTTTGGTCGTGTTTCTATCGGTTTTCGTCGTTTGCCTTTGAACGAAGCTGTGGTTGCTTCGATCTTTTGCACCAGGAGTTTCCATGAAATTTGGTACAACAACGTTTACTTTTACAACATCTTTCACTTAACATGTGAGGACTACACGTTGAACATGCGTTTAGTTGAGTGCAATGATTTTTAAAAATCTCTTTAAAAATATCAATTGGGATAATCTTTGATCGTTTTGGTAGTGAAATAAAACCACTTTCTGGAGAAGGAAACAGTTTGTATGCACACACACACCAAACCAATAACGACGGAAGTAAATTCGAATAGAGTTTTAAACCTAAGAATTTCAAAATAAACCGTATATTTACGTTTAATTATCACGGTTTTCCAGCATATTTTAACACGTATCGGTGAAACAATCTACAATCTGTAAGGTACAGGGTGTTCAATCAGTTCGAATACACTTTAAAAATGCGCCTAAAAAATGAAAATACCTTTACAACATATTAGACATATTACCTGGGAGCACCCCTCCTTGTGGTAAGGCCTGTACTCGAAAAAAATGCACCAGACAAAAGTGTTCGCCAAAAATTTATTTTAAGTCGGATTTTCTTGAACCTTTCACGGAATGAACCAATACATCTGGATTATGTTTCGGCATCATTACTTTATTCAATTTCCTTTGCATCGCTGAAAGCCCGCACCTTTCTCTTAAGACCCCTTATTACATTTTGTGCAATGGTGGAGCCGACCTTTTTGGTCACTTTCATCCATCCTTTTTTCAACTCAAGCTCTTTCTTAAACACCTTGGACGGTTCCAGAACTTTGGCCTTCATTATGGGCCAAAATCTTTCCATCGGACGAATCTCTGCACTGAAAATTTATTTTCGTAGATTAGCTTTCACTCGTTTCGTAACCATGGATTTTGTACATAGAGCAAATGTCTCGTAAATTGTATGAAACTTTTATATTGCTTGTAATTTAACAAAACGCTATCAATACATCTTTTTTGCACAATGCACAAAATGAATTTCGTGAAGACCAGCCAATAACTGCTTCTCTTCGATCGTACTCATAAGTGTTGGTGTTCCTGCTGGGATGGCGGGAATCATTAATTTATCCCAAAACAGAAATGAAAGCGCTGTCGAGAATAAGAAACTCATTCGCAATATTCAAGTGATTTCTCATGAGTCAACATGGTTTAGTGCGAAAAATATAGGATCGAACCCCATGTCAGAAACATTGCAAAAATATAGCCTGAACCCCTCGTGGTGCGCTTTTTTTTTTCAATTATATTTTGAGCCGATAAAGTAGATCTGTCAGCCGTTCATGCTCCACCATAGAAACGTTTCTTTTTTATTGGTAACAAATTCCTCGTAGCTTTTTGGATTGTTTTCGTTGAATGAACGAATGTTCTTTCGGTGTCAACTAATCCTTAGTGCTTTTGACAGTTGCACGAGTGGCATTAAATACGAAGATGGCTTCATAAAAAGTACAAATCAGGTTCGTTGCAGAAAACAACGAATAGATTTATTAGTCCTACCTTCGATTTCGTAATATAAACGAACATTATTTTTCAGTGTGGTGAATTTGGGGGGTTGGCGGTTTTTGGTACAAAGACTCTGTACCAATCCAACGTCGATCGCGTGTAATGGCATGATGGCAGGTCCGGCCAACATAATGCCTCGCCTCCGCGGGACCGCAAGAAGGGCAACAGACGCTTCTGGAGGCACTCGGTGCGGTAAATTTCGCTGTTGATGGTACCCGTTGTAATGTACGGTTTACTCAGTTTACCGCATTGGCATATGGCCTGCCAGAACAAGTATTTTTTGGCGAATTTGTCCACTTTCTTTTCCTTATGTCTTCCGGGCCTACACAGGGTCAGCTGTCTTCGATTTTCTTCCACTTCCAGCCCGCCGCTTGGTCGTCTGGGACTCCTTACACGATTCTAACACCCAAAACACAGTTGTATGGGTGATTCCCAGTTGTCTTCCGATCCATCTCATGGTCGCAGTCAGATTTTCCATGACGGCGCGCAAAATTCTCCGGCGATTTTCTTCTTGTTTCGATGAGATCTCAATAACCACTGAACCGATTGTTATGAAATTTTGCACATGTAAACAATTTACGGTGCATTTTTTTTCGAGTACAGGCCTTATATGACACGCTTGAGATGTTTCTCAAAAGAATCGCACGCGAACGTACCTGGTCGCACTTGGCATCTCGTCCTAGATCTTGGAAATAAGCTTCTCAAATCGGTCCATAGTGCTCACTTTATGTTCGCTCTGCTTGGCCAGCATGTACGACCATAGATAAAAGTCCAGGGGATTAAGGTCCGGAGAGCTGGGGGCCACAAAGTCTTAACTAGAAAATCAGTCAAATTCTCCCCACACCACGCTTGGACGATATTCGCCGTGTAGGCCGGTGCCTGTTCAAAGACGTAATGATCCTTCTCGTAGAGATCCCGAATTGCCGGAATCACAACCTTCTCCGAGAACCAAAATGGTCCTATAGTATGCGGCGTTTTCACGTTCTCCTCGATAAACATCCGTGGGAGCTTCCCACGCCTGGATACGGCACCTCAAACCATCACCGATGCGGCGCTCTGAAACTGCGGAATGTTTTTGTGGAACGGGGGGATGCTGGCCGACGCTGACGCCCACAGCCGATCATTTTGGACATTCTGGGGTTATTTCTAGACAAAGAGTTTCTCATCAGAAAACACGAACTCCTGACCAGTGTGCCGCGAAAGTAGCAATTTGGCTCTGTCCATCCTCTTCTTCGTTGCAGCCTCCGTGAACCTTGCGTTTCTTGTACGGCTGGTATCGCAGGTCCTTCGTCATGATGGTGTTTTTTTAGACGGGATGGAAAATCTGCAACCAGACACCTGAAGAACTCAGAGTGTGAGGATGAGAGTGCCAACTCCTCGACCCACTAAAAACCCACTCGTGCCTTAATCCCTGGACCCTCCCCAGATCCACCTTTCGGTATTATTTCGGGGAGGAGGCTATTTTGCTTGTTAAGCGATCACTATGTCTAACTACTTAGGGCTTTAGTAGTTAGGTGGTCCCTGCGACCTGCCTTTGGTCGTTTCGCCATTTTTGTTGGAGATCGAGGATGCTACGCATACCGCGTTTCAGACGTGCCGGTCAGGCACATCCTCTGGACCAAATTAGAGTCGTGTCGTGACCGCTTACGGAAAGTTCCATTTGCCACTGTTCCATTCCATTTGCCACTTAACCATGGATGCGGTTCTAGTGGTCTTCTAAACACTTCTTGTTCCACGGTGTTTGAAGCACTCTACGTCCTCTTTTATGACCATGCCTATTGGCATCATCTCCGCTAGGACACAGACCGCGTCGCGTGATACCGTTCGGTAAGCACTAACCACTCTTAGGCACATGAGCCTGTGCGTACTCTCTAGCATACTAACGTAGCTCTTGGTACTCAAGGCGGTAGTCAATGCCGGCCCGCCGTACCTAAGTATGGACAGGGTGACACTGGCCAGGAGTTTACGCTTACTCCCTTGCACCGCCGAGCTATTCGACATCATGCGGGATAATGCCGATATAGCCATAGAGGCTTTCTTGCAGGCGTAATCGACGTGACTAACAAAGAACAGCTTATCGTCGATCATGACTCCAAGATACCTCAATAACCCTTTCGATTCTATTGTGCAGTTACCTGAGCTGATCGTCACACGTTGCTCCGATTTCCGATTATTCACCACCGTGGCCTCAGCGTTATGGTGGGCTAGATTGAATTACCTGGAGCTTATTCATCTCTCCACAATGCCGATGGAGTGTGAGTTCGTTAACTCGACCTCTTAGATGGATTCACCACATATCTCTAGGGTGATGTTGTCTACCAACCCGACTATCTTCACCCCGCTCGGGAACTGAAGCCGCAGTACCTCATCGTACATCGTGTTCCATAGCACCGGACCCAGGATCGAACCTTGAGGGACGCCTGTGGTGATCTGGACACGTTTTTGGCCTGCCTCCGTGGTGTATACCAGTACGTGATTCTGGAAGTAACTTCCAAGAATCTTGTACAGGTACCCAGGAACCTGAAGGCGTTGGAGCGAGTCTGCGATAGCCACCCAACTGGCGCTATTGATTGCATTTCTCACGTCAAGGGTGACCACTGCACAGTATCGTACTCCTCGCCTCTTGCGCTGGATTGCCACTTCAGCCGTCTTGGTGACGGACAGGATGGCATCCACCGTCGACTTCCCTTTACGGAAGCCAAACTGGTTATTAGACAGACCGCCTGTACCCTCCGTGTATGTTGTCAGTCTGTTGAGGATTACCCTCTCGAGCACCTTACCCGCTGTATCCAACAGACATATAGGTCTATATGCCGATGGATCTCCTGGTGGCTTCCCTGTCTTTAGTAGCAACACAAGGGTCTGAATTTTCCAGGCGTCCGGGAAGACGCCATCGTCCAGACACTTTTGCATCACCGCCCTGAACATTTGGGAATCCAGCAAGATAGCCGTCTTGATGGCCAGGTTCGACGAACCCATCTCTCGGTACCGACGGATGGTGGTATAGATGAAGTTCCGCTACACGCCGTGGGATTCCAACCGTCGGACTATGTCGCCAGGTCGCTCACCTCTCGCAAACAACTGACGTCGCGGTACTCTTTCGTGGTGGTCGGTAAACAAACAACAAATGATAGCATGACGCACCATTTTTTTAGGCCTGTTTAAGCTCGTAAATTGATGTGTTCAGCTTACATACCACATTTCCTTCCTCAAATCATCATCATTCGAAAGTAGACATCCTGATGACGGGAGAGTAGGTCTCACAAAGTCGAACCCATATCGTTGAGTAAAACCCCTGGTAATCAATCTCGGTAATCAAACCATCAGAATCCGTTTCACCCAAATAAAACCCACTTACAGTCAGCGCACTTGCAGCCGCTGGGAAGGTCAAACAGATGCCAAGTCGTATATTCGGCTAACGAACTCAACTCATCGTCTATTGCTACCCTCCATTCCGGCCTATTGGAACGCAATTTCAGCTCTCCGATGCTCTCAGGACCGTTTCTCACATAGCTCTCCGCATTGAGTGCAAAAGTAACGCACGAGTACTCACTTAGCTTGACTGGGGGATTCCGAACATGCGTAAACTCCTGGCCAGTGTCGACCAGCTTCTAGAGGATCTTGATGTCCCATTTGATCCTGACAGTCGTTGAATTATTCCTCTTCATCCACGCTTCCAGCTGCTCCACATAAGGATCCGCTGCTGTTGAGGGACCACCCAATGAACCTGGCGACGAATCGGACGGTGAACCTGATGATGGACCGATCAAAGAACCTGTCGAGGCATCACCTAAGGAACCTGCTAGTTCAACACTGGTATTGATGCACTTCGAATCCGGTATCTGAATCCTTACTTTTTTCGCCTTTGGTTTCTCCATCACCGTACGGTTGAACAGTTCGCTTCCACCGTTCTGTTGTGGTGTATATGGAACGGTGTACTCAAGCTATATACCCCATACTCGGCAGAAATCACGGAAGGCGACTCCTACATATTCACCTCAGTTGTCGCATCGCAAGCGAGAAATGCGTTTGCTGCAGTGTGATTCTGCCATATCAGCATACGTTTCGAAGGCTTCAAGCACCTTATACGTCGGCGGTGCAAGGGAGTAAGCGTAAACTCCTGGTCAGTGTCGCCCTGTCCATACTTAGGTACGGCGGGCCGGCATGGATCACCGCCTTGAGTACCAAGAGCTACGTAAGTAAGCTAGAGAGTACGCACAGGCTAAAGTGCCTAAGAGTGGTTAGTGCTTACAGAACGGTATCACGCGACACGGTCTGCGTCCTAGCGGGGATGATGCCAATAGGCATGGTCATAAACGGTGGACCCTCCGACTAATCCCGGAATTAACCTGGTGAGTCGGTAGGCGACACGGTGAAGTGAACTTCCACCTAACGCAGATATTGTCTGGCCACGGCTGTTTTAGACAATACCTGCATAAATATGGGTATGCACAGTCTTCCGCATGCAGCGAATGCGTGGGAGTCGAGGAAACTGCGGAACATGTGTTCTTCGCATGTCCTCGCTTCGACGGCGCGAGATCCGGCATGATTGCCGTAAGCGGTCACGACACGACTCCGGACAATTTGGTCCTGAGGATGTGCCAGGACCGGGACGTCTGGGACGCGGTATGCGTGGCAGCCTCCCAGATCGTCCTCGATCTCCAACAAAAATGGCGATACGACCAAAGGCAGGTCGCAGGGACCACCTAACTACTAAAGCCCTAAGCAGTTAGACATAGTGGGTGCTGAACAAGCACAATAGCCCCCTCCCGGAAGTAATACCGAAAGGTGGTTCCGGGAAGGGTCCAGGGCTTAAGGCACGGGTGGGTTTTTAGTGGAACGAGGAGCAGGCACTCTCATCCCCACACCCTGAGTTCTTCATCCCGTCTAAAACTCAGTACGTAAACAGCGGTAAAATGGGAAAATCATCCGTAAAGGAAACAAAATATCGCTTACCGTTGAAAGCAGTTGGCGTCATGGCTGGGCACACATCGCTGTGGATCAACTCGAGGGGCGGGTACTCCGGACAAGGGCATATCCGTGAAGGGTTTTCTTGTCTGCTTCCTTTTCAGACGAGGTTCGCAGACCGCTCTTTCCGCTAACTCACTTTTCTTCAGCATCAGCACCATACCAGAGTCTTTATTAGTCCACTTTTCCCGATGTGTCCAAACGCCTGTGCCATAGTTCTTCATTGCTTATGGCATCTTCCGATACTAGAGCAGCCGGCTCTTTCACTCATGACACTTTCACGTTCAGTTCGTGCAGTTTGTCCTTTCGTTTTCCCGCTCAAACGGCCTCGTCGTTTCGCAGAATCTCGGCTTTGTTTTTCTCGAAAATCATTTCCATTCCTAACTGTCAAACTCGTTTGATCGAAGGCAATTTGTATCGTAATCCGGAGACGTAGAGAACACTGGCTTTTCAAGTTACTTCACTTCACGCAACCAATCAACTGTTCCAACCATACTGATCAGAAGCACCGGAATCGAGAATCATCGAAACGTTATTTCTCCCCGAGTCGTTTGCAAATCTGCGAATCTGCGAAGTTCCGAATCAGGACCGATTTGCACCGAATGTCTCTCGTTTTCCGTTCCGCCAGCGCTTTTTCCTTCGCCAACTCAACCTCAACTCTGTCTCCAACGAGTACACGATATGCCTCCACTTCTTCCGAAAGATGCTGTATGCAATGCAGGAGACCCAGCTCCTCCAAATGCACCTCCATCCGGAAACTCCAATTTGTCAAATTGGTTCCATCGTACAAATATACTTTCCGGTCTTCTTCCAATGGATTAATTTTTACTCAACCATAAACAAACGTTCAAAAACGTTTTTCACAAAAAAAAAAAAAAAAAAAAAAACCTACACAAAACACGCACACTGCAGGTTATGGCCTGAGAAGATTCGGATACTAACGCAGAGAATTAAAACACGCAGGTGCTGTCGTTACAGTGTACAAAAACAAAGTGAAGTTTATTTTATTTCAAAATACATAGCTGTAAACTGGTCAAGTTGAATTCTGATGAAGGTGATCTTAAATGGAATGCACTCTAAAAATTAATGTGATCAGATTTGATCTCAACACGATGAACGACGAACTCTTCATTCGCAAAGTTGGTTTTTCTTTTGAAACCAAGTCTTGTTCTTGAACGCTGGCATCCTCCTGAAAATTCTGTAGAGTCGGAAGTTTACTTCTCGGCTGATGGCCAAACATTTTTTTCTCCCGGTGATTTCACAGTAGAAAGCAGGTAACGTCTTAATTCCTTTCTCCAGTCCTGACCCAATTCTTGTGCAATTGGTGTTTCCTTTCGACTTCCCCATTGGACTGGGGCCAGTAGGGAATCATATTCACACCGTTTGTTAGCTTAACTAAGTTAGCTTGACTGACTTCACTTATCAATGATTGCTACTCCTTAATTCATCAGAAGCAGTGAAATTTTACAATGTATCAACTGATTGGGGCTGGAATTGACCGCCCATTCTCACTGTACACGATTCAGTGACTCAATTTCTGTAATAATCAATAACGTCCATACCACGTCCTTGCAATCAGGTGGAAATAGGGAAGGAAAGTTAGTGTAACCTTTGCTGTTAAGGGTCCGTGTTTACCTCTGCATCCCTACAATGGTCACGGGAAGGAGGTTTTTCTATGTTAATAGGGTAGAGCTCGATGGATCAGGATTCTCCTCGATATGTGATGTGATCGTATATATTATTTATAATAAGATTGACTTATATTTGATGCAGTTTCAAAATACAGTGATGTAGTGACAAAATAGAAAACAATCACCTGCCTCGCTCCAAGTTATTGAGAGAGCTTACCAACGTTTCGTTTATCGCTCGTTTGTCCGAAACCCCTTTGCGGGTTAGCGTTCTGCTTCCTTCAAGGCTCTAGTTTTCTCGCTTACTTCCTTGTCCGATTGCGATAAGTCCAAATCACGAGGTTGACATTCGGAGAATGTTGCATCTGTGTTGGAGTTGGCTGCAATCAATACTGGCTGCCTAATTGCTTTTCCCTTGCTACGAAGGTAGAGTTTGAGATCATCAGTATATGCATGTTCAAGAATTCCTCCAAAAAAATCATCTTAAAAATGTTTTGAAATACTGTCGATTAGATGTCAGAAAAAACTCCTGAAAAAAATCGCCAGAGGAATGCCTACAAACTCCTTAAAAATAGCTAGAAACGTCAGACAGAATATCTCAAGGAGTGTCTGAGAACTTTTCATAGAATCTTTGGAAGATTCTATAGAAAAAATTAAAGATTATCTCAAACTTTTTTTGAAGAAATCATTTTAAGGCACACACACAAACTGATTTCTGACTGTCAGCTGTCACTGTAGTGTTAGCAGGGGCTGGATAGTCAAGAACAAAACTGATATAGTTTTTGGCTCAGGAAGTATCAGCACATCGGTCCCAAGCTTAATGAATCGGATTGCCCCTAAAAATGTATCTAACATCGCAGAACCTTTCATATTTTCTGTCAAATTAACAAACTAAAACAAAAATTCTTGTACAGAAATACGACAGAATGTATTGCAAGGTGCAAGGTGTCAGGTGCACTTGGGACCAAGGAGTTCTACAGCAGTGAGTTAAATCGCTAGTTTCCCGTTGGTTGTTGGTGGCAGTGTCAATTGTTTTCTTTTACTTCATGGGCCTAAAAAAGCACAACGAAAGTAGAATTGGTTAAAAAGTTGGATCTTGAAATTAGCATTAGCATTAGCATTGACGTTTACACACCTCGTGGATGGAGCTACGATGAGGAATAATTCGTTGAAGATATCGCATGCCACCATGAAACGAAACCAATTACTGATACGCTTCTTCACGCAATAATCTTCACGAAGACTCCGCGATCGCTCACCTGGCCATGTCCATGCAACTGTTGGTGATAGGGAGGACTTGGTATCTACCTTAAGAAGACACGGGGAACCCACGGCCTTCAGTATCAAAGGAAAAAGGAAATGAAAAGTCGGAGAGAATATTAGAGCAGAATGTCCTGTTTGGTGTACAGAACAAAAAATAAAAATGGTCGTTGGGAGCAACTAGTCTAAAAAAGTTAAGTGATGCTCCATTTCTCTTCAAACTGTTGGGACATAAGCATGTGGTCCTAGGTTGGCTCATGGTTATAGCGCCATTACTCGCTCTCTGAAATGAGAAGAATGTCTGAGAATGCCCATCTAGCGTCATCTAGCGGAAGGGACTCTAGCATTAATTAACTTATGTCCTAGCTTTGTACTGATCAAGGTTAAAGTGCCACTACACAGTCTCTGGAAAAATAAATTCTTAAAATGGAAGTGTTTCACCCAGTACTTCCTGCGAGCTTTTCCCGGAAGACACACACACACACACACACTTTTTCTGCACCGGTTAAAAAATCTTCTGCTTAGCATTCTGCTATGCGCATCGATCGCAAATTCTAGCTCGCCTGACATCCGCCTATGATGCAAATTATTTTCTCACACTTTGATTTTCCCGACGGAGGAACAAATTAACCACTACGAGAACTCAATTAAACAACTAAAAACACGAAAAATCGTAAGTTAATTTAAAGTTTTCACGGGAGCAAAAATATTTGCTGTCATCATCGGACAAGGCACACTTCGATCTGGTAAAAAAGTTGGATCTTGAAATGTACACATATTATAAATTTGGGGTTCTGTAATTTTTACATACCGATATCTGAATGAAAAATATGAAAAAAAAAATCTGAGTCAAACTAGATAAATCTGTGCATGTGGCAACCCTGGGTGGTAGTAAGATCGCATAAAAAAATCAGAGGACTGAAGAAATCGTTAGTTCTTGAAGTCTGCCACTTTTGGTGTGGCGCTAGTGATGATTTTAACATTTAAGCTCGGTTTACAATGGATTAAATTTCTATATATAGTCTACCAGCTACTAGTATCAGTAATGTAGATACAACATTATAATACATGGCTGATAAACAATGAAAAAATACTATCTTTGGGACAATCACTGCACTAAGTAAAACACGGAAGATTTTACTCTCAAATGAAATTAACGGAAAAACACGACAACTTCCGCCGCGAATATTGTGTATTTTGCAATAAAACCGAGCTGTCAAATTTGCACCACAATCTCGCTACATTTTACTCAATTTTTGAGTAAAACTTTTTAACGTTAGCCTACAAAATCTACAAACTTTTTCTTTCACGGAAATGTTACTCAATTTTCGTTAAAAAGTGGATCAACTCAATTTTCGTGAGAGAAAACGAGATAGCATACAATTGTACTCAAAAATTGAGTAAAATGAAGCGGGAGTGCACACGTAGTACCAAGTTTTCGGCTTCACGAACAACAACAAGGAATGGGCATTTTTGAAAATAAAATCGATGCAGCCACATCGGTTTTTTTAAATCTAAAAAAAACGATCCCTGATAATATCGGAAGTAAATGATCGATTTGGTAAAAATCGATTTATTTAAATAATATTTGCATTCTAGAAACCAGTGGTGGATAGTGGAAAATTACTCGTTCTGTTTTTATTTTTTATATAAAAGGCCTATCGTAAAACAGATTGTAATAATCATTGTCAAGGAATTATTTAAGAGCAACTTTACCAGGTCATCTAAAAAACCAAAGGATATGAACTTTCTTCTTAGAGAATCATTATATCAAGCAAACGATAGGAGGAAATTAAAACCCGTTATAATTGAACAAAATTGATTTCCAGAACACAGCCACATTTTTTTAAATTATCCAGTCCGTTGGAATTGAATGGCCTGTTAATCGCAAGAATCGAGGATCAACAAACTGACGTAAGAAAGAAATTGAACAAAAGTAACTTGAGACAATTTTGAAAATGACATCCAGCTGAAAAACTATATTGAAACAACATTATTTTTTATTTTTGGTAATTTGATTTTATACGACAGATCACTTTCTTTAAATCTTTTGCACGTGTTGACAATTGTTTGCAAGTTTGTATATACTTCACAGCATACACGTTTATAAAAACATAACTGCAGACTGCAGAATATATTCGCATCGGTTCATGACTCCTACAGGAAAATATCTTAACCACATGTTATCCTGTACGAAAAACAAGTCGGATATTTTCATCTTTTGTTTCACATCTATAAAAACTGCTATTAGGCTAAGTGGCCTTGAACGCACGCACACTAAAGCGCCATTTAAAACAAAGGAGTGCAAGTAAGAAAGAAAATCTTTTGGAGAAAACAAACCATAATTCCTCTGCATGTGCTGGAAAGGAAAGGTGATTAAACACGCTAAGATCAGATTACCGAAAATACGGTTTCAATTTTACCGAAAATTAGGTTTGGTAGCAAAACCTAAAGTATCGGTATAATTTACCAAAACAAAACGTTTGATTTTACTTAGTTCTTCAGTAAAGTGGATTTACAGATTTTATCGTTATATTTTACCTAAATTTGGTTAAAAATGCTCTCATTGAGTTGCTAGCATTTTCTGTAAAAATTACCCTACAAAAATAAGTAAATATTAATGTTTTTCCCGGTTTTCCTGTAATACCGAAATTTCGGTAATCCATGTTTACCGATAATTTCATGTGCACTTTTGTACGATTTTCGGTATTTTATGCCGAATTTTTGGTTTTTCTTGTCTTAGCGTGAACGTCAAAAAGCCTAATGAGCAACTGTCAGTCTCTGCGTGAATCAACGGTTGCCGTCAATGCCAACTGGTTTATGAGGAAGGTCAATCAGGTTGGGCGCTGAGCTACAGTGAAAACTGTCAAAATATTAAAAACACCGTTGGGCGTTACATATTCTTCTTTGCAAGGGTTGATCGATATCGATCAACTTCTTGCATTCGTAATGTTGGAAAAATCTCAAATTAATAGAACATCGATTTCATCTTTTAAAAAATCGATGTTGTCAAACATCGAACAGAAAGATCAGATGAAAAAAATCGATTTATCGAGGTAAAAATATCGATTCTGTCAAAATCGCTTCGACATCGCCCATTCCTAACAACAACGTGGATGACAGCCGCTCCAGTCCTGTGAAAAAAATCGGTGAACTTTCTTTCTTTTGATTTATATCAGAAAGAACAGACATACGTCTAACATTCTACAAAACAATTCATTCGTTGATGCGATATTTCAGGAGATATACGTGCTTAGAGACGTCTAGATTGTCACGCAATCAAATCTTAAACGTAATTTTAATTTTAAATTTGTTTCATAGATTTATTTTACGTAGCTTTGTTAGCAGCTTCTTCCGAATACTGTCTTATTTTATTCAATGCAGATGTATGTTCATTTGAATAAAAAATTAATAAAACAAGAAACGTCTAGGTTAGTTCTGAATGAAGTCGTGGAATGATCCATTGGTACACAGGGAACTGTTAATAGAAAAAGCTGAAACAAACGCAATGCGTAGCAATTGTTCGGGACTCCAAATGAATCCAAGCTAATATTTCTGAAAAAATGATCATTGAGCCACTCTAGTAGTTTTTTTCAATTAAACCACTGGTAGTTATCAAATATACCTAGTCACTCGCTTGAAAAAAAATAACATGCTTAAATGGGTTCTTTTGTTAACCATTTATAATTTCGCTGAACAAAAGAAAATTTTGCCAGTTCACCAGTCTGCATGTGCTATCCGTTGTTTCGTTGTTAAATGTCAATCAAATAATGATTAAATTGCCCAAAACCATCAGCATCCGTAGTCCTCATAGCGGCAATCTAGTCTAATATACTACTGCTCGAATGCTTATGTATCAGCTTACATTGTCATGTGTCATAGCTTTTAATTGTAATTCCATTTGGCTAATTAAATCACTCTCGGCCACCACCCGCCCCTAAAATCGTTTCGTCAAAAATGGATCACCACATCTATCACCTTCTAACTCGTACACTAACACCAACACTATTTCCATTACCCGTTTTGCGTTAAAAAGAATAGATTTTAACCACCTCCCGCCCACCTATTCTCTACTTGCAGCCATTCATGGGAGGTCCCCGATATCCAACCGGTCCCCGGCCCGGAGTTCGAATGCCGCAAGGAATTGGAAACGATTTCAATGGTGTAAGTGCAGGGACTGTCAACTTGTCCAACCCGATTCATCCAATATTCCACTCTTCTTTTAGCCCCCCGGACAACCAATGATGCCAAATAGTATGGATCCCACGCGGCAAGGTGAGTGTTCGTGAGAGGTCTGGTGACTCCTGACCTTCCCCCCTATCTCCTCATACTCACAATTAGTTCGACGATTGAATGATACGAAATCACATAATATGCCTTTTGTAGCGAGTACAACTAGATCGTTTTTCTGGTTTTAGCATTTATTAACCTTGATTTTTCCACATTGAGATCCACTTACGTAATTTGCTAGAACACTGACCCCGCCCGCTGCCCCACCACTGCCTCATTTTGTGAGATGAAATAACTTCGCGGCGTAGTTTAGATTAATCGTCCACTACTCCTTTTTGTTTGCAATTTCAAACCCAGAGTGCTTTCTTTCCAATCAGAGGTTATGTTTCGACCATTTCAGTTCTCCTGTCTTTAAGTTTAAATTAACTTTAAGTTCCATTCGGTTGGTGTTCCCTTTCGTTTGACTTTTCTTTATTAATCACACCTAATTTGCATATAAATCTCACTTTTAGGCAATTGTTCCATCGATACACCATCTCTGAGTAGTTTTCATAACAAATTAAGTTCCACTTATTAACGAAGGTTCTTTTAGTTAGTCTTACTACCACGCTCAGCTGATTGCTTCACTAGTTACATCTCTCTAGTATCGTTTCCGTACTAAACAAACACAAACTTCCGGAGAAAAGTGTCACTTTTCTCGTCAGATTCCCAAACCGATCCACCGATTTCGGTGGAGTACGAACTTGTCATGCTCCCGATTCGAATTTTCGTTTGTATTTTTGGTTTTAAGTTCTCTCACTTCAGCTCCCGTAATTTTAAAATTGATACACAGCTCCCTGCTCGCGCGACACAAAATCACCTTTTAACGATGAAATAAAAATAAAATAAACACCTTATTTTTTTTTAAGAAATCATTCCAGTGTTAGCAAATGTTAATCCAAGAACTGAGCAAGAGTTTTCCACTTGATTAACGAAAACCAATCAATATATTCTCTTTTCTGTTCTTTGTTCTCTGTTCAGGTGAAGCTGGAGACTTTGTAGCATGGCAAGGTAGGCAAATTAATGTCGCGCTTGTCTGCTACTCGATTCCTACTGTCTTGTCCTTTAACCTAAGTCGTTTATTTTTTGTTTTGATTTTTCGGTTTTATTTTTTTTTGTTGTTTTATTTGTTTCCGTTTATTTTTTCATCATGATTTGGTTTGAACGTACAAATTGAAAGTGTTCACATTGTTCTGTCATGCAAAGTTGGCATTAACAAAACTTTCCGTTTAGTTTTTATTCATATCATTCATCTTTTTTGTTTATTTTTGTTTAAGTTTGCTTCCCGGTTATAGTTTTGTGTATACCAATCCAACAAATTTACTCTTCACCCTTCAATGTATATGACTTTCTGGAAATCAAACGTCACCCTTTTTCGCTTCTTAAATTGGCCTACTCTGTGTTAATTGTTTCATTCTGTTTACATAACCTGCCTTTTCCTATTATTTTGTTTTCTCTTTTTACCCTACGAGGGAGCCTTGAATAGGAGAATGGATTTTTTTTTTCAAAATTGAAAACATTGTACGCAATTCGGAAGAACTACAGCTCTCTATTCACTGGGACCTCGCTGAGCACCCGTTGTCCCGCTCCTACACGCATCATTCATACGGGCTTGTTGTCATTGTAGATATGTACATGTTGGCTTTTCCGTATGATTGTGTCTGCGTGTGTGTGTGTGTGTGTGTGTGTGTGTGTGTGTGTGTGTGTGTGTATATCCGATTGACCTTCTTTGATGGTTGAAAAAATCAAACTGAATGAAACTCATTACGATTTCTGAAAAAACAAAATAATGCGCTTTCATACATCAAAGGGTTTCATCGGAAAATTCGTATTTTTATCTGTTTCTTTTCAAACACACATGCAAATACACATACGGCATCCCCAACCCATTAGATGTTTCTCTTCTTTTGTTTTTATCAACCCGATGGATGAAATTGTAGCATTTCGGAAAACTCGATTCTTGTTCTGTTTGCTGGTTGTACATTTTGTTTTGGTATTATTATTAATTATTTCATTTTCATATTTTCTTAAGTTGCTTCGGCTACTCATTAGTTTAGTTTATCAACTGGTTGTTCAATCAGTATTGGTCGTACGGTTGATAGAAGCTGTGAATACATACATTATGCATCGGATCCGGATTAATTATTGTGTCAAATAGACGTTGAATGATGGAAAATCGTAATTTTATTATGTAAATTATTCAATTTACTCATAAATAAATAATAAACAATGGTTAATATTTGGTTTGCCAACTGGTTTTCGAAATAGTATAAAATATTCTGTTTGGCATGGGAATCAACGAGTTTGTATAGTGTTTTGGACGGAATCAAGCTCCAGTTGCTTTCTGAATTCATTATGGTCGTGATTGAACATCACGCAAAGAATCAACCACAGGAATCTTTCCTCAGTGTCTCGAAAAAGTGGTCCAAACCATTCCCCATCGAAATTAACGCCAAGCTTAACCTACCGATTCTTTCTCAAATCGTGCTAATACCAACAATCAATATGCAACTAGCGAATTTAAATTGGTTCACTGTTGTTGAACCCCTTGGTACCTTTCGGCAATGAGGTCTATACAGGTGGAGCAGAAGTAATTAAGTTGTATTAGTGGAATGCAAAATACGGTCATTGTGTTCGTGAGATGATGCACAGCCTGTTTTTTTTGTAAACATGCGCGACGTACATCTCCATAAACAACAACTCACAGCAGCAGCAAATCACAAGGTGAATTATTTATTTTCGGTAATTGGTATAGCTTTAGAAAGGTTTAAGCTGATAAACGCCTTTTTTGTGCTCTAGAAGGATGCGGACAGTAACTAAACTTGCTTTGTTACGATTCTGGCCATGAATGGATATTTTCGGATTTCCTTTTGTTTTCTGTGTAATGCCTTTTGTTTCACCTTTCTTCAGCACTGCTTCCGATCTGTGAATTCTTATCGAGATTCTTGAATTTACGCATCACTTGCTTGCTTTGCTGCACATTTTGCTGATACGTTTCAACCAATATAACGCAACACAAATTTAAAACCGTGTTTATGGCGCTCAAAGCGCTTGCTTACCAGAAAATTACAGTTACACAAGATAACAGCATAGGACGGCTCATCGGTGTTGTTTGGTGGTGTGCGTCTAACGGAATTTCCCAAACCATAGATCATTGCACGATAGCGTTACCAATGCAGTTTTGACAGTTCAGGGAGCTTGTTTACGTGGACTTCAAATATTTTCGGTAAGATCGGTTTGAGATTTTGTGCTCTAAATTTATAACGATTGAAGTAAAGTTGCAGGAAATAGACACCACTGCTTATTTTTACCTCCTTTTCTGAATCTAATCATACAGAATCCGGAAAAAGTCAATGAAAATTTTCGATTGAGCGGTTCAAATTCTAACACCTTGTAAACAAGCTCCCTGAACTGTCAGGGAAAATTCAAATGAAATTCTAATTAAAAGCGGTTTGTTGTATGTTGTAAGAAAAATCCAAAATTTCTCAATAAAGACATTATCAGCAAAATAAAAATAAAATTAAAATAATGCCCCTATTGTGCAGTTTTGGATTTTTCTTACATCATACAACAAACCGCTTTTAATTAGAATTTCATTTGAATTTTCTAGAAGCATTTTAAAAGTTTCGTCCTTTACTTTAACATGGAAGCTGTCAGATTTATCACCACTCGAAGTCTTCTTCTTTTTTCATGTTGTATTCCTCAATATGGCCCATCAAAAACAAACAGGGTGGCCACACAATCTTAAATAAAAATTCCCGCATTTTTGCCTTATTTTCCCGACTGTAAAAATGTGTTGATATAAATTACTCGTAGCTAAATCTCTGAGCTCCCAAACTTTTTCCAGTTTGATTTACCACCAGATACTTTCCATTTATTTAAAATACGCCTTTTTGTGCGACAGGATGAGCCAATTTTCAACAAATATTGTCAAATTTGGTAGCTCCTTCTTTGTTCTAGCCTAAATTTGTCCAAACTATTTTCTTTTCTCTGGAATCCGGCAAACAACGTCAGACGGCATTGAGCACAGCTGCCCAAAATTCTTCTTTCACCATGTGTTAACACCCTTACAAACGCAATTCGCCAACCTTCAAACACAATTCGCCACCACATGAAAGATAAGTTCATTTCTGGCCTCACCTGTTACAGCCGTGTCTTCTAAGGGCATTTTCAACGGTGGTTCAAATCGTGGTTTGGATTTATTTGTTTAGACCAAACGCAAAAAAAAAATCGCTGCAGGTGTTTGTAAATTTTGTTTTATACCGGATCTATTTTGCATCATTTCAGGAATTACATAAGCATCTAAGTTTCTTACTGAACGCACTCTTTAAAAAAATAATTTAATGAACTTCGGAATATCTATGAAGATTGGGTGGAAATATCTATAATGAACATGCCAGAAGTTGATTAAACTTCTCGGCAGTTGAATAAAATAATTGAAAGTTTCCAGATAATCATGAAGTTTGCTCGCTGTCTTTCGAGAAGAGAAATTGTGGAACTTTAGAGAAGTTCATTGAATTGCCGAAAAATTATTAACGTTTCTGGAAACTTGGATGAACTTCCAAAAAGTTTGCTGATCATCCATGGAAAAGGAACAACTTTCTGGAAATGACGGGAATTTAAAAAATCAGGTTTCGCTTCCCAGAAGTTGTTTTAATTCCAGCAGGTACATATTCTGTGATAAAAAGCTGAATATCATTCATATTTTAAAAGTAGTTGGTTTCTTTATTCTCGTTTTGGTTGGGTTCGAAAAATTATCGAGTAGTAAGAAGTTTAAGTTCTTCCTAAAACTTAAATACCCTGAACTTTTGGGATATTTTTGAAACGATTGAAAAGTTTCTCGATCACCTGGAAAGATCCCTGAAGTTCTAGGAATTCCCCAAAGTTATGGAAAAATCATTTGAATGTTTCCTGAACTTTTTGAATGCTCAAATATCCAGTTTCCTGTTTATCTGGGACGTTTTCTGAAATTCTGGAAAGTTCCGCGATCTTGGGGGAAGCTTTCTGAAATTCTTGGAAGACTACTGAGAAATTTCCTGAACTGCTGAATCCCCTCAGCATGCGGGAGTTTTTTTTGAGCTTCTGGAAAGTTCCCTGAACTTCTGGGAAACTTTCTGAATTTCAGGGATGTTCTCTTAACGTCTGAGATGTTTGTTGACCTTTTGAAAGAGTTCCATGATCTTTGGGAGAGTTTCATGATCTTTGTGAGCATTTCCTGAAGTTCTGAGAAGTATTTTGAATTCATGAGAAACCCTGAACTTCAAGGAAGTTTCTTGAAAAGCTATGTTCGCTGAACTTCTAAGAGGTGCTATACCCAAGTAGCACACTACGGTCATAATTAGTAGTAGTAACTTGATTATGACTTAGCAAGTCATATTGATGTTATCTCAACTGAATGGCAACAAGAGTGCTTCTAGGGTATATGTCTAGCAATTTTCATGAAATTCTAAGAAGTTCACTAAACCTCTAGGAAGATCCGCAAACTGTTGAAAAGCCTTATGAATTTCTTGACTGTTCTCTATTGGAAGATCTCTAATTTTCTGAAAAGTTCCTTGAATTTTTGGGTAGTTCTATGAACTTCGGAAAAAAAATCCCAAAATAATCTGATAAGTTTTCTAGACTTCTGGAAGCCTGAATTTCTGGATAGTTACCTGAACTTCTGTGAAGAACCCTTTACTTTTGAAAACTTCCCTGAACTCGTGACAAGCTCCTTGAATTTGTGGACAAATACCTGAATTCCTAGGAAACAATCTGAATTTCAGGAAAGTTGTCTGAACTTCTAGGAAGAACCTTTAATTTCTGGAAAGTTCTCCGATTTTCTGGAAAGTTCACCGATTTTCTGGAAAGTTTCCTGATTTTATGGTATACTCTTTTGACATCAGGAAGATAGCTTAACCTCGGGAAAGTCTAAGTCAAATCTAGAAAGTATACCGAGCTTCTGATAAGTTCCCCGATTTTCTAAATGCACTGAACTTACAAGATTTTATTCGAATTTTTGGGAGATAATTTTTGTCCATCAGTTTCTTAACCTTTTCCGATATTAGAGGCGTAAATACTGCGGGACGTAAGTCTTAAAGATAGATTTGCAAAAATTTATCAGGGTCACCAACCCCCAAGTTTTCGTCGAGAGAACTAGCTGAGGACATACGCCAACATCCGCTACACTGCAGTGCACCTATGTAACACTAAGGCCAACATATCCTGCAGCATCGCAACAGCTGGAAAAAGTCATCGGTTGACTCTAGTTGTCGCATAATGTCTAGGATCATATCCTTTGGCATGTTGAAACGTCGCAGAAAGTGCTTTTTGTCATAGGTTGGCGTGGTGCTATCTATCTTTATCAGCACTATCTAATATCGTTTAAATGATATGCATGCATTCACACACTCACCACCACTCAAACCAATCCATGGTAAATAGTTTGCGAGAAATCCTCGGTCTCCGAAAAAAACAAAACTTCTGATCTCTGGATATTGTATGATTGACAAGATGATAGGTGTTGGTGGATTTAACAACAAGAAATACTACACCGGTGCGGGGAACGCAAAGTTGGTCTGTTTTAGCTGGTTCATTTTAAGATGTTAAAATAGACCACCGCTGAAGATGCTCTAAGTTGTACGTTTTGAACAGGCTGAATAATGAGATCGGTGGACCAAGTAAATGACAAAAACGCTACTGAAATCATTTGAAAAAGGTGTGACTAAGGTTCCTTCCGAATGACAAAAATTCCCGATGACTTTTGACATTCCCGCCTTTTTCCCGATGATTTTGGATTCCCGCATTTTTCCCGCATTTCTCGATTTTCCCGAGTCTGTGGCCACCCTGAAGTTCGTTTATTCTTTAGGTTTGCCAATTCCGAACTACAGTGCCTTTCGCTCCACCCTTTCCATTAAATTTAGCACTGTGGTCTCATCGTCCTTATTCGACGCCGAACGCCAGTTTGATTTAAACTGCTGCTCGTTTTCCATGGATTTATTTAGCTTTTTTGAGATTCCGTTTGACCAAGGCCCAATACCGTTTGATAGGGCGGATTTCTGGGCTGTTGGGAGGGTTGTGGTCTTTGGGTACCACGTTGTTCGTTTTTTTGTCTTTTCCCATAATGGCAGCTCACCAAGTCCGGCCAGAACGGCACAGGTCTATTGTGTTGCTTTATTCCAGGCACTCCTGGACTCTCTTGATTGATGGTTCCCGTAGTGATGAAAATGCCGCTTTTTAGACCACACGTGGCCGGCCAGACGAGGTTACTTCTGTCCCGCAAGCTGCTTGAAATCCTCCTTCACATAAGTTTCGTCGTCCATGAGACGAACTTTGTGAGCATATTCGTATACAGCTTTCGAGACCGCTGCTTTGCCGCCGTGTTTTGTTTGTAATCTTGGTTCGCCACCTTCACCTTCTAAAACGTCGACAACCCGGCTCGTTTCTTGGCCCGCTGTACAGTAGTACTAAGGGAGACATTGAGCTTGCCAGCGACGTCCCGGATAGAAAAGTTAGGATTCCGCTTATATTTCGCTGTCATTTTCTTCGTCGTCGCTGCCACGTCCCGATCACGATTGCCACCGCGTCCAGGCTTTCTGGCAGTCGGCAGATGCTCCCCGAACACTTTTAAAACGTTTGTCATGGTCGATTTGGTCACATCCAGCAATTTGGCTAACTTGCCTGATTCTCTTGCTGCGCGAGCAAAATATTGACGCGCTCCTCCTCTTGCTTGGACGTCATTTTGAAAACTGAAGAGCAAACGGTGAAAACTCATCATAGCAACCATTGTATATACACTCAACTTCCAAATGCAGCATTTCAGGGTTTTTTTTTTTTTAATGCAGTTGTAACAGAAACACACCAGTTTGAAGTTACCCAATTTTTGCGAGTTCCAGATTCTACTTCGAATGAAGATAAGGAAGAAAAGTGATAGGTTTGTATTTCATCGCTAGGAGCAAAGATGCTAGAAAGATTAGTTTATGCTCTTTTTGCCTTTGGACTTTTGGAATTTGAACCAAAATTCTGGCAATAATTTGCTAAGGTTGCAGCGCCTTATCTCGCTCTGACCCAGTTGGCGCGACTGCGCGAGTTAAAAATAAAGCAAGGCGCATCAAAGGCAGCGACGTCTGTAAAACAAGCGTATCTGTCATTCGTGAATGGCATTGTGACCCCATTGTCGATGGAGCGCCGCTGACCAAGGCAAGTAGTGGTAAATGTTCATTTTTCCCACAACAGTTGCTTGCTGCGAAATGTAGTGGCCCGCACACTAGTATCGTTAAAGGTACAGTTCAAGCGTACGCAAAGGATAGAAAATAGAAAGAGAAACATGACACCTTACAGTGCGTGTGACTGTATTTGATAGTTTAGTTAAAAACGCACCAATTCGTCCTTATAATTTGATTCCATACAATAAACATCATATTTGCGCAGTAATATGCAAGCAATCAACAAGATTCTGAGCGACATAAATCTATGCTGTAACGTTTGCAGAACCACCGGCTGGTGGCAGCATAAATGTTTCGTCGCCTGTAGAAAACAGTACAAAAATGTCATGACATTTTCTCCCATGCCAATTTAGTATTGCGTGTGTCTAATCTGGTCGCAATGAAACATGTAAAATGTTATGAAAACAAATGTCAAAATACAGTACTTTTACCACCAAGGACCATAACCATCATCGATTACCTTTTGCGACTCTCACCAATTCTAGCGATGATCGTGGTTTGAGAATCGCAAAGCACACTTATAGAATAAACTCAGGCGTTTTTACCATCAGTCGACTATATTGTTTTTCACAGATTGCATCTCTGCTACCTGTTTCAGGATGCATAGATATAGGAGAATTGTTTCGTACCCTTCTTTTAAAAAAAATTTCTTCCTTTTGAAAACCAGCAATCATCTATCAAGTATTTTAACGTTTTTGATTGAAATTCACGTGGAAGCTTTTCGAAAATGCGAAAAATCTCTTAATTTTATAATGTGTGTCGATTAAACCGTGTATTCTCAGCTTCTATTCAAACGTACCTACCATCCCTTTTAATTTACCCGTGCTAGGTTAATTTCACATTTTCTCTCGAAAGGGTTGGATAAATTTTAGTTTTAAGCTCTGTCAATTGGTCTCTGTAAATAACAAACGTTTCTAAAATCTTTTCCGTTCTTTTTCTCGTTTCTAAACCATGTGCAAATGATCCCGCTCTAACGCAAACCCATATCTCCTATGAAAATGGAACCAAACTTTCTATGTGTGCCTGTGTAATAACCAACTGTCCGAAACCGCTTCATCGCTTAATCTTATGAACATCATCATCCTCATCATCATCAAACCTGCGGGGCTCATCCATCATCGATCATCGTCATGTTTTGTGCTAATGGAACCCTTCCGACCTGCTGCTTGTAAAAAAACTACCGCTTTTGCTACTATATGTATCCCGAACTTCAAACCAAAATTAATTGTGGTTCCACTAAAAAACACACAAACAACCAACCAACGCAGGACCCCCAGGAATGGGACCGATGAATCCTAGAATGAATCCACCTCGCGGGCCCGGCATGGGTCCCATGGGCGCCGGTACGTACGGGCCGGGTATGCGTGGCCCCCCTCCGAACAGCAGTCTGGGCCCGGGTGGTATGCCCCCGATGGGCATGGCCGGTGGACGGCCCCAGTGGCAACCCAATACGTCATCGGTGAGTCGTTGAACAGCCCACATCATTCAGAAAAAAATTGTTCTAACACCTGCTTTGATTTCGTTGCAGCCCATGAACTATTCATCCTCGTCACCCGGTAACTACGGTGGTCCACCAGGACCGAGCGGACCACCCGGTCCCGGAACGCCCATCATGCCATCACCTCAAGATTCATCCAACTCCGGCGGCGAGAACATGTACACACCAATGAAACCCGTGAGTGTAATGGGCGAATTTGCATTTTACTGAGGGGTTCCACAACAGACAGTTTGTTTGACGATTTTTATGCATCAGCTAATTCGGCTCAGAACAATGATGTGTTTCATCTCGATTTTAAAATCATCCAGACGTTAAGGTGCTTTAGCAAAAGCCATTTGTTTACTGCTTAGTTAATCATATCATAGCCTAAGTCCATGATTGAATAAACATTCTCTTTGACCGAGATCTGGAAAATCTTCTGTTCAAGATATCAAATTATTTTTCGAAAATTCGAAGTCAGAGGATAGAAAATTGGGTTTAAAAATTTTTATCACCGCGGTTTTGGAGAGTACCGATGTTGGAACCCTTGCCATCAGAGACCTAAATTTAACGAGTTTCCTTACCATTCCAAACACAATCCGTAGGAATTCCCGATGGTCGGCGGTTCGGACGGTAGTGGCCCGATGGGTGGTCCCATGGGCCCGAACTCGATGGGCGGCCCGGTACTTAACAACGACGGTCTGGACGGTATGAAGAACAGCCCGGCGAACGGTCCCGGCACGCCCCGGGAAGACTCCGGCAGTGGTATGGGTGACTACAACCTCGGTGGCTTCGGTGGACCCGGAGAGAATGTAAGTTTCGAATCGTTCTGATATCAATACTAGGTTTTGTGTTTTCTTTCTTCGTGATTGTCGTGATTTATGTTCTGTTCTTGTTGCGCTGTACAATAGTTAGAATGTCTTTTAAGGTCATTGAGACTAGGGGCGTGGGTGGTTTTTTTTTCCGTTGATGGCCACGCCCACGAGCTCCCTTTCCCCCTTGTTACAAGTTGAACGAAATTCGCGCTAATGAAAGTGATTCTCCGTAGGTAGGATTTTGTAATTGATTGCATTTTCTCTTTAGTTCAATCCTAAACAAAATGTATCTTTTAAGTTAACATTTACACTGGTGATGGGTGTGACTAATTCTGCTGGAAACACGAATGATATTTTAATGTAACTAAACAACTGGTTCCCGAAAATGCCACGATCCCTTCCTTCCACTAACACGTTTCCAGATTTTCTTGTAAATAGTAGTGCATTCAAGCGTTTGCAATTGTCTGCAACAGTCGTCCTATTTTGATATTTTGATTTTTATTCCTATTTTTTTGATTCCCCTTTAGTAGTAAAACTCCAAACCTTAGAAAGAATCACTGATGATCAGATTGAAATTAACCCCCTCCTATTTTTTTCGAACTATTCAAAATGAGCCATTTTCATGCCGAATACGTTCAATGTGTACATAAGTTTTTTTTTTTTCAAGAAAAATCATGATTTTTTCCCACCACGAGCAAGAAAGAAAACATTAAACAAAAAGAAGCAAAATAGCATCAGGTTTAACCTAATATGTATCTTAATTATCTCCCCTCCATATACGTTTCTCACCGATATGAGTTTGTAAGAAAAATCTCCTTCTCTTCTCTTTATTTTTATATTATCATTTTCAATAGTTCTCTATGCATAATCAATTCGTTTCGGTTTTGCAAATTCCTTATCACACACACACAAACAAACACCACTCTTAATTCCGTTGCAATAGTTTGTCTTTGTTTTCCTAGTCCGCAGTGGTGAAGCGCATTGATTCGCTTTTCATCAACAATAATAGAGAAAAGAAAATAAAACACTCATTTTTTTTCGTTTTTGAGCAACTACAATAATTCTGTATCAAACACACACACACACACACACACAACACACATCCATGCGAAACTTTTAAGTTCTCGAATTCTGTTATGTATGTGCGGTAATTGTATCCGGATTAACACTTCGTATTATAGTGTATTCATTTACTATCCAAATTCGGTGTTTTTCGTTCTCGATCAAGATGAGAATATTATAAGTTTGTGTTATTTATATTCTTCTTTTTTTTTTGGTAACATCACGATTAACTTTGCACTTTGACGTTTATTAACTGTCGATATTTAAGAAAATAGGAAAGAAAATGCACACAGATTGTATCCATGCTTTTTTTACTGATCACGATTAAGGTGGGATAATGTTGTAAATAATACTGTATGTTTTAGGGAACAGTTGGTCCTAATTGGAGGATATTTTAAGTTTAATTTATGGAATTCAAAAATTGGAACAGTTGCTTTAATTTGATAACTTCCTTGGACGAAAGTCTTGGCATCAGATGAACAATGGCTCACGTCGGTTTGCAGCGAGCGTCTACTATACTGGAACTGTGTTCCAATCGGTAAATTTTCAACTAAACTTGAAATTTCGAAAACAAATTAAAATGTTTTTGGAGGAGTTTGTCGAAACTCATAGCCCGTCTGTCAGAAATGAGTCTTCTAAAGGTTGTCCACGTTAAAATTGAAACACACAAACCGATTGGTCAGAAATCCGTCTTTTAACGAATTGTCTTGCAATTTCCAAGGTATCAAAATAAAATATCTTAGCTTAGTTTTTCCATGTTCACTTACTACTTTTATTTTCTCTTAAAGGGTGTCCACGATGAAATTGCCACACACAAAATTGATTCGCAAAATTCGAGTTTTCATCCGATTGCCATCAAATTTTCAGGGATTGAGAAATAACTATGAAACTTCATTTTACTATTTTACTCGTATTTTATTTACAGTCCATACGCAAATGCCCGCACCTTGGCCTTAACCCCGGCCATAAGATTCTGCACAACCTGTGAATCAACGGTTTTTTGCATGTAAACCAATACTTTCTTCAGTTCCTCGACTGTCTTCACTACCTTAGGTCGTTTAAGAAGGTGCTGCTTCATAATCGCCCAGTACTTCTCGATGGGGCGATGGGGCTTCGGAGTGTTGGGAGGGTTGAACATTTTCGGCACGAAATTGACCTTATTGTCCGCACGTCCTTGGAGTAGTGGCATGAGGCCAAATCCGGCCAGAAGATTGTTGGGACGTTGTGGGCCCTCAGGAGAGGAAGCAGCCGCTTCTGGAGGCACTCTTTTATGTACACCTTTCCGTTCATCGTGTCCTGGGTCACGAAAGGTGCACTCCGCTTCCCGCACGTGCAGATGGCTTGCCAAACCAGGAATTTCTTCGCAAATTTGGACATCTTCTGAGTGCGGACATGCTCCGGAACTTATCCTTGGCCGTGAAAAACAGGTTGCCGGGGATCTGTTTGAAGTCGGCCTTCACATATGTTTCGTCGTCCATGATGCAGCATTCAACTTTCGTCAGCATGTTGAGGTACAACTTCCTGGCACGGGTTTTGGCGGACTTGTTCTGCTTCCCGTCGCGATTGGGGGCCTTTTGTACCTTGAACGTTCGAAGCCCAGCCTTAGTTTTGGCCTTCTGGACAAAACTTCGGCTTAGGTGCAGCTTCTTAGCCACATCCCGAACGGAGGCGTTCGGATTTCGGTTGAAGGCCCCAACTACGCGGTTGTGATTTTTGGTGTTGTACGGAATACTTTTTCCTTCACTTCTGGGCTTCCGATCGGTGGTCAACCGTTCCTCGAACCGCTTAATCACTCGCGACACCGTGGAATTCGCGATTCCCAACGTTTTAGCGATGGAACGATGCGAGAGATCCTTGTTCTCGTGATGAATGCGCAAGATTTTATCACGCACGAGCTGTTCTTTCGACTCCATTTCCGCGAGTTTTGATCACAGGACTTTAAAACTTGCAGGATGTAAATAATGCACTATGAATCAAATCCACCCAAATTTTCATTAAATTGTACCCAACGGTTAAAAAAATAGAACAATTTCATAGTGTGGCAATTTCATCGTGGACACCCTTTAAGGCTCCATAAGATTTTGTACAACATTAGAACTGACAAGTTTTTGTACACTAATCCATGCATTCTTCAATTCTTAATCTGTTTTGACTGCCGATGCCCAATTTTTTTGAATTGGTCTCAAATCTGGGTTGTTTGGAGGATTAAGGTCCTTTGGTACGAAGTTGACCTTAGTTTTCGATTTCATACTAATACAGTATTAGTGTGGAAGTTTTCTCAAGTTTTTTTACAAGCTGACCCGTCTACGATTTCATTCGGTTCGATTCAGCTGAATAAGATTAATTGAATCAGAGTCACTCCTGTAACTCTTCTCTCATACATTATTGAATGTTTCCAATCATGAACTAACATGATGTTAGCGTTAAGTAATCTATTAAGTTTTACACCAACCTAACATAACCTCGCAAAATTAATCGGATGAATTTATTTTGACAGAAGTCCGTGGTTTGTTTATTTCATCTGTTTGAATTCGAAAACAAATAAACCAGGAATACCTGTCAAAACTGAATTCCATTCATCAGGATGAACCACACGTTCACTAGTGACGTTATCTTGGGCCTGTTCATAAACCACGTAGACTCATTTTTAAACATCTCAACTCCCCCCCCCCCCCCCTTCGTAGACTTTCCCCCATACAATTTTTAAAATTTTTGTATGGAGCGTAGACTTTTGCCCACCCTCCCCCCCCACAAAAGTCTACGTGGTTTATGAATAGCCCCCTTGCAAAATTCTATTACAACATATAAACATAAAGTGTCATTTCAAGCTGTATTTCTGCTATAGAATTTTGCAAGATGACGTCACTAGTGAACGTGTCGTTCATCCTGATGAATGGAATTCAGTTTTGACAGGTATTCGTGGTTTGTTTGTTGTCGAATTCAAGCAGATGAAATTAACAAACCACGGACACCTGTCAAAAGAAATTCATCCGATTCATTTGGCGAGGTTATGTAAGGTTGGTGTAAAACTCAATTGTCAGTCCAACTGGTTGCGTTAACTGAGTCAAATTAAGAACATACGTGATCAACATACGGGATAACTTCGAAGTTTTATGAGCACAACTCTCAAATACAATTAGACCTACAGTTGCGAAATTTTCAAGAATTGTTTGCTCCACCGGAACATCCATTGGATAGCAATTTCAGAGTTGTTGGTATTGTTTTGTTTGTGATTTTTGGTCTCAAAATCGCGAAGTGATCATTGACCTAACCTATAAATCATATGAAAAAAAGGCTCCCTTATAGATAAGGTGAGAAGATATAGGTGTTCAAGCTTTCCCAGTACGACCCCAATAAGTCGCGGGGAAATAAGTCGAATAGAATCGCCTGCCAAACAAACTATGTTTAGGGATCTTCGACAAATTTTGTCTAATCTAATCTAATCTAATCTCACACTAACGCAGCCAATTCTTGAAGGCATCCTGGAAAATGATGGTTTCTTGAATACTTCATTTTTCTTGTCATTGGCCAGGCCAACTGCGTAGTATGTGCCGCAGAGAGGATTCCAAGAAATAGAGCGATTCCAGAAAGATCTAAACTCGCTTTACTACTCTGAATCAAGGGAAAGAAGAAAGCGTGGACCTCCCGTACCAAACGCTTCCATGTTGAGTTAAACAGTGTGATAATTTGTTGTTTATTGTTGGGAGCATAGATGCTAGGAAGATTTGTTTATGCTCCTTTTGTCTGTGGATGAACTTTTGGCATTTGACCAAAATCCTAACAATAATTGCCAAGGTATAATAGCGCCTTAACTCACTCAATGGACGGTAAGTGGACCAAAACTTACGACGATGGATAAATGCGAAGCTGAAAATAGCATAAACATATTGTGTAGGGATGTTAAAATATAAAATGAGAATAACATGTGTACTGTCTGCATGAAGAAAAACAAACAAAAATTTCATTCAATACTCGGGTATTCCATGGATGATCCGAAATTATGTACCGTATAAAGAATACTTACATTTTTCGTGGTAGGATAAGATTTCAGCATGCTACGTTACCGGGGTCGCGCTGCCTACATTGTCTTGGTGCGACTGCCACCTAATGTATAGTTGACGCTATATAGCGTTTCTCACTCAGCCGCTGCACACAAAGAATGATGATTGTTAGAATTTAAAAAAAACATTGCTAAAATTGAAAAGTTGCGTTGGTTCTTTTTCGTACAAAGCGGTTCGCTTTCACAAAAAGAACGTTCCGGTAAAACCGATGAATTTCAGTTCATCATAGAAATTTAAAATTGCCACAAGAGTGGCTATGCTCATTTCAAGTAAACATAGCTCCGCTGTGGTGTCATATTTTCGTCATGGTTTTATTTTTAATCCTGTCAGTTTACAAATCAATATGCGTTTTGCTTTAACCGAGGTGTTTTTTTTCGTCGCTTTGGTGTCATTTCAAACTTTCATATTGACAGTCTGGTTTGTTGCTTTTTGGCTCTCGTTGTATACCTAATTTGTTTCTCGTATACGGTCCATCTCTTGACATCTCTTACACGCTCGTTTGTAATTACTCTAAACTGAGTAGAAAACGACTCAGTTTCGTTAAAAGTGGAACTACCCTAATTAGAGTAATTGAAGTTTACTCATTTTTGATTAACTAGATCACCTGTCAAAGTTAGAGTAAACATTACTCAGTCACGTATGTTTGTATTTTTACAAAACTGAGTAGAAAATGACTCAGTTTTGTTAAAACTGGAACTACCCTATTTAGAGTAGCTAAGGATTTACTCAATTCTGATTAACTAGGTCACTTGTCAAAATTTGAGTAAACGTTAATCAGTATCTAATTTTATTTTTTATTTTATTTTAATGAAATTGTTGATTGTTTCCGACAACTGTCCAGTCGAAATACTTTGAATTTGTAAATTTATGGATTGATTGTATTCCCCAACAAACATGTGTCGAATAACCGCTTCTTCAAACAAATTTGGAGAAATTATTCAGCTTTCTAGAAGAAAAAGCTGAACAATTTCTCCAAATTTGTTTGAACATTCAGTTATTCAGCATTGATGTTTGTTGGGCCATGGAATGAATTCGGCACTTTGACGTGAAAATGAATGTTCATTACAACATACAGCCATCCCATCTTGATAACTTTTAATCGACTGAACCACGTTTTTTCGCTTTTGACAGCTTCATTGTAATTACTCTATTTATATTATTATAGCGCTTTTACAATCAGAGTAGCATTGACTCAGTTTCCTTATATCAAGTTACTCAGTTTTTGACATTTAGCATGGTAATACGAAACTGAGTGAAAGTTACTCTATTTAGAGTAGATCTGAATGAGCGGGTATGGAAAGGTGTAAAACGCTGGCCAGTCCGTTTGATCCCAGGTAGGGCAATCATTAAGGATTTCGCTCTAGCTCACTTGAATGTCAGTATCAATGTGATGAATATATGAATAGGATGAATGTTTCAACCTGTTCATTCTAACATTCAACACTTTCATATGGGCGCATCCTCACGTCATTATAGGATCCGAAGCAAGTGTGAAAGAGTTTGTTGATTTGATCTGTCATGCCTGTCTGGCCTTGGCATAGATCGATTTGTTTTGATGCACCATATTTCGATAAAGATTTTTCAGTCTGGCCTAACTGTCAAACGTAAACAATGGCTTCTTCTGTAAATTCCTCGTCATAGAAAATCTACCCATGTAACACGCTAGCTAGACTGACCAGTTATAACATGTCATAAGCCCATCTTGATATGATTCTTTTTGTTGATAATTATTATACCATGTTATAACTCAGCGGTCTGAACAAGGCTTCCAAATCTATCGAATAGAGAACTCTTGTTCTTCGAAATGGCTCTGGTGGATGAGTGAGTGTCCAAGATCGACAAATTCAAAGAAGAGGCAATAGATCATTGCACGAAGGCGTCATCTATGCAGTTTTGACACTTCAGGGAGCTTGTTTACGTGGAGTTAGAATATTTTCGGTAAGATCGGTTTGAGATTTTGTGCTCAGAATTTATTGCGATTGAAGTAAACTTCCCGGAAAACAGACACCAGTGCTTATTTTCACATCATATCCTGAATCTAACCGTACAGAACCCGGAAAAAGCCAATGGAAAAAATAGTTTGAGCGGTTCAAATTCTAACACCTTGTAAACAAGCTCCCTGAACTGTCAAAAAAGTGAGGTTGATAGATTCGGTGCAATGATCTATTGTTACCGTTTGTCAGTTAGGCCCTAATGAAAAATCTTTGTCGATTTCAGTTGTCAGATGTCCAAAATTGTCAAAATCATGTGCACGGAGCAATCAAAGCACTCAAAAATTGGTGTATTTTCATCCATCTCCAAGACCCGAGTCCGAGCCATGACATCGTGACGTTTCTCTCCATGTTTTGTACACGGTGGAGCAAACTTATTCAAGCCAGCGTTACTAACGCGTTTGTCGACAGAATGCTGGTGAAATCCGAACTGGGCAGGAAAAATCAAGAATGGTCGACGGAGATGAGAGTTATTCTACACACAAAGAATAATGATTATTAAAATTAAAAAAACCACTGCTAAAATTGAAAAGTTGCGTTGGTTCTTTTTCGTAGAAATTTACTTTCGAAACAAAAACCTCCAAACCGTCTATTCAAAATTTTGCTGCTCTACATTTAAAAGTTGAAATTTTCAAAACAAATTGTAGAACTGTCAAATCGAAACGGTGGCATTGTTGAAAATAAAAGCAAATTATTTTTATTCCGAAATAAGCTTTCAACCAGAAAGTGTTTTGCAATTGAAATGAAAGTATGCTGTTTGGATTGAAATAAAAAAAAATAGTTTTAACTTAAAAAGTTATCTTTTCAGATGAATTGTAGAACTGTCAAATCCACAGCATGGTATCTTTAAAAATGAAAGCAAATTATTTTGATTTCAAAATGAACTTTCAACTAGAAAGTATCGTGCATAATAAATGTTTGCTGTTTGGATTGAAATAACAAATAGTTTTATTGCGTCACCCAAAAGTTGAAATTGTAGCAAAAAGTGCAATTGCAGTTTCTGCAATCATATCTTGAGAAATCCGCATGATTCTGAAAAGGCAATTTTGCCCATCATGATCCACAATGCTTTTTATGGTATAAACAAAGCCATGCAAGTGTGTGCAATCGGTTATCGCTGTGTGCTTAGTGTCTCGACAGTCGCAGCAACTGTTGGGTTTTTGTTCAACCGTCTACAACTTCTCAATATGGGTGAGACAATTACACAGAACGCCGCTACGCCATTTGCCACTGTTGCTATTCCGCTGTCAAGTGTTCTATTTTCATTTTCCTCGTCATCACACTTCCATCTCCCCCTCATCAAGTCACCAAACGTTTTATGAAATAAACGAAGCCATGTAAGTGTGTGCGACCAACATTTGCTTCATTGTTGTAACGTTGAGTGCCTCGACAGCCGAAGCAACTGTAGGGCTTTTATTCCGATTACCTCAACTTGTTATGGTGGCTGGATAGTTACAATGAAGAGCCGTCACGCTGACGGCCGCGGTTCGAATCTCAGTTGCAGATCGAGATCTTACTTTTGTGAGATATTGAATTTACTACTACTTACACACTGCACAACCTCACGCACACATTGAATATTTCTAAGCGAACCGATGTGTTGCATTTTTGCCCGCAACCAATGTTGCATTTTTTCTCCAAGTTGCGATCCATTACAAAAAATGAAACCAAATCATGTGAAATTGCATTACAATCTTGCTTTTTTATTTTGGGTGTTGTTGCAGTTGTGATTTGACTCTAGAAGTGGTTTTTGCGCATTTTAAAGTGTGATAAAAGAGCACGTTTACATCAAATCGTTTTGTTGTCTTCGGTGCACTTATCCTTTATGCTGAAAGGTATAAGTTCACTCAAGACAGGAAACGATTTGACGTAAACGTGCACTTTTATCACACTTTTTCTGTTTTTGTCGGAGTCCATTTTTAACTGCAATCAGCAATAACATAAAACAGTTTTTATTTTCAAATGAATTTTTGTAAATTTCTAAAGAAACCAGGGGCTAGTGTTCCTGATTCGCCACATCTTGAATGTGAAGTTTTTTTTTTATTTTGTTGATCATGCTAAGAACCATGGACTATTTTGTAACAATTTTTACAAAACGCGTATATTAGCGGATGGGAGCAAAAAACGACGCAGAAGACACGGACGCACGGAAAAATTCCATTCGGCGACGAGAACGATGACTTGCTTTGTGTTGGTGGATTTGACAGTTCTACAATTTTCATAGTAAAAGAACACACTTTTAAATTTACACACTGAACCGAAAAAATAAACTTTCAAATCGAACGCATAACTTTCATAGCAGATGATTTTACTTTTAATTCAATGAAAAATAAACACTTTTCAGAAGTAAAGTGCTAAACATTTAATTAAACAATATTCCTTTTTTGTGTGTACATTATGTAGCACCATCTAACTTATTTCGAAAAATTTATAGAAAATCACCAAAATTCAAACAACTTGTTTACTCTAATATAATTTTAATTAATTTATATATAATTTTAATTAATTTATCTATATAATTTATATATAGAAAATCATCAAAATTCAAACAACTTGTTTACTTTAATATAATTTTCCTCCAATCGATACGATTTACACCCCTTATTTTTGAGCAATTTTCCCGTAGTGACAGGAATCGGAGTCTGAAAAACAGGATGCAACAACTGTGGCCCTTCAAAAATGGCAACAAGCGTTTAAGTAAATAAAAATATTTTTAGGGAACTTTGACAACTTTTTCTGCTTAAGGTTTGTTGTCGACAAAATCTGGGCAGATTAAATTTTGAATAAAACAAATTTGCTGTTAGTTCATCCAAGATGCATCCATTTAAACTGCATGAAGAAATTACGAACTTTTGAGTTTACTCCAGCCATTAGGGTCTGTGCAGACTTGTCTGCAACCGATTTAGCTTCCTCCGTCCAAAATTTTCGAATTTTTTATATAGTTATATAGTTGTAGGTTGTTGTTTATATTGTGGACGATACAATATCGAACCGGTCGCTATGGGTGTAGCCATCATCCACCCTCCAATTGCTTATCAGCCCAGGACTGCTGAATGTTATATCGATAATCGATTCCGCTCCGTTTCTGTGGTAGGTACTCTTGGTACCCTCATTGGCTAGGTCTATGTTGAGCCTAGCCGCGGCCTCCAGAAGTATTTGGCCCCTAGGGTTGGTAAGGCGGCTTCCCCACTCGAGCGCCCAAGCGTTGAAGTCCCCCGCTCTTACCAACGGGGTCAGGCCAGTTAGCTCCGTTGTCATCCGATCTAGCATATTGGTAAACTGTTCGATCGACCATCTTGGCGGTGCGTGGCAGCTGCAGAAGAACACTCCATTCACTTTTACAACCGCAAAGCCTTCGTTTGTGGTAGACACAACCTCCTGAACCGGGTACTTGCCCGTCGTCCATAATGCCGCCATATTAGCCCTGTCCGCAAACCAGTTTCCGTTGCCGGGTGGGATGCGGTATGGGTCGGAAATAATGGCGATATCCGATGCCGACTCGCTAACTGTCCATATTTGAGTAATCTGAAGGAGTGAAGCTGTTCGAAAACGCATATCCATCCGGAAGAGACTCACCACCCTTTAACGCTGTCACCATGCGTGATGTCATCACTTTTTCCTCAATTGGAGAGGTCAGGATCTTTTGATACTTCCAAATCGTGTCAGAGGTGTATAGTCCCCTGGAAGCAAGGTCCTTCATCTCCTCAAACACATAGTTTAAGGGCTCAGGAGTTATCACATGTGGGCGTGGGACGGTTATCAGTCCTGTTGACGTCATAGTGATCCATCTGTTGTCCAGCTTGAACTGAGTTCCTAGGTCCGGGAAGCAATCTACCACTTCACCAAAGTTGATGAGTATTTCAGTTCTCGGAGACAGAAACAGTGTGCGATTGTTATACGCAACTGGCAACTCATTGTAGCACTTGACACTGGGTACAGGAATGACCACAACCGGGTTACATTTAGCCACATGAACTACTTCTCCCCTCACAACTGCTGTGTATCCTGGCTCACCGAAGTACTGATATGCGAACTCTCTCGGAGATAGAATGGCTAATGTCATTAAATTTGAAGTTATCCTATTTTGCATCATACATCGCTCATGGTTGAATATATCAAAAAGGCGCTCAACCTGCTCTTTCGTGTGTCGCATTGAATAAACAAGTTTACTATTGATATAACTGAGCATGTTGACATCAAGACTTGCCACGGGTTTCAGAGGGAAATCAGGATAACTATCATCAAGTACTGTGACGAAAAGTCGGGGATGTTCGGTATAGTGTGATCTGAATCCACATATCCCAGTGGTGCGAGTCTCTAACTTTATTTGGAAGTAGTGTCCTGATTGCTCCACAGTAATGAACTGCTCATTGGCTGCATGATTGGTCGCGATAGCAGCCTGTCCCTTGTATATGACCGACTGAGCCCCCTGTTCAGAAGAACATGGAGGAATAGGCTGTATCCAATAGACCTCACCATAATCTGCCAGCTCACAATATTCCCACTCGACATCACACTTCATGCCATTGGGCATCATTAACATTTTCTCTTCAACGTCAAGCCTTGCTAGCCCTGTTGTATAGGTCAGCTCAAGACGAGTACTCTGAGTGTGGTGCTCATAGTTTCTTCCGTTCACAGTCAGAGCCGGACCTTGTTTGCACTTGTCATCGGTTATACTCCCCCAACTGACAAAAGAGTCGCTCATTCTCCCACCTTTGTCTTTGAAGTTCTCATTCTGAAATGCTGGAATGTGCGATTCGGAACTTTAGAGAAGCTATCAAGCGCTTCTGGGTAGTTCCAACTAATCTTTTTGGAAGTCTCTTCTGAACTTCTGAGAAGTCCTCTTGTTCTTCTCTTTTCCCGGAGTTCTTTCCAGATTTTTTTTTTTGAAAAATTCCTTCTTTATCCTCTTTATCCTACCCCTCTATGGTAAGCTTCTTCCTGAAATTTGGGGAAATTTTTTCCTGAGCATATTCTTTCAAAATTTCTGATTGGTCCCAGCCTGAACTGCGAGGAAAATTTTTTTGACACTTTGGGAAAGTCTTCTCCAAAATTTCTAGGAAAATTTCCCTTGAGTTTGTTTTTGAAGTTTCTTCCTCGACTTCTGAGAAGTCCTCTTCCGAACTTTAGGAAAGTTTTCTCCAGAAATTTTAAGAAGTTTGTTGTGGAACTATTGGGAAATTCTTGCTCAAATTAGTAGGAAGTACACCCAATACTCCTGGAAAGTTTCATTCTGTTCGTTAGGGAGGTTTCTTCCTGAATTTTGAGAAATCATTATACTGAAATGTTCTCCACTGATCTTTGGAAAAGCGGCTTAGCATTTCGGGGAATTTCCAACTAACCTTTTGAAAAGATTCTTTCGGAAGCTCTGGAAACTTCAGATAAATTCTCTCGTCAATTTCTATGACGTATCGACTTGAGGATTTTTTTTCCTGATTTTTAAAAAAAAATATAGGTGGTGCCCTTCCTGGTTAGTTCCCGTCTGAATCTCGAGGAAGTTTTTTTTGCCTGAACTTCTGGAAAGTTCAATCTTGAATTTCTGGGAAGAACTCCAAAACTTCTGAAAAGTTCCAAACTTCAAAGTCCTCTTCCTAAACTTCTTCCTGAAGCTCTGATAAGTCCTTCCTGAATATGGGGAAGTTCTGTCCTAAGATTCTGGTAAGAATGACATTGAACTTCGGTTATGTTAGGTCCTGAATTTTTGAAGTTTTTATTGCTGAACTGATTGCTCCCAATGAAATTTCTGCTCACCATGGGAGAGTTTTTTTGACGAGCAATTCTTCCGGACTTCTAGAAATATCTTCCGAAGCTCTAGAAGTCTACTTGAACACTCAGGATGCCCTAAATTCTGCCTTCTTTCAATCTTGGAACAAGTATTAATTCATAAACCACTTAACTCGAGGGTATATTTCTAAATCCCTAGTGCAAATGTACTGAAATGATGAGTTTAGTAGTACCTTGGAAACAAACAATAATGTGGTAATATGTCTTACATTCGAAATACAATTTTGACTATACAGAAAATTGTTTATCTTCATGCGCGTTGTATATATGGTTTAGTTGATAGATAGAGTTGATTGCTTCTTGGTTAAAATACTTATCTCTGGTCCCATTGTGTCTCTAATTGGCCCACCGTCTTAAAGTTTCTGCTATAATGGCACCTATTTTACCGGTATATTAAATATTTCAACAAAGTTCGTATCTACTATACTGTCAGATCCTCGTACGTTTTGAATCGAACTTAAGAATACAGTCATTTAAATTTAAATATTCAAATGTCTGTAAAAGTCTACAAGAAATGTCGCTACATATCATCGTTAAAAGTCTGCAACGAATGAAAAGTTACAGACATTTCTGTGAATATGGCACCCCTGGCTAGAACATAAACGTACACGCTCGTTCAGATTTACTCTCAATAGAATAACTTTCACTCAGTTTCGTATTTCCATGCTAAATGTCAAACACTGAGTAACTCGATATTAGGAGACTGAGTAGATGCTACTCTGATTTTAAAAGCGCTGTACTTATGAAAATATAGTAATCATAATGACGCTGTCAAAAGCGAAAAACGTGGTTGAGTCCAAGGTTCAGTCGATCGAAAGTTTTCAAGATGGGACGATTGTATGTTGTAATCAACACAAAATTTAAGTCGAATTCCAAATCACAGAGAACAGACATCCAAGCTGGAATGCACACCGTGTGTAAATTTCTGTAACTGCCAGTTTAAAATTAGAGCTAGTTTCCGTTAGTTTTGGTGAATCGTATGTTGATGGCGCCACTTGCCCACCTTGAGATTTGATAGCCTGTCAATTTTAGTTTGGTGAAACCTAGAATAGGCGGCGTTGTTTTTCCAACGGTTTGCTTTGAAAAGTTTACACAGTAAATTTGGGAAAAAATGTTAGAGCCTGGATGTCTATTCTCTGTGTCCAAATTCAATCCATGAATTTAAATCTATCCATAGAATAGCAAATTTAAACACTTTCGTTTCAGTTGTCGGCAGTTGTCGAAAACAATCAACGATTAAATGAAAAAATAAATAAAACGAAAATTGACTACTGAGAAATGCTTACTCAAATTATTTTAAGTGACCTACACGCTCGTTTGTAATTACTCAAAACTGAGTAGTAAACGACTCAGTTTCGCTAAAAGTGGAACTACCCTAATTAGAGTGATTGAAGGGTTACTCATTTTTGATTAACTAGGATACCTGTCAAAATTAGAGTAAAGATTACTCTGTCACGTTTGTTTGTAGTTTTACAAAACTGAGTAGAAAACGACTCAGTTTTGTTAAAACTGGAACTACTCTAATTAGAGTACATGTGGAGTTACTCAATTCTGATTAACTAAAGCTTGCTTCAGATAGAATTGGAACAAAAACAATTGCCTGTATTTCAGTTATTTATTATTGAATTCAAGATCTTTTTTTTATACAAATGTAGCGTTTTCTTCATACTTTTAAGAAAAAATACGGATAAAATTATTCGTCACGGTTTCGAAGGAATTCTAGAATTTTTCCTATAACACGGCTCATTAGGCGGCACACACCTTCTTCGTCCATCGTTTTAGCTATCTTATTCCACCAGGTCTTCATCTGATTGATGTCTTTGACAACTTTTCCCTTTGCCTTGAGTCTCCTCTTCATGATTGCCCTGTATTTCTCAATAGGGCGGAACTGGGGGCAGTTGGGTAGGTTAAGGTTTTTCGGAACAACCTGGACCCCTTTCTCTGCATACCATTCTTGAACGACTTTGCTGTAATGACAGCTTGCCAAATCTGGCCAAAACATTACGGGATGGTCGTGGGATCGAATGAACGGCAAAATTCGTTGCCAAGTAAAATTTTTGACCTGGGATTTGCCCGACGTCAGCCTTGACATAGGTTTCATCGTCCATCAGAAGACACCCGCCGAACTTGGTCAGCACCTGGTCGTATAGCTTCCGAGCACGGATTTTGGCCACACTATTCTGTTTTATGGTCCGATTTTACTGTTTGCTAGCTCGATACGACTTGATTCCTTCCCGGAGTCGAGTTCTCCTCGCGGTACTATTGGCAGCACCGAATTTTCTGGCCAAATCACGGTCCGACAGATTGGGATTCCTCTTAATTGTCTTCAAAATCTTACCACGCAGTTTCCGGTCGACTGTCCCACTCCGACGATTGGCTTGAGGCTTCCGAATCGTCGTCAATGTTTCCTTATACCGTTTGATAACGCGCCATACGGTATTTCTGGGCAATTTCAGCTGTTTAGCTAGCCTAGATGCAGACCACAATGGATTTTCCAAATAACTGTGCACATTTTTTCCCCTTCTTTCGGCTTCCATGTTGATTGTTAACAAAGTACAGTCGATTTGCGGAATGTCAAAAATACATACGTGAAGCTGACAAAACTCCCGACACGTGGGCGCTAAGAACTTCCAAATCCGTCCACCAGGAGCGCCACAATATGAGCAAAAGTGTGTTCCAATTCTAAATGAAGCAAGCCTTAGGTCATCTGCCAAAATTTGAGTTGACATTATTCTGTATGAAATTTTATTTTTTATTTTATTTTAATGAAATTGTTGATTGTTTCCGACAACTGTCCAGTCGAAACGGAAGTGTCGAAAAAGTTTAAATTTTTAATATTCTGGATTGATTGTAATTCATAGACTGAATTTGGCACTTCGAAGTCAAAATGATTGTTGATTACAACATACAGCTGCCGCATCTTGAAAACTTTTGATCGACTGAACCACGTTTTTCGCTTTTGACACTTCATTCTAATAGATCATTGCACCGAATCTATTAACCTCACTTTTTTGACAGTTCAGGGAGCTTGTTTACAAAGTGTTAGAATTTGGGCCGCTCAAACGAAATTTTTCATTGGCTTTTTCCGGATTCTGTACGATTAGATTCAGGAAATGATGTAAAAACAAGCACCGGTGTCTGTTTTCCGGCAAGTTTAATTCAATCGCAATAAATTCTGAGCACAAAATCTCAATCTGATTTTACCGAAAATATTCGAAGTCCACGTAAACAAGCTCCCTGAACTGTCAAAACTGCATTGATGACGCCTTCGTGCAATGATCTATTACTCTATTTTGATAAGTACAGTGCTTTTACAATCAGAGTAGCATTCACTATGTCTCCTTATATCAAGTTACTCAGTTTTTGACACTTAGCATGGAAATACGAAACTGAGTGAAAGTTACTCTATTTAGAGTAGATCTGAACGAGCGTGTAGTTAATCAGAAATGAGTAACTTAATAGCTACTCTAATGAGGGTAGTTTGAGTTATAACAAAACTGAGTCGTTTTCTACTCAGTTTAAAAAAAAATACAAACAAGCGTTACTGAGTAATGTTTACTCTAATTTGGACAGGTGACAGGTTAATCGAAAATGAGTAACCCTTCAATTACTCTAATTAGGGTAGTTCGACTTTTAACGAAACTGAGTCGTTTTCTACTCAGTTTTGAGTAATTACAAACGAGCGTGTAGGATTCTCTCAACTCAAGTGTCAAATTAGTGCAACTGACGTACACTCTCGCGTCACTTTACTCAATTTTTGAGTACAATTGTATGCTATCTCTTTTTCTCTCACGGAAATATACTCAATTTTCGTAAAAAGTGGATCTA
>JASCZW010001260.1:0-129911 GCA_034211315.2 Aedes japonicus
GATTTTATTATAGTAGCTTTATATTCCGTATAGTATACCGAATATATCCGAATGCCCGAGCGATAATATAAAAAAATACCCGAGCCGATGGAATAAATAAACTTTACTGAAATTCGTTCGAACAAGAATCCTTAATGATATCTATATCCATCGAAAGTTTTCGACTTAATGATGTTAGTTGCATGTCTTAGCAAAGGTATAACTTGTTGAATATCGTTTCTAGCTAAATTATTGTATGAGTTATAGTTAACATTGTAATCGTGCGCTACATAATCGACTGAGTCAAGGCACATGTACCCTATATAACCTTACAACAACTGCAAGATATTTTTTTGATTTTTTCTGTTTGATAAAACTTTCTGAACTTTGAACATTTTTGGAGACGCTTACACATCTGAAAATGTTGCAATTGATTAAAGTGTTTTCATAGCACCACTAAACCTGTCGGATATCTTCTGATACCGATTTTTATCGTAATTTGAATTCTAGAGTATTTTAATGTTTATTATTACCCTTGAAATCCAGAATTATTAAAATTGCATAAATTGCAAATCTTTGATTCTTTCAAGTTGAATTATGCAAAAGCATGCTACAACTCAGATTGTATACAAATGATCCGAATGGTATGGTATTTAAATGGCGAATGATAAAAAGGAGAAAAGGTATCAGTCAAACTATATGTTTGTATTTCAAGGCCACCAAAGAGTTATAAAGAGTGTACAAGAGAATTTTCCCACATACTGACTCCATAAAACCAAACGGCCCTTTTCAGGGCCACCAAATAATATCTCAAGAGCGTACAAAAGAATTGTCTTACATACTGGCTTCAAAACGCTGGTCTAATGTCCCATAAGAGCCGCACCCGTCATATTGTGACTTAAACTGCTTCTAGAGGTAAGGGTAAGGGACCGGCACGAATAATTGAAACCCTTTTAACGCTAATAATAGCCACACAGAATTTCCCTGACAATATAATGCATCACTTGGTTTAGCGTAGTCTACGTCAACCGGTCGTGTCTTGTACACAACCCCACTGATTTTTTAGCCTATTGCGCTATTTACTTCAAGTTTGTACAAATACAAGTGGTGCCAGATCAATTGCTCAAATTTATGACATTTTCCAGGGTTAGCAGATAATATGATTTTGCGTTGTCCGGTCTATATACAGTGTCTATAGTTTGGACCTATTTGGATTCAAACTAACAGTTAAGATGCTGTTGGAATCATTCTCAAAAAGTGATGATGGTTTTTCATTACGAAAATCTAGGAAAAAGTCAACAGTTAGAATGCTGATGGGGCAACTCAAAAAGTGTTATAGTGATTAATCATAGACACGCACTTTCAATTTGTATAACTAATTTCTACAAACTCTATGAAATAGTTTACCATTAGAACTTATGTATGCAAATAGCAAATTGAGCGTTCGTTGGAATTCATCATTTCTAGTCCAATCTTAATAACGATTGATGAAAATCGCAGCAAGCCGTGCTTTGAAACTGACCTGTTTTGTTTTTGTTGCTTCGTTTTCGCGAAAAAGAAATCAAACAACAATTCGTAATTTACCTTAAACTAACAGTGAAATCACCAAATTTTTGCGTGCTTTGTGTAATATGTAGTGAATACAATCGGTTCCCTTCAGAAATGTGTGAGTGTCGGTAGTATTTTCCCGTTTTTTTTGTGCTAAGCATTTCGCGTGTTCTGGCAACTTTATGATTCTATTGATTTCCAAGCTTATCTGTTTTGTACCAACCCGGGGGAGACTTGGTCCTATACCCAATAATTTCATTATCTCCAATCGGTTGGACAACTAATCGCAATGTTTTGTGATATGGTGGACAGAATATTATAATTTGAGATAACTCATTGCAGATCGGTGGGTAAAATATAACAAATTGAGCCGCCATCGACAAAATTATGATCGTCACACAGGTTTACTAGAAACGTTCTTCCTTCAAAAGAGTCTTCATTCTCAACATGAGAGTTCACGTGCTTCAACGGGACTGTTGTTACGTGTCTAATCGATTTAATGCGATGCTTCAGATCTCATCAGTGTCCACATGAGAAACACACACACGCACTCATAACCCCTTGTTCGATATTGTCAACGTTCGAAAGCTGTTGATGCAATGTTATTCTACTCGCATATAGACTCATTGTCGGTTGCATTATGATCCCCACCCATGTTTGTGATACACCCACCAACGAGTGTGTGACTAAACTGCCGAAGGAGATCATCCAACCAACAAAGCAGGATAATTAATGCTGAAAGCAACGCGTCTTCGATAGCAAACGTGTCGGGCAATATTAATATTTAGATTGAAGCTCTCGAAGCTTGTGTACCATGACACTTCGCTTGAAGGGACAGCTGGGAAATGTCAATTATACAGAAACTTCCGCTGACAACTTTTGCCAACATGAAATCGCCACTGCGAAGCACAACTTTCTTCAAAAACTCTGCTTAAAATGCATTTGAAACATTAACTTCCGTTCGAAATTTCTAACAGCTGGTCTTCGCAACCCCCTTCAGTACCGCCCTTCTCTCAATGTTGATTGAAGTTTAAAAACAGCGACCACCAACCACTTCGATTCATTATCGCGGCATGTTTAAATCATGAGAAAGCTGACGAGTGAAAAAGACCGTCATGTTGAAAATGTTAACAACAGTTGTTCTCTCGCGGCACCCACGAGCCAAGTAAATTAAAATGCATTTTTGGTACAAGAAAACTTTCAGCCAAGCATGGCAGGACATGGAAAAGTTTCACTTTTCAACCCATCCCATCATCAGCGGTTGTTACATCCCCAGCGCAAGCCACTTCCTCCGAAGAAGTGCGCTATGGGAAAATCAATCACAAGAAACATATTTTTACCGTTTGGCACAAACTTCAAAAAGCAAGCGACAGAAACTTGTTCTTGACGCAAATCATAGGCGACGCTGGTTTTATAAAGTTTTCACGTTGCATGGGGCTTGAGGCTATCAACCAACGGCCAACTATGACTGATGGCTGTTAAAGTTCAAAACACGTGCCCTTCGTTTATTGTGGAACTTTCAAGTGCCAACACGATCTACATCAGAACTATAGTCGTAACTCGTGAAATTTCAATAATTGTTGGATCACCGATCCGATCTGCAGCCAAATTCCGGTTGTTGAAGAAATTAACAAAAAATTCTCAAAATGTCTTTCTTTTTAAACAATTCTATTTTCTTGACGGCGGATTCCAAGCAATCGAAGAGAAAGAGAAAATCCCGATTTCGAGGGAAGAGAATTTATAGTTCTCAGAATTTCCGCCAGATGCTTTTGACAGCTATTTCTAGACTGATTAGTGAAAACGCCCCATTATCCGTAAGAAAATCGCTTTCCATTAGTTTTCCATTTTTAAGAAATGAAGCAATGAAAACTGCTTCGGATTTTATGTTTCCAACATGCGAATTTGTTTATAACTACTTTGTTTAAATACATAAAACTGTCTTATAATGATTTAATCCGCTGAATGTCTCAGAAGAAAGAATCTAACAACGGACTCTCAAGGTGTTCTAGGACGTTTTAAAAACTTTATCAAGAGAAATTCGCGAGTGTAAACAGACAGTTTTGTATGGCAAAAAACTTTCTTTTAAAACTGTTCGGAGCGAAAATAGGCAGGAAAATAATTGAGAATGGCAACTACAACAGCGTGAGTGAATAATTTGGCCTGTATTCATTAAATTTCACGATAGTGGCATCATTGACTGTAGACACAGAGAACAGACATCCAGGCTCGAACATTCTTTCCCCAATTTACTGTGTAAACTTTTAAAAGCAAACCGTTGGAAAAACAACGCCGCCTTGTCTACGTTTCACCAAACTAAAATTGACAGGCTATCAAATCTCAAGGTGGGCAAGTGGCGCCATCAACATACGATTCACCAAAACTAACGGAAACGAGCTGTAATTTTAAAATGGCAGTTACGGAAATTTACACACTGTGGGTACTCCAGCTTGGATGTCTGTTCTCTGTGCTGTAGACTCATGAAATACCTGTCGTCCAAGTGGAGTACTTGGCAACAGTTTTGGACTTTGTGCCAACAACCGGTTATAGTCGATCCGCGGTAAAGAGGTCCAAAAGCAGAAGGCAGGTGATTTGGGTAATTCAGTGAATTCTTGAGGGGGCAAAATCGAATTCCATGTTGAGGAGGATGAGAATATTTCAGCTAGCGGTACCGGAATGACTAATGGGCTGGATGAGATCCCAACGAGTTCCGCACCACCATCAACACCAGCAGAATGATGATCGTTGATGATCGAAGAACAGAAGCTTGCAATCAAGGATCAAAAAGTTGATGCATTGAACTCAATGAACGAAAATCTGCAGATGTTCTTGAACCGAAATTGACCTTCATTAAGAAAACAAACTTTTTTCATGTTAAATTAATCACTACAATGAACTTATATAACTTCTTTATTATGTATTTTGAAGAAAACTAATTTATCATGACTATTCATTATTGAGTTCTCCCTCACTTCAGTCGATAGGTGCAGCTACTAGAAAAAGTTCTTTGTTGAACTTCAGTAAACATCTTCACAGAACTTCAGGGTGGTTCTTCCCAGAACAATGGAGACGTTTTTCAAAGAACCACAGGGAAGTGTTTCCGAGAAAGTCAGAAAAATTCTTCAGAGAATTTCAGGAAGTTCTTCCGAGAATTTTCAAGGAAATTCTTCCGAGAACTTCAGAAAGTTCTTCCGAGAACTTCAGGAAGTTCTTGAGAACTTCAGGAGTTCTTCCGAGAACTTCAGGAAGTTCTTCAAGAACTTCAGGAAGTTCTATCGAGAATTTCAGGGAAATTCTTCAAGAACTTCAGGAAAGTGCTTCCGAGAACTTCAGGGAAGTGCTATCGGTAACTTCAAGGAAGTTTTTCCAAAAATTTCAAGCAAGTTCTTACGAGAACTTTCAGGAATTTCTTCCAAGAACTAAAGGGAAGTTCCTCCGAGAACTTCAGAAAACGCTTTAGAAATTCAGGAATTCTTCCAAGAATTTCAGGAAGTTCTTCGAGAACTTGAAGGAAGTTTCTTCCAAGAATTTCAGGAATTTCTTCCGAGAACTTCAGAGGAACTCTTCCGAGAACTTCAGGAATTCTTCCGAGAACTTCGAAATTCTTCCGAGAACTTCAGGGAAGTTCTTCCGAGAACTTCAAGGAAGTCTTCACTTATTCCGAGAACTTCAGGAAAGTTCTTCCGAGACTTCAGGAAGTTCTTCATCGAGATCTCAGAAGGAAGTTCTTCGAGAAATTCAGGAAGTTCTTCCGAGAACTCAGGAAATTCTTCGAGAACTTCAAGCGAGAACTTCAGGAAGTTCTTCCGAGAGCTTCAGGAGGTTCTTCGAGAACTTCAGGAAGTTCATCGAGAACTTGAGGGAAGTTCTTCCGAAAACTTCCGGGAAGTTCTTCCAAGAACTTCAGAGAGTTCTTGCGAGAAATTCAGGGAAGTTCTTCCGAGAACTTCAAGGAAGTTTTTGCGAGAACTTCAGGAAAATTCTTTCGAGAACTTCCGGGCAATTCTTCCGAAAACTTCAGGGAAGTTCTATCGAGAACTTCAAGGAAGTTCTTCCAAAAACGTCAAGGAAGTGCTTCCGAGAACTTCCATGAATTTCGTCCAAGAACTTCAGAGTAGTTCTTCCGATAACTTCAGAAATTTTTTCGAGAAATTCAGGTGTTCTTCCAAGAATTCTGGGAAGTTCTTTCGAGAACTTCAGGAACTTCTTTCAAGAACTTCAACGATCGAGAACTTCTAGGAAGATCTTCCACGAACTTTCAGGAATTTCTTCCAAGAACCTCAGGAGTTCTTCCGAGAAGTTCAGGGAAATTCCTCCGAAAACTTCAGAGAAGTTCAGGGAAGTTCTTCCGCGAAGTTCAGGGAATTTCTTCCAAGAACTTCAGGACAGTTCTTCCAGAAACTTCAGAGAAGTTCTTTCAAGAACTTCAGGGAAATTCTTCCGAGAGCTTTAAGGAACTTCTTCCGAGAACTTCAGGAATTTTTTTTTCAAGAGAAATTTTTCAGTTAACTTTAGGAAAGTTCTTTAGAGAACTTATAGGAAGTTATTCAGGGAATTTTAGGGAATTTTTTCAGATAACTTTAAGGAAGTTCTTCACAGATGTGTAGGAAAGTTCTTTAGAGGGGAAGTCTTAGTAAAAATTCAAGGAAGTTTCTCCTAAAAATTCGCCCCTATGTTCTCTGGAAAGCCTTCCTTAAGCTCTCGGAAGAACATCCCTGAAGTTCTCGGAAGAAGTTCATTGAGGTTCTTGGAGCTTTCCTGTAGTTTTTGGCAGAACTTTCTTGAACTTCTTGGCTGAACTTGGCAGAAGTTCTCGAAAGAATTTCCTTAAAATTTTAGTAAGAACTTTTCTGAAGTTCTTAGAAAAACTTTCCTGAAGTTTTTGGAAGAACTCCCTGAAGTTCTCGCAAGAACCTCCCCGAAGATCTTGGAAGAACTTCCCTGAAGTTATTGGAAGCACGTCTTTGAAGTTCTCTTTGAAGGAATAATTACAATGAACTTCTCGGAAGAACTCGTTGAAGTTTTCGGATGAACTTTCCTGAAGTTTTCGGAAGAATATCCCTGAAGCTTTCGAATCAACTTTTCTGAAGTTCTGTGAATATCCTCTCTGGAATTCTTTGCAGACATTCTCGGACGAGCTTCCCAGATATTTTGGAGGATCTTCCCTTAAGTTCACGGAAAAGCTTTTCTCAAGTTCTTGGAAGAACTTTTCTCAAGTTTTTGGAAGAACTTCCCTTACATCATCAGATGAACATCCCTGAAGTTCTGTAAAGATATTTTCTAAAGTTCAAAACTTTCATAAAATTCTCGGAAGAGCTTTCTTGAAATTTTATAAAGATTTTCCCAGATGTTCTCAGAAAAAAGTCCCTGAAGTCATTGGAAGCACTTCTTTGAAGTTCTCGAAAGAACTTTCCTGAAGTTCCCGGAATAATTACATTGAAGTTCTCGGAAGAACTTCGTTGAAGTTCTCGGAAGAACTTTGCTAAAGTTCTCGGATGAACTTTCCTGAAGTTCTCGGAAGAATATCCCTGAATTTTTCGGATCAACTTTTCTGAAGATCTGTAAATATTCTCTCTGGAATTCTTTGCAGAATTTTTTTTTAAATTCTCGGACGAGCTTCCCAGATTTTTTGGAAGATCTTCCCTTAATTCAAGGAAAAACTTTTCTCAAGTTCTTGGAAGAACTTTCCTCAAGTTTTTGGAAGAACTTTCCTTACATCCTCAGATGAACATCCCTGAAGTTCTGTAGAGATCTTCTCTAAAGTTCAAAACTTTCATAAAATTCTCGGAAGAGCTTTCTGGAAGTTTTATAAAGATCTTCCCAGAATTAATGAGTCTTTTGAGTTCTCGGCAGAACTTCTTTAAAGTTATCTGAAAAATTTCACTAATGTTCTCGGAAGAATTTAATGCAAATTTCAGTAAGAACTTCTCTGTAGTTCTTAAAAATAAGTCCCCGAAGTCATTGAAAGCATTTCTTTGAAGCTCTCGAAAGAACTTTCCTGAAGTTTCTGGAATAATTACATTGAAGTTCTCTGAAGAACTTCGTTGAAGTTCTCGGAAAAACTCGTTGAAGTTTTCGGATGAACTTTCCTGAAGTTCTCAGAAGAATATCCCTGAAGTTTTCGGATCAACTTTTCTGAAGTTCTGTAAATATCCTCTCTGGAATTCTTTGCAGAATTTTTTTTAAATTCTCGGACGAGTTTCCCAGATTTTTTGGAAGATCTTCCCTTAATTCAAGGAAAAACTTTTCTCAAGTTTTTGGAAGAACTTCCCTCACATCCTCAGATGAACATCCCTGAAGTTCTGTAAAGATCTTCTTTAAAGTTCAAAACTTTCATAAAATTCTCGGAAGAGCTTTCTGGAAGTTTCATAAAGATCTTCCCAGAATGAATGAGTCTTTTAAGTTCTCGGCAGAACGTCTTTAAAGTTCTCTGAAAAATTTCACTAATGTTCTCGGAAGAATTTAATGCAAATTTCAGTAAGAACTGCTCTGAAGATCTTAGAAAAAATTCCCCGAAGTAATTGGAAGCACTTCTTTGAAGTTCTCGAAAGAACATTCCTGAAGTTCCCGGAATAATTAGATAGAAGTTCTCGGAAGAACTTCGTTGAATTTCTTGGATGAACTTTCCTGAAGTTCTCGGAAGAATATTCCTGAAGTGTTCGGATGAACTTTTTGAAGCTTCGTAAAGATCTTTCCAGAATTTTTTTTCTTACCAGAATTTGTTGGAAGAACTTCCCTCAAGTTCATGGAAAAACTTTTTTCAAGTTCTTGGAAGAACTTGCCTCAAGTTTCTGGAAGAACTTCCGTAAGCGTCTTCAGATGAACATCCCTGAAGTTCTGTAAAGATCTTCTCTAAAGTTCTCAACAAAACTTTCATAAAATTCTCGGAAAAGCGTTCCTGAAGTTTTAAAAAGATCTTTCCACACTTAATGAATGAACTTCTTGTTAGTTCTCGGCAGAACTTCTTTAAAGTTCTCAGAAATTTTTTGCTAATGTTCTAGGAAAAATTTCGCTGAAGTTCTTATAAGTATTCCGTTGAAAAAACGGATGAATGTATCTGAAATTCTCAGAAGAATTTCGTTGAAGTTCTAGCATGAACTTCCATGATGTTCTCGGATGAACTTTACTGAAGTTCTGTAATGATCTTCTCTAAGGTTCTCTATTGAATTTTTTTGATATTCTTGAACGTTCCGGAAGTTTTCTGAAGAACTTACCTCAAGTTCCCTGAAGTTACAAGAAGTGGTGAGTAAAAAATAGGTTATTATTAAATAGAAGTTCCACTTTTATGCTGGTTATCCTTATTGAACTCTGAAAGCGGAACAATAATATGTTAACAATTGAAATAACTATTTAAAATGTTTTCCTTTTCCCTTCTTCCTTTGTGTAAGAGCCCATCATTATCATCACTCTGGCCAAATTGGTTGTCTTCTTGTATGAAGTTATTGCCTTCATTATTTTCTTCCAAAATATCTTATATTGGATACTTATTGCAAACAAGAAAGTTGTGAATGATCACACAACAATTGATAACCTGACTACAAAAGTCCTTCTCATATCGTAAAAGTGAGTCACTAGAAATGCATCTGAATCTAGACTTCAGGCATCCGTTGCACCGGCAGGGTTCTGTGCCTTACAGTGAGCTGTATTAAAATCAATTTCCGGTTGCCTTGCCAAAAAAACTTGTCTTTTGAAATTTCTACCGCGAAAATCTCGAAGACATTAAATATATCTTTTTCTGTTCTAAATGTCAAAAAAGTCTCTTAAAATGTCAAAATAAGAATATTTCAAAAATCTCTTCGTAAATTACTTTTCTTGCAAGACAATTTCTGATCGGAAATTGTCTGCTGATTTGATAATCGTCGATCGAGTAGGCGTTGGATTCGCCTTTCTTTTTGTCTTTTTACCAGTTGGAAAACACGAAACGGTAACCACTTCTACCAGTCACAAATATATCATTCTTACTTCCAATGCATTCGGCACTCACTAATCTGTATCAATCCATGATATTGAATTAACTTATTTCCTTCGAGAATTGAATATTTGCTTTTCCTTTCACGATGCCGGTCCGTTTGCCATGGTCCTGGAGGCAGTTCCATAACCAACAAATCCCACTCACGACGAAGAGAATAGCTTGAATAAATCATTTCCCAGTCTCCGAGCTTTCGTCACCATCGTTGTAGGGGAATTGTGCATATCTCTCGTGTGAAACGTACCGCCAACACGTCAGCGAATGAGTTCATAAAAAATTCAGTCGCAAATTGAGCGAATGGTTGTTGCCATTGCCATACGTCTATTTGTCGAGCGTGATTTTTTATGATTTTCCAGCGATGTCGTTCTGTGTATTCTTCCTGTGACTCACTGTTTGATTGGCTGGCACAGTGGTTCAGAGAGGGGAGATTGTTAAGTCAAAAATCGCGATTGGTTAACTTAGTGAGTTTTAAAATGGCCTCTCATTCAAATAATAGTCATATTAAAATACACATTTTCCGTTTCCTTGTTGTATACGATAGGTTGATCAATATGCAAGTTTTAAATATAAAATTTTTTTTTTTAAAGGATCTAGGAGGTTCTTAAGCTAATTTTTTAAGATCTAGTAGGTTCTTAAACAAATTTTTAATCAGAAAATTCCTGTGGCAAACATCAACCCAAAATACAATTTTTAAACAATCGTAATTTAAAGCAAAGGCAACGAGAAACGATTTTTCATGATGACCGATTGCGCAGAAGGTGCTGTTCGTTTGGAATTTAAAATGAAAGCTGTTGGAAGTTTTATCCTGTTAATTCACAACCTAGACCACTGTGAAGCGTTGAAAGAGAATATAGGATGGCGAAGATGCTTGATGATTTGTGGAGATATCCATTTATTGGCAATATTGGCATTATTCAATTATCTTTGTGATCTCTGGCTCATGAATTTCTGGAAAGTGATGCCTTCTTTTCCATTGTGTTATAAGCTATCTGTTTTAAACATGTCGATAGTTGGCAGAGAAGGTTTCATTCAGTCATTCCTTTTTACATTCAATTCCGTATAACTTCTTCCATCAGCAACAGTTACAGTTTCTAAGGGCAGCTCAAATCTCTATCTCTTATGCAGATCAAATTAGAGCGAACCGAATCTATCATGGTTTAAACTAATGCAATTGAGCAACACTGTAATTAAGGTCCTTGCAGTTCGTTATGCATTAGTGTTTCAAATTTCAATTATTCACAGAAGTTGTATTCAAGATCACGGCCTGCAAATGCTGCATACATTTTTTAATTGCTGATGAGAAAAGTTATTGAAATCATCTCTGATCTGAGGTTTAGCTCTAGAATTACCTTGATTTTAACGTAAGAGCCTTACGCTAAATTGAAAAGTTATCGTACGCTCATAACTCTCGTTTGACTGAACAAAATTACTTCATCTATACACACTTTGATCAGAATTTTTTTTTTCGTTGAAATCACAATTAAATGCTGTTAGTATAAGTAGTTAACATAAAAAACATATTCTGTTGCTCTCATACAAATCTGCATATGAACAGGTTGAAAATATTGTTTTCCCTTTCCGGGTCCTCAAAAACGGGTAATGAAATTGGCGGTGCTTATGGGACACGAAGGAGGACGGTCGATGGATGCACCAGCTCTTACCACATCTGCCGATCTGGATGAAAAGGAAGAATGGAGAGGTTAACTTCAACCTAACGCAGTTTCTGTCTTACCGCTTACCGTGGTTATTTCAGTATGCTGTGTCGATTTTCAAAGAAAAAAAAAAGAATTTGAGGACTTCTATTGTTAATTATAATTGATTAAACGTATTGTAAGAACCAGAACCAGAAAAGTTCAAGATTTTTTGTTTAGTATAGTTTCGTATGAAATTTTGACTTGTTCAGTGTGCAGGAAAATAGGATTTTTAGTTTTTATTTAAAAAAAACACGTAACATCTTTTCATGACGCATTTAAAACAAACCGTTCTAAATTCGAGTTTAAAACCAGAAAGTTATTCAATTTAGAAGTGTCGCTCAATTTTGTGCACAGATTTTAAACTTATCAAAGTGGCACCACTGTCTGAAAGTGTGATGGTCTAAATTCGAGATTTGCTTAGTAGGGGCACTAGCTGGCATGCAAAATGGTTGTATAAATTGGTTCTTATATGGAATACCTCGAGACCCTGGTCATATGGAAAGTTAAGCCACGAAGACGACTCCACAACCTGAACTGTACTCATCATCACAAAAGCTGGGACCAACGGCTTTAATTTCCTTTCGAAGGAAGACGCGACTACATCACTGGAGCAGGTGACTGCAGCGAAATCGATTCGTACCATTTACGAAGCTGGCTTCGTATACAATACTACATGCGCTGTCAAAAGATCGAAGGATTTATATTAACGATCGCTTCGAGTAGTGGGCTAACGACAGATCCGGCCAGAACACCGCGTCTTCACTCTTATGATATTTCTTGATGAACGACGCCATTTCCGGCAGGCATTTCGTATTGTAAATTTCCCCATTCACGGCCAGTCCGGAGCGAAAGAAGAGCGGAGTGTCAGCCCCAGCAGCACCTTCTTGGGGAACTTGGTGCGTGAAATGAACATCACCTCGGAGCTCACTTTTTTCGTGGGGGAAGTAAAATACGAAGTGCCCTGCCAGTTGTTGTCATCCAGGGTGAGATAGGTCTCGTCGTCCATCACCACCGCCACGTCGCGATTCGCTGGGAAAATCTTGTTGATCATCTTACTCAGCCACTGCCGCTGCGTCATTGCCTGCAGCTCCGAAACTAGTGGACGTGACTTCCACTTTCTGACATGTATGTTCATGTTCGCCAGGTACTTTTTCACTGTTTGACCCGTTGAACCGACCTGCCGGCCAAGCGCACGCAGCGATGTAGCCACTTTTCCCACGGTCTTCCTCTTCAGCATCCTTTGAAGCTTTTTGTCGCTCAGGGTCGTCGACCGTCTGGAATCGGGCTTTCGTTTGGTTTTCTGACTGTGCCGTCAAATTGCCGAAAGATGCCCGTTTTCGACGCAACGTTTAAAGAACGACACATTCTGAGTTGCTTCATTGTTTTTACCATCACTGTTAGAGTTCGACTGATAGAGCTGTCAAATTTTGTCTGCTGACTCATGGATTACTATGATTGATGCTGCATGGATAGTTTCGTCAGCGCGAGTGAAGGTAAACCCATGAAAAATCGCCATGAAAAGTTTGACCAGTAATAATACCTTCCGGACTTTGTCTAATTTAACTAATTTTCTGCTCCAAAAGTAATTATATTGTTGATGAACGGAAAGAGGAAAACATTACCGATCAATTGAAGCTAAATGCTTGAAATTTTCCAGTGTGATGTTTGAGTTGCCAATGCTCAAAATAATATCGTTTTTGCTTACATGTTCTAAATTTAAACACATCCCTATATCCTTATGTGTGGTAAGAATTCATATCTTACGTCGTCGTGTCACCAATATCCAGCAAAACTGCACAGCAATTTATTCCGAAACATTGAATACTCCATCTGTCGCCATTGTTTGCATCGTCAACATTAATCAAGCCCGCGCCAACAACCCGTTTTGTGTTTGCAGTCAATAGCAAAAGGGGATCCCATCGAGGACGACGAGGACCAGGACCAGTGGAAACAACCGCCACCTTCAAGCTTGTAAACGCAAATGATGATGATGATGATTTCCACCATCCATCTCGTTGGTTTGCCGGAAGGACTGGTTCCTTTGGTTCCATTTTTCCCCCCTTTGGCGAGAAACAATGAATGCCTTGGTTCGAATTCGCTTTGATACCAAACAAATTTCTTGTCTGTTTCGTCATTTGTTTGCATTCCGTCGTGTCGTGGGAATTCCATCTATAACAAACGACTGTCGGGGAGAAAAATGCTGCTCAATTCGACCAACTCGTTCCTTTGCCCGCCATTTGACAAGGACGATGTCGACTCGAGGGTAGACTGAAGGATGTTAATTTACTGTCTCTGAAGCAAGCTCACAAACACATTTTCCCTCGATGCGCTCGTCGGTTTGCCTTCCGGATTTGGCTCGACCAGAGGAAGAGAAAAAAAAAAACAAATCGTTGGTTGTTACATCCGCATCGAATGCGCGTTTGATGAAGAAAACCCAGTAGGGTAGGAGTTCGTGTTCCATGTAGCTGCAGATGAGCGTCACAGTAGGAACTATAGAACCTCAACCCTAACCGTATCCTTGTGCCAACAGACAGAGCGAACATCGTTCAATCAATTTGCGACAAACAAACAGAGCGATTCTCTTTTTTCCTCTTCGAGCGCCTCGGTGGAGGTGGTGGTTGGTCATCAGTGTGAATACGAAAAACATTCATCAACGCAACGAAAAAGTCAACATCGGGAGGCAGGATGTTGAAAGAGTTGTCAGCGACAGCAATTACCGGATGTGGGAACACAGGAACGAAGACTGACCTCTGATGAGACAAGGCGGCCATGGCAGGGGGGGGAGTTTCCCTCACGAGGGCTTGTTATGAGCTTTGAAGCAGCCAGCGGATTCGGATTGATGGAGGATGCACTCCGATTGCGATAGTTCGAACATTTTTTTTCCCCGAAAAAAATGTACCGCTGGAGGGAATGTGTCAGTTGTTGAGTCGCTTTAGCAAAGCTTTCTTTTTCTGTCGTATATAGAGACTCAGCTATGGAAAAAAGGGAGAAAACTGTTATCCACACAGAAAGAGATAATGTATTTTAAAGACGCATACAATTTTCCCTCGTTCAATTGCAAGCCAAAGCAAGTGTGAACATTAAATTGATAGCAATCTTTTTTTAAACAGACCAGATTCAGGTGACATCTGGCTTTGACAGCTAAATCTGAGTGAGCAAGGTGAGAACGAGAATGAAGAGAATGAGAAGAAGGGGTGAGAGATAGGCAGGGATGCCAGATATTTTTTTCAAATGTCTGTGATAAAAATTTGCAATTTCTGGGAATGTCTATAAAAGTCTGTAAATATTTTATTAGAAAATTAGATTTCTCTCAATGAAAAGACGCAATGAGAGAGCGAGTTATGTCATTATCGCTATTGGTATGATTATGTAAACATGTCTGCATCTATTTCTTGGATTGTAAGCAACCTTACACTATAATGTTTCATATTTTTAAAGTGACACTGAAGGTTGAAGCATTCACATAGATGACACAATTTTAGTATCCAGCATTTTACGAGTATTATGATCGTCTCGGCTGAGCTCGGTTTCTGCAGGAGCAAGCGATTCGACGTTTGTTTAGGTCGTTTGACACGAGTTTGACAGCTAATCGATAAGATTTGATCGATTCTCTGTCAAACGGCCTTAGCCAAACGTCAAATAGCTTGCTCCCTAACAGAAACCGAGCTCAACCGAGACGGCTATTAGATTTCGTAAAATGATGGATAGTTTTTTTTCCCCTGTAACGCTCTTTCCAGTTTTGTATTTTAAATCAAAATTCAGTTTTCATTTGATAAATTCAACAGACTTTTTTTTTTATTCAACAATAACCATTGATGGTGTGTACCATATTTTAATATGGTGTCATCATCACTCATGATAATCAATATCATTATGGTCATATGAATGATTTTTGTATAGACTACTTCTTCGGTTAGTCCATGATAATCTCTTAAATTTCAGGGAAACTCTCTCCTAATATTCTGCAAGGCTCTTTGCTGAAATTCTGGGAAGTTTCCTCCTTAACTTCAGGCAAAATTCCTCATGAACTTCTTGTCAGTCACTCCTTATTTTCTTAGAAATTCACATTTAAGAACCCAACCTTACCTTCCAGAAACATTTGGTAATTATTTCCTGAACATAGTTACTCACCAAACTTCTAAGAAGTCCCATCCTGAACTACGAGGAAAGTTTCTGTAAAACTTTAGGAAAGTACTCACGTGAATTTCTATGAAAATCTTCTAAAGTTGTTATAAGTTTCTTCCTGAACTTCTGAGAAGTTCTTTTATGCACTGCCGAAATAATCTCTTCTGAACTTCATGGGACTATTCGCCTGAGCTTCGGGGAATTTTTGAGCAATTCCTACTGGAACTACTAGAAAGATCCCCCTATACTTCTGGAAAGTTTCTTCCTGATTTCATCAAAAGAATCTACCATAACTTCTGGGATTTCGTGAACTTCGAGAAGTTCTCATTCTGAAATGCTGGAATGTTCGATTCGGATCTTTAGGAAAGCTCTCTAGCACTTCTGGGTAGTTCCAACTAAACTGTTGGTCTCTTCGCAACTTCTGAGAAGTCCTCTTGTGAACTTCTGAGGAGTTCTCTACTGTCTTTTTTTTTTTGAAAAATTCCTTCTTGACCCTACAGCTAGTGTTCTCTCTGGTAGGTTTCTTCCTGAAATTCGGGGAAGTTTTTTCCTGGGCTTATTCTTTCCAAACTTCTGATTAGTCCCATCCGGAACTGCGAGGAAAATTTTATTCAAATTTTTTTTAGGAAAATTCCCTTAAATTTGTTCTTGAAGTTTCTTCCTGGACTTCTAAAAAGTCCTCTGCTAAACTTTAGAGAAGTTTTCTCCAGAACATTGGGAAAGTTTGTTCCGGAACTATCGGAAAATTCGTGCTTAAATTAGAAGGAAAACCCTCAATGCTCCTGGAAATTTTCTTTTTTTTCTATCTAAATTTTTTTGAGAAATCCTTATTCTGAAATGCAGAATGTTCTCCTCTGAGCTTTGGAAAAGCTGCCAAGCACTTCTAAGAACCTTTCGGAACTTTTCGGAAGTTATTTCCTGAACTTGAGAGAAGTTCTTTCCTCAATTTCTATGACGCATCGTCCCTGCAGGGGATTTTTTTTTCTGATTTTTTGAGAAATTATAGGTAGTGCCATTTATGGTTAGCTCCCGTCTGAAATTTGGGGAAGTTTTTTTTTCTGAACTTCTTTGAAGTTCAATCTTGAATATCTGGGAACAACTCCAAAACCTCTGAAAAATTCCAAACTTCAGAGAAGTCCTCTCCCCTACATTTCTTCCTGAAGCTCTGATAAGTCCTCTCCTGATTCTTGGGGAAGTTCTATCTTGAAATTCTGGTAAGTATGATCTTGAGCTTCGGTAATGAATTTTTTAAGGTTCTTCTTGCATGAACTGCTTGCTCCCAATACTTCTGAGAAGTTTCTACCTGACGATAAGAGAAGCTTTTTTTTCGAGGAAGTCTCTAAATTTCTCAAATATGATTTGTATTGTTGTGAACCTTGATTTTCGTTGTGACTTAATAGCAAAGGACCAATATTACCAACGCTTTGACAGTATTTTTTTGCATGGGCTTGAACACGCTTGGGTTTGAACTCTACATAAGCAGGGACTCCATGTTACCCTCGCAAAGGGCCTATACGATAGTTTTCTCCGGGCCCATTGTGTCTACAGGTTGCCCACCGCTGTCGTTTCTTCTAGGATTTCTACTTTCAATGATACCTACGATATTTTAAAATATTACTATAAAGCTTCTTACCGTATCTACTATACTGATCAAATTCTCGTACGTTTTAAATCCGAACTTCAGAGAATACCATTATTTGAAATTTAAAAATTATTTCAAATGTCTGTAAAAGTCTGCAACATAAATGAAATGTCTGCTAAATGTCTGCATCGTTAAAAAAGTCTGCAATAAAAATGAAAAGTCTGCAAATTTACAGACATGTCGGTGAATATGGCATCCTAGGAGATAAGTCGACTCAAACGTCACTCAGGAAATGAGATGCAAACCGCACTTGACACTGAAAATTTCTTGTCTCTTTTTTTTCCAAATATTTTAAGTTGTTTACGAACCTATGTGAAGAAAGGGAATCATTGTTGTAGTTAGTTCAAGTCCGAGGTTCGTAACATCAAGATCGACCAGAAATGAATATTTAATATGAATTAGTTGAACAAAGAACGTATTGTAGACTTTGTGCAGTAGAAGAATAAAGGTGACTGAATTGAATAAAGTGTAGTTTAAGTTTAAAAGTAGTGTAAGGTCTGTATCCACAATAATCCGGACACCTGAAAACATGGATAAAACATAAATTTCGCATTATATTTCCGTCGTAGTTGTTTATTTCATATTCATAGGATGTGTTTTAACAATTCTTGAAGACAAAACATAGTTATTCGGTATTTGCATTAAATTTTCGAACTTTGCGCTTAACTCCGTTCATTAGGGTTTGTAGAGATTCTTCAGAAATCGTAGAAGCCGTCTTTGTCCAAATTTGCTGGAAGTGTTTGATGTCTTTGATTTCTTGCTTCTTTCCAGAAAGCTTCCGCTTCATCAGAGCCCAATATCTCTCGATTGGTCGTAGCTCTGGGCAATATGGCGGGTTTGAGGTTTTTGGTACAATGTTCACTTGATTTGCTTGGTACCACTCCATCACAGTTTTAGCATAGCGGCATGATGCCAAATTGGAGCCAGAACAAAGGTTTTTCTTTATGACTTTTGATGAAGGGTAGCAATCGCTTCTGCAGACACTCTTTCTGATAGATCTCCTTGTTGATTGTGCCTGTAGTGACGAAAGATTTACTCTTTTTGCCACACGTGCAAATTGCTTGCCACACAAGGTATTTTTTGGGAAATTTCGATGCCTTCTTCGTTCTGAAATGATCAGCTGTTGCATTTCTGGCCATAGCAGATTATAAAACCAGCCCTGGAAGCTGCTTGAAATCCTCCTGGACATAAGTTTCATCGTCCATAACAACGCATGAAAACTTCGTCAAATATTCGCAGTACAAACGTCGAGCCCGTGATTTTGTTGCCTAGTTCTGTTTGTCGTTGCTATTTGGAACTGTTTTTACTTTATAAGACTTATGTCCCAAACGTTGTTTTGATTTTTGGACAAAACCAGGCGACATCCCTATTTTACGAGCCACCGTTCAAACGGAGAAATTTGGGTTGTTCGTTAATATCCTTTTCACGTTTCGGTCCATGACAGGATCAGCGCGTCCAATGTTTTTGTAACTTCTCGGTTTCCTTTCCACCGTCAAACGTTCTGAAAGTGATTTGAGCACATCGTGAACACAGTCATGACAGTGGCAAGTCAGATTTGCCGTACGCCCGTACAAAATTCGTCACACTTGTTTTTCATTCGTCGCCATCTTGAATACTTAAACATGAAATGTAAACATCAATCATAGTCTTTTTCATCATAGACTCTCAGCTATACTACAGTGGAATTTTTTCATTCTACGTACAGTATTTCAAAAAGTTACAATGATTTGAAGGTGTTCGGATTAATGTGGATACAAATTTTAAGTCCAAGTGACATATACAGTAGCGTTTCTAATCTAATCTAATTTTATCTCACACCAACGTAGCTAATTCTCGAAAGCATCCTGAAAATGACGGTTTCTCCTTCAAAAAGGATTCCAAGAAATAGACCGATTCCAGAAAGAGTATTTAACATCGCACTACTACTTTTAAATCACGGAAAGAACGAAAGCGTAGACCTTCCGTACCAAACGCTTCCATTAAATAAGTTGAAAATTAGTTTTGTTTTTATCGTTGAGAGCATAGGGGATGCTAGAAAGATTAGTTTATGCTCCTTTGCCTGTGGGTAGAATTTTGGCATTTGAACCAAAAGTCTGGCAATAACTGCCAAGGTTATAGCGCCTTATCTCGCTTCATGACAGATACAGTACAAATTTAGAAAAAATCATTAAAATTTAAGTCTACTTGGATGCACATAAAATTGACGTGAAATACGAAAATTGCGTCTGTTTTTAAATTCCTAAGACCATAAAAAATTCTAAAATTAGAACTTACATGACATGATGCAACTGTTAATGCATGGCTACACAAATGCTTCTTGAGCCTAGGGTTTGATCTGAAGGAGTTTTCTAGTTCTACTTAGCGTCAGAAACAAAACATCTTGATCCATCTTCTGTAGTGGTAAGAACGAGTTTGTAGGGTTAATTTATTTCCTTCGTCTCCCAAATGCTTGAGAATGTTTACAATAAAAATGTGCCACACCTGATCGTTTGCCTTTGTCTAAATTTTTTTCTTAGGATGCTAAAAAGTTGTCCCATGTCCATATGAACGGAAAGTAAAAGCAACAACACCGAGTATTGGGCTGCGTGACCGTGTATCACTGGGAAGGCTTAATTTGGAAACTTTTCGGTGTTTTTTTTTTCCTACACAGTTCTTCTAATTAATTAATTTTAACAAGCGCGTAAAATTACCCATTCGTTTAATTCCAAGCCCAAAAGGCGTAAACAACGGAATTGTTGCAATATTTCATGCGCCAACAATGTTTGCAATCTTTCATAACAGGCTAGATTCAGGCGTTATCTGGTTTAAATTCTTATATGAATTTCCATGATGAATTATAGAAGAGAACGAATTTAAACTTGCGAATAATTGGGACGCATGAAAACCGGCTGCGTTAAAATAGTTCCTGAAGTTCTTTTTAACATCAAAGTCGCTCATAATATACGCAATTAACTCATGTGAGAGGTGGTATCGATAAACATCGTTCACCAGATGCCCGCCCCCAGTAACGTTTCTGGAAGTAGATCAAATGACTATGTATTTATGAAAAATATTGTATTTAAATTTCTTACAAACTTAATTTAGGTAATGTACATTTTATCCCCACAAAAAGAAATGGAGATGAAGGGACAAGATTCAAGCGAATGGAATTTATGGGTTAGACGATGTAGACGATGTCTGGCTCAAATTTACATGAAATATCCCATAAATTTATAGAAAAATCTAGCATTCCACGTATAGGAACTACACAGATAAAAAGAAACATCGATGCATCGGAATGCTAGATTTGGCAGAAAATAATGGGATATTTCATGTAAATTTAAGCCAGATACCGCCTGAATCTAGCCTGTTGTATGAAAGATTGCAAACATTTTTGTATGGCGCATGGAAGATTGCAAGCAATTTCGTTGTTTTCGCCTTTTTTTTCGGCTTCGAATTAAACATATAGTTAGCCAGTGATATAAGGTTTCCCAATCGTCAATGAAGTAGAGTTTTAACTTTAACTCACGTTACCAATTTGAAATCACTAATCTGTTTGATCCTACATTTTGAAAAAAAATTATCGTGATTTTCTTAATTAATGAATCCTTATCGAATGTCTGCAGATATTTCCATAGGTGTGAGCCTATGCTAGTGAGCCAGAAAAAATTTTACTCTTGTCTTGTTTTAAGAAATATCAGACCTTGTCCCAAGTTAATAGTAGCACTCAACAACGAGACACTTTCACCCGACATGGCTTTCCATTTATTCCATAAATTCAACACAGAGAATCGGAAACAAAAATAAAGCTTCTCATGCTAAAAGTTAGAGAATGGGGAACTTCCAGATTTGACTGGGATCAATGTAATATAAGTAGTAAAGCGAATTGACAGGTGATTTCCGTATTGATGGACTGTGTTTGATTCCAAGTTAACGTATGCCTATTACCGATTCAAAATAATGTTGTTGTTGTTGTTTTTTTTATTAATGACACTTCTTTACATCCATCACGTATCTATGTCAGTTTCAGTTGTTCAAAGTTTAGCAGAGTGTACAATATGAGGTGAGTGTTGTTGTATATAATAAGTACCCAGGTAACCAATAAGCATTAGCATATGCAGTAAGTCAACCCCAAATTTGCATTTCAGATGCATTATATTAGCATTACAAAAGCATCTTGAATGCTATCTTTTGTAAAGCTACATGCTATTTAAATGCCTGTAACCTGTAATAGGCAATTCGAATGCAAAATGGCATTAATGAAGCATTATCATAGCATTGCCGTAAAGCAGCCGTATATTGGGCCAGAAGTGGTCTTTATGTTGCTTTTAAGGTGACTTAAATGCTTGATAGGCTGTCGTAAAGACGCTTTGGAACTGCTTATTAGTTACCTGTTTATGGTTCAATTTCACTTAGCTTTTTCCTTTGGTTGGGGCTCCTCCTGATGATTCACCTCTGTTCGCACTTTCTGTTGATTTTTTTCTGTTCTCTTCTATTTTCACATATTCGTCAAGCATTTGCTATATTTTCCCTCTTTTGGCTTTCATCATGTTCTTTGGTCTTATCACTATCTTGTTTTTCTTCGTTTCCTCCCTCTTCTTCAATTTCCTTTCCGTCATACTCTTCTTCGTGTTCTTCTTTTTCATTATCTTCCTCTCCATCAGCTTTTTCTCAGTGATCTTCCTCTGCACCATCTTCTTTTTCGTCATCTTCCTCTCCTCTGCGCCATCTTCTTCTCCGTCAGATTCAAAGTACTGAACTCAAATGTTGTGATGTGATGTGATAGGAAGCCACCACCAGTGCAGGACTTGCCATGGCGCACAGTTCCTCGTAATGGCAAGATCAACTGTAAGCACCTGTATTCCTCACTATTCTGTTGTATGAAGGGCCAACAACGGGGGTGTGGATCCGTAAGCAGAAGCACTCACACGAAACCCACGTTAGAGGTAGAGAATCGCCTTCCAACGAAACGCTCTTATCACAGGAAATAAACAGTAAGCAATACACATTAGGGTTTCCGTCCGATGATTTGTTAAAAACAGGGTGCTGTAGACTGTCGGAAGATAATTAGACCTTCGTTGATCTCGATCTAACGATTTCCATCAAGGAAGGAATAATTGTCATCCGTGACTTGTATATTCCCCTTACCTTTTGTTAATGATTTTATGTATGCAATGTAATATAATATATGCATTTACAATGAAATTGAAAAATATGCCCTGATCTTCAGTCGCAGCCACTTACTTCCCTATTGTCAAATTCACAACACTGCCCAGGCTACTCCAATCAGCTTCTTTATGCTGAAATGCTTAAAAAATGCTTAACTAAAATAAAAAAAAACTATTTAATCTAGTCGAAATAGAACCTTTGATAGGAGTAAAATGAGTTTGAAAAACAGGTTTTATAATCGTGGTTAATAAGCTGTGTAGGTTTTCAAAAACCTGACTCAAATATGAAACCTATTGACATCTCTTGGTGCCATGTTAAAACCAACTTGATTTCTATTGGCTTTCATAAAACATTTATAAAACCTAATAGAGCTGGATAGTTCTGGCAATGTTACTTGTGTACTATCTAATCGACTGACTGACTAATTCGTGTCTTGTCGTGAAAGCGTTTAAGCGGAATCCCAATGCTTCGGTCAGGGATGTGGCCAAAAAGTTGAATCTGTCCAAGTCTTTCGTTCAGAGAGCCAAGGACCGGGAAGGACTGCATACGTACAAAGGCCAGAAAGCTCCAAATCATGACGAATGGCAAAATACGCTGAGAAAATCAGGGCCCGGAAACCGTACACCCAGATGCTGCCGAAGCCTCATTGTCTCATCCTGGGTGATGAGACTTATGCCAAGGCGGACATCCGGCAGCTTCCGGGGCTGCTGTTCTTCACCGCACAAGTTTGATGTACCGGAGGAAGTAAGGAAGCAGAAACTTTCAAAGTTTGCCAAGAAAGACATCATTTGGCAAGCGATCTGCTCATGTGGCAAACGGAGTGCGCCGTTTGTGACTACCGGGTCTGATTTTCTGGCCAGACCTCGTACGTATCCAACGGGGTCACTTTCATACCCAAGCCGGAACTAAGGCCCATCGAAAAATATTGGGTTATTATTAAGCAAGCATTATGGAAGCATCCTAATGAGGTCATGTTTGAGGAATATATGAAGAAAAAGTAGATTTCCGTACAGAAGAAGCTGCAGATGTTGTACAGAACCTAATGAGTGAAGTTAGCGTACGGTTATGGTTTAGGACTTGAATGAAATAAATATGCCAAAAGCTTACTGATGGGTCATATTTAATTGTCCGAAAAAAGGATCGGCCAACTAGGTTATTTTCTACTGCGTTTTTACCGTGATGCAACTTGATGTGGGACACCCTCTAAGTGTGGTACAAAGAATTGTTTATTTTCCTTATGAAGTGAATTTTCATTGTACCTGGCGAATGGTCCCAACAGAATCCTCACTACTGGTATTAATTGTTCCGAATCAGTTTTCAAGCATGCATAACATAAACATTGCCTTTGCAATTTAAAACCACCTTTCCACAACATCTTTCTTGTTGGAACAAATCGCCTAGTACGTGAACTTTTTTTTTTTTTCAAATAAAGTAGACCTACCTTATAAGTGACCGCGAGAGCATCCTTTCTGTTGGTATAAATCGGTCCAAATTGACGCTTCAGCGTTTCTAAAAAATGCCTTTTCTTCTTAAACCCCAACGCTTTGCGAGTGGCCCCGAAAGCATCCTTTCTGCGGGTTGACATGGTTGGTTTAAAGCTGATTTAAAGTTAAGTTTAAAAAATTTATTCAGTTTTGCGCAGTAATGTTGGTATAAATTGGCTCAAATGTACTTTGCTACAGCTCTCAAGCGAATCAAAAATGGTTTAGTTCCGCAAATTCTCTTGAGTTCCAACGATTTTCCATTTCAGTTCAAACATATTCAGTTTCCAGTGAAACTTGCATTTGCGATGACAATCAGTAAGTCACAAGGACAGTCACTGGAAGTATGTGGCAGAAATTTAGAAATGCCATGTTTTTCTCACGATCAGCTATACGTGGTGTGTTCACGAGTTGGAAAACCATCTTCTTCTTTGCACCGGAACAGAAAACGAAAAATGTCGTTTATCCAGCTGCGTTACATTAGGAATAAATGTTAAAAAATCTCATATAAATGATTTTAAACACAATGAGTTCAAATATGTTTTCTTTAAAATAAGCAAACTTCAGAAAACCCAAATTTCCCACCACCAGTCAATTGAACATTTTCAAATCAGATGCCAACGCTAAATTGTCACAATGAAAAGGCACGAAACGTTGTTGTTTTGGAAAGTTGCTTGATTATACCTTACAGCACCGTAATCAACAAAAGTCGGTCCGGTCGATCATACAGAAATCAACCTACTTTGGCACTGCCAAAAAAACGACTTCGGCATTTCAACCTAATACATACACCAATTAAAATTGTCAATTGGTCATAGACTATCAACAATTTGAAATCAATGTCGATTGTCATACTTTTCGGAGGCAAAATTGAAAATATCCAGGTTCCCCAGTATGACAAATGGCAGTCAATTTCAGATTGACCATAACAACGAAGAACATTCACGCGAGTTAAAAAAAACGTGGTAAATATCTAAAACTGCTTCATTTTGTGAATCGATTTTATAGCAATTGCATGCGATAAATAAATATTAGACGGGAAGAAGTCCGTCGGGTCAGCTTTTAATTTATATATAATAAACTAATCAGTGTGGACCTTATCACGTTTGACCAATTTTTGACCGTTTCACCCTTTAGTTCAATCAAAGTACGCATTGCAAACTGTAATCGCTCATGTCACATAGCAGTGCCACGGATCATCGGTTGTCCCGGTTGCGTTGAAAGGGAAATAAAAGACATTTACCTAATTTTATTCCTTTGCATTCAACTACATTGCACTTTTGGGTGTACTATGAAGATCAACCCGAAAAGTGTAGCAGCCATTGATATAACGGTCATTGCCCATCACATCTGACTGTCGCCACTTCAGAATCTATTCTGCGGACCACCAACCCTCAGCTCCGTTGAGACTGTTTGCGGCAAACTCGAAAACTGCAATTCGGAATTGCAAATCAAGCTTTTGAGCGAAATTCCAATATTGGCTCAATTACCGTGATCCCTTCTGGGACCACTACATTCGGACGTGCAAATCGCAAGCTGGCAACGTTACTATTCTGATGCATTGATGCACTTTTCAAATGGTCGCTGGATTCAATGTTTGAATGTATGTGTGTGTGGACTAGTTTGATGAGTAGTTCTATTAATTTACTTTTAAATGATTCGCCTGGAATGGAAATTGATTTCGCTTCAGTTTGGTCAAGAGGGCGGATGAAATGTGGAGTAAACTGCGGGTAGCCGCCTGTAAATGATTCTCATACATGATGCACGAGGGCCAATGCCAACGCTAAACGGTGGCTTCGTTTCAATGCAAAATGCATGCAATGAATATTTGATCATCATTAATTTAAATTGGCTGCCGAATGGAGTGCCATCAATCATTCCGTGGAAGGGGATTTCAGTTTTTTTTTCTTCTGTTTGCCCTGAGTAATTCCAAATGGAAATCCTTTCATTAACTGACAAATTGTTGAAAATATCATTGTCTGTGCCAGCGCTGAATCCCAAATACCCCTCTTGATAACCGTTCTTCGGATAATAGGCTAATTATTTTAATCCCATCTGCCCTCGACTCACAAAATAAAAAAGAGAAAAGACTTTCATCCAATAGAATTTCCCGAAACGAGAGCTACGACGAGCGGAGGAAAAAATGAAAATCGGCTCATTCATTTCCCAAGCTCATCGTTCTTCGCAGGTTCGGAAGATGAAGGTAACCCACTTCTCAAGGGAGAAGACATTGCGAGCAAAGACAATTTCACGGTCCGGATCACTTTCAACATATAAATTGGAGCATTTTATGATATTAATAGTTTCCACTTTGTCGGATAGCTTCGCCCTCCTCCGTTCGTTCAGTATCAGTTGATCCGATTCTTTTCGCTTTTCCAGCAGAATAATAATCGAGACCGGATCCCCTTTCTAGCAGTACTGTTGCCAAAAGCTCTTAAAACTGCATAAAACTTCTTTCCTGCAGCCTTGCTTCACGCAGATAAGATCCGCTTCGAGACACAATCGAAGCGAATGAATTGAACAATAGGTAGAACTCAAACCGCCATCGATGAGTGTGTGTGTGTGTGCTTGAGCGTTTTGTATGTGCCGATTTAGTTCCACTTCGAATCGGAAAAGAGACTTTCTGAAATTTATTCAACTCGATTGAACCTCTTTGGCGTTTCTGTTTGTGTGTCGGCGCACATACACACCCATACGAAGCACAAGTTGGCATACTCTTTCGATTCTGGATTGCAGGAGGGGGGCCGCTCAATTGAGCCAAATGAAAAGTGATAGTTTGCAAGCAATGCGGAAAAGTGCTGATGTTTGAACTTATCTTTACTCACTGGGGTTTTTGGGGTTTCGATGTATGTACATACCAGCCATACATGTTCCCGTTTTTCAAACTGATTGAAAGATTTTTTTAGGGCAATCGTTCAACTGGAATTTACATCAGGCCAGATTATAATTTTCGGCCTAACCTTCTCAATGCCTTTAGGAGAGACCTGTAACGTTAATTAAAGCTCGATTCAAAGTAAATCTGGGCGCACGGTTACAATACAATACAATAATACACCACCTGGTGGTTGGAACAAAAACCGTTTGACAGGCATTTGTTGATGTTTCATAGACGGAGAAATTGGTTTTTCTCGATTGATCGACGGATCATGGAACATAAGAAAAAAAAATTAATTGTGCACAAACATCTATAGAATCCTTCGTGGTCTGCTTCAAAAATAGCAAAAATGTTAAAATTCCCAACGTCAACGGTGCCTCTTGTAATCGAAAGTTACAAGAATACTCTGACTGTGAATAGAGCACAGCACATCTATCATAAAAAATGGCAACTAGGGACAAAGAGTTGAGGAGAAAGGTTTTGAGTTACATGGATGGCAACCCAGGTGTCTCCATACGTGATTTGGCAAAGAAATACTATTCCAACTTTTCCACCGCGCGTTACATCCTTTCAAGAGAAGGGTTTAAGTCTTTTTGTGCCAGTAAACATCCGAATCGCTCCCTGAAACAAAATTAAGTGGCCAAAAAGCGAGCAGGATTACTATTCAAACGAGTTTTGACGAAATTTGATGGCTGTATTTTAATGGATGACGAAACATATGTCAAAATGAATTATAAACAAATTCCCAGACGAAAATTTTACCTGCAACTGATCGTGGGGATGTCCTTTCCAGGTACACATTTGTTTTTGCTGATAAGTTTGCTCGAAAACTGATGATTTGGCAAGGATTCTGCAGTTGTGGCCTTAAAACCAAAATTTTCACCACATCTTACACAAAGACGTCGAAGATTTACATTAAAGAGCGTCTGAAAAAGCGGATTTTACCCTTCATTAGGCAACACAAGACCAACATTATGTTTTGGCCGGATCTAGCCAGCTGCCACTACCCTAAGGAGGCACTAGAATGGTAGGTTTGGGAGCAGTCTTGATGCAATTTGAAGACAAATGTATTGTCAAACCAATTGTTATTGTGTATGCCAGCAAGAGTCTATCCCCCATAGAACGTCGGCACTGCCAAACAGAGAAAAAAGCTCTTGCGATAGTTTGGAGCATTGATATGTTACAGTTATACCTATTAGGAAGAGAACTCGAACTCGTAACTGATCACCGCCCTTTAACTGCAATTTTCAACCTCAGAGTCTCCCGGTCGCATTGAAAGATGGGAGATTGCAACCAATCAAATTTAGGATTGTATACAAGCCCGGTAAACAAAACGTTGCAGATCCGCTATCGCGTCTATCTGTAATGGCAAGTAATGGAAACATGCGATGACCAGATTTCCATCAACGAAATAACAGAATCCGTGGCCATTTGTGTTTCAGAAATCAAGTATGCCATCGATACAGACCCCGCATAACTTCTTGTCAAAGATGCCCTGTTGACTTTGGACTGGGCGAATGAAGCAGTTAAGCGCTAGGAAGTACGTGCGCTTCCAAAATGATCTCACTCTTCAGGAAGGTTCCGTAATCCGTGGACGTAGAATCATAGTTCCCCAAAGTCTACGTGCGAGACTGTTGCAGCTTGCTCACGAAAGACATCCAGGTGAGACATTAACGATAACGCGCCTACGTGATAAAGTTTGGTAGCCTGGAATGGATGAAGATGTGAGGAAAACCGATCAAAAGGACCGTCTTTTAATGCCAAAAGAGCCATGGGTAGCAATGGACTTTCTAGGACTGCTGCCGTCAAACAAATACCTCCTGGTGATTGTCAACTACTACAGCCGGTAAAAAGAAGTGTACATCATGAAGTAAATCACCTCAGAGGAGACCATTAAGCGAATCGAACCAATTTTTATGCGTCTAGGCTTTCCGAGAACGATCACTTTAGATAACGGTCGACAATTCCTAAGTACTGAGTTTGAAGACTATTGCCGCCATACAGCTCCATGCTGGCCGCAGGCAAACTGTGCAATTGAGAGGCAGAACAGTTCGCTCTTAAAGCGGCTTAAAATCAGTCATTCACAGTGGTGGTAACGGTTGACATTTTTCAGAAACGGTTTACTTCTGAAGAAAATGGTCACTGTACAAAGCTAACAATTGTTGGCGACACCTTCCGCTTCAAGCTAGTTGTAATGTTGTGAGACCAAAAGGCGAAAAGCAAACATCACGAACGTCCCGTATCCTTTTTTTATTTTGCTTCCTGCTATGAGACAGTGTGTGCGGTGTCATTTGAAAGACAAAACATTTATTTTTTCGATTCCTTTTGGTCATATTCCCCTTCCTCTCGCTGATATTAATGTGAAAAAAAATGTCATGACATTTAGAAAAGAAAATGTAGAAGACATTGTTTTTCAGCAAACGAACCAACTGGAAACTATCGAAAACTCTCTTCACAGCTAATTTTTTAACCGTTATGTATCTAACAGAGAACAAATTCGCCTTTTTCGATTACAATACATGAGATTTCATTATGTTTTCACATTAGGAAACTCTGTAGGAATAATGAGTGCAAATCAAGGAGGGGTTTCTTATTAATTTTATTACGCAAAAGGCCGACAGAAAACATTTTTAACACGGGAACTTAAACGACCATTACTATGGAAGTATCCAACCGACAAGAAATGTTTTAGTAACTTTAGATTCAGGAACTCAACCACTTTCTTAAAATTGTCTAATGGACATGAGACATGGCATGCGGCATATCAAATTTCATTTCTGACCATACATATCATATCAAACTTTATGGTTTTATAAAAATAGGTCTGCGGATGACATTCTTAGGATTTCTGACCATACTGGCTACTAGAAAAGGCTCTGCGGAATCCGAGTTCCACCGGAATAGTGGCCATATTCAAATCGTTACCAAAACCTGGCTTGTGACCCATCAAACTTCATGATTTTGCAAAACTTTGTCTCGAGAGGATCTTCTAAGGGTGTCTGATCATACTGGCCGCTTAGGTAGGTCTTACGAGATCGGAGTTCCTCCGGAAAAGTAGCCATATTCAAATCTTTTCCAAAACCTGACCTGCCACATATCGATCTTCGTGATTTTGCACAAATAGGCCTGAGGAGGACATTCTGAGGATTTCTGACCATACTGTTTACTTAAAGAGGCTCTGTGGGATCCGAGTTCCTCCGGAGAAGAGGCCATATTCGAATCTTAACCAAAACCTGGCTTGCGACGCATCAAACTTCATGATTTTGCTAAACTTTGACTTTGTAAGACATTCTTATGGTGTCTGACTATACTGGCCACTTGAGATGGGCCTGCAGAATTTCGAGTTCCTCTGGGAAAGTGGTCATAGCCATCTTCTTACCATACCCTCGCTTGTGACATATCAAACTGCATGAGTTTGCAAATCTTTGTCTTTGGATCAATATCCTTTTCCACCCAGGTTAAATCAGGATCCATTATGCTTGAAGAATCGGTTTTCGAGTTACTCAAAATTTTGCACAAACATAATTCACACTATAGAACTAAACAAAAACCAAAAGAGTTGTCTTTTCTCAACCGTGAAACCATACATTAGCTCTATGCTTGCCTTGGCTAGTGGAACATGCCTAAACTAAACAGTTTTTTACAAAAGAATACTGTCGAGCTGGTAAAAAAACGCACTTTTTAAAACGTAATGGAATTCAGAAAAAGAGCATGAAGAGGATGGATTATGAAAGTGAGGCGAGGTCTTCTTTGTTCAATCCATCCAACGAGCATATGCAGTACGATAAGGTTTCCTGGAAAATGTTTTGGTTGTCCTCTGAATGCTAAGTTTTGCAAAATCATGAAGTTTGATACATCGCAAGTCAGCTTTTAGTTACGATTTGAATATGGCCACTTTTTTGGAGGAACTCGGATCCTGCAGGGCTAGAGTTGCCAGTATGGTCAGGAATCTTAAGAATGTCCTCCGCAGACTTATTTTTTTCAAAATCATAACGTTTGATGTTTCGCAAGCCCGGTTTTGAACACATTTGAATATGGCCACTTTCTGGAGGAACTTGGATCTCGCAGGGTCTCCCCAAGTGGCCAGTTTGGTTAGAAATCCTAGCTTTGCAATCTAGCTTTGCAAAATCATGAAGTTTGATTTGTCGCAAGCCAGGTTTTGGCAATGATATGAATATGGCCACTTTCCCAGAGGAACACGGACTCTGGTGGGCCTACACGAATCTTCAGAATGTCCTCCTAATACACAGTTTTGCAAAATCATAAAGTTTGATATCTCGCAAGCTAGGTGTTGGAAAAGATTAAAATATACCACATTCCCGGAGGAACTCTTATCCCGCAGAGCCTCCCTAAGTAGCCAGAGTGGTTAGACAACCCCAGAATGTCCTTCGAAGACAAAGTTTTGCGAAACCATGAAGTTTGATGTGCCGAAAACCAGGTTTTGGAAAACGTTTGAATATGGCCAAATTTATGGAGCAACTCGGATCCCGTGGGCCTGTTTTAGTGGCCAGTATGGTCATAAATCCTCAAAATGTCTTGAATGATTACCTCGTTTTGCAAAATAATGAAGTTTGATATGCCGTTTGCCATGTTTCGCATCTAAAAATATTTTGACAATCATCCCTGGACAGGGAGACCCCAGTACTCCCACCTTGGAATTCGAAACTTCTGATATTTTCGGAATCAACAGTGCAGATCCACAAGCCACGATAATTTTGTGATCTATTGCAAAAAACCGCATCGAAATCCAATGGCGTCACGATGGAGTGTTATTAATTTTAAATTTATGTTTTTCTTTCTCAGAGGGGCTGGGGACGTACGTGTTAGAGGTATTTTTGTTGTTGGATACACAACGGTTGAATATGTGCGTGATTTGATTCATCTTCTTCTTGTTTGTTGTTTTTACTGGACTTCAACGCGGCGGTCATTCGTCCAGAGCGTGGTTTGGTGATGTGTATGTGTTGGTTTGTACAATGGGCAGTAATGAAAAGACACGAGCAAAAGAACGAAGAGCAATTCCTACGAAAATATAACGCGAGTAGAAGAAATACGATTGTACTGTGCCTTGAAAATTCGCGGTAAGGAAAAAGTTCGGTGCACTTGTGTGTAAATTTTTGCGCGGGATGATATTATGTTTGCAGAATGTCATGACATTTTCAATTGTAGTAATTTTTTTATTCCTTGTGTTCACGTTAATCATTATGAAAATTGTCAAATGTTACCAAAAAAATGTTGAAATCCAGTCCCCGTGCCACCACTGGTCATTCATTGAATCGTGACTGGAAAACAGATTTGTTTTAGTACCTTACGACGCACAACACTACTGCACATTCCAACACAGATTAAGCATCGTCCGTTTTATTGCAGAATCGTCCAAAATTCCGCCAATAAGTGACATAGAAACAGCACCACCTATCAGTTCCGAGGCTCAAGATAGAGACGCTGTTTTAAAGTACAGAAGGAAAGAAAGAGAAGACCTGATTCGCCGTGCGAAACCCCTGCGAAGGAGATCGCGTGTTGTTACAAAATCTAATATCCCCTATGAAACATACCACAACATTTGGTAGAACGGATTATGATGTCACGGAGAAGAAGGGAAACCGCGTGAAGATTCGCGATCCTGTGTCCGGCAGCGTCCTGGAAAGAAACCCGGCTCATCTCAAGAAAACTCCCACACAAGCAGCCCATAATGAAGGAACATCAACAAATGCCGTGGATGACATAATTAACAACTCAACATCAGAACAAGAACAGGAAACGGTGCAGCCAATTCGCCCCCTCGTCTGATGTGACGACCAACCTGGCAGCAAAATTAAATCATCGGTCAACCATGATCTGAAAGAAAAAAGAACAATACACGAGTCATAGCATGCCTGGCGTTTGGACAGGCAGTTAAAGTCAAGCGTAGTTGGTGCAGACACGCATCTCCACCGATGTGCTCTCATTACCTCTATGCAATAAAACGAATAAAATCTCATTATCAAAATCATTCAGCTAACTTATTATAGAATACCACAATCATCAATTCACTTGCGAGGAAAACACTACCGACCATCACACTTGTGGGAGGGAATCAATTAGATTCACTGGGGTAGGGAACGGCTTCAGCTCCCTGGGACCCTATTCTAAAGCTTGCTTCAGATAGAATTGGAACATAATCAATTGCCTGTATTTCAGTTATTTATTATTGAATTCAAGATCTTTTAAACAAATGTAGCGTTTTCTTCATACTTTTAAGAAAAAATACGGATAAAATTATTCGTCACGGTTTCGAAGGAATTCTCGAATTTTTCCTATAACACGGCTGATTAGGCGGCGCACACCTTCTTCGTCCATCATTTTAACTATCTTATTCCACCAGGTCTTCATTTGATTGATGTCTTTGACAACCTTTCCCTTTGCCTTGAGTCTCCTCTTCATGATTGCCCAGTATTTCTCAATAGGGCGGATCTGGGGGCAGTTGGGTGGGTTAAGGTTTTTCGGAACAACCTGGACCCCTTTCTCTGCATACCATTCTTGAACGACTTTGCTGTAATGACAGCTTGCCAAATTTGGCCAAAACATTACGGGATGGTCGTGGGATCGAATGAACGGCAAAATTCGTTTTTGCAGACACTTTTTTTGGTCTAGTTCCGACGTCATTGTCTTATTTGTAACGAAATCTTTCGTTTTTTTTGCCACAGCTGCAAATGCCCTGCCAAATCATGAATTTTCGTGCAAATTTATCGGCAAAAACAAATTTAAATTTAGCTGGAACATCCCCCCGAGCCGTTGCCAATTAAAATTTTTGACCTGGGATTTGCCCGAAGTCAGCCTTGACATAGGTTTCATCGTTCATCAGAAGACACCCGTCGAACTTGGTCAGCACCTGGTCGTATAGCTTCCGAGCACGGATTTTGGCCACACTATTCTGTTTCATGGTCCGATTTTGCTGTTTGCTAGCTCGATACGACTTGATTCCTTCCCGGAGTCGAGTACTCCTCGCGGTACTATGGGCAGCACCGAATTTTCTGGCCAAATCACGGTCCGACAGATTGGGATTCCTCTTGATCGTCTTCAAAATCTTACCACGCAGTTTCCGGTCGACAGTTCCACTCCGACGATTGGCTTGAGGCTTCCGAATCGTCGTCAATGTTTCCTTATACCGTTTGATAACGCGCCATACGGTATTTCTGGGCAATTTCAGCTATTTAGCTAGCCTAGATGCAGACCACAATGGATTTTCCAAATAACTGTGCACAATTTTTTCCCTTTTTTCGGCTTCCATGGTGATTGTTTACAAAGTACAGTCGATTTGCGGAATGACAAAATTCCCGACACGTGGGCGCCAAGAACATCCAAATCCACAATATGAGCAAAAGTTTGTACCAATTCTAAATGAAGCAAGCCTTAGTTGCTGCTTGTTTCCAGAGACAATATTCCTTTGCGAACTGTTTTCAAGAACAAACTTCGAGTGAGAAGCGAAAGATTGAAGCGACTGAACGGGTTTTCGGCGATATTTATAACAAGAGAATTTGTTTTTGATTCTTTTTTTGTGTACGTTAAAAAGCTAGTATAAAATTAGTGTGAATATTGGGTCAAGTGTAACAAGCGTTTTAGATTTTTAATTAGAGTGAGACCTGAGAGAAAAAAATTATCTTGCTTATAAATACCTAGTTCAAAAAAGAATGAATGGTGAGCTCTGCAATACTTAATGAAAAATTAGAAGTGGGTTATATCAGGGATAAAACCGCGAGGATAATTGGTGTATATTAAGTTGTGGCCCATTTAGTATTGAAACAAACATTTTTTATTCTTACAGCGACTCTAGTGGTCGAATTTAATAGCTAGCTTCCTAAACAATATACAGAAAACACATTTTTGACGGCATATACAAACCATGTTGAAGCATTGCACGCAACATCACAAGCGATTTTTCACCAAACCTTCCCAGATAGCGGAGCCGGAGTACAATTGAATTAGCCAAGTGCCTCTTCCTACTTCAATCATACTTCCCATCCTCGTACAATTGTTTTTCAATTGCACTACAGATGTTACAACCGATGGACTTGAAATGTCATAAAAGCGGTTCATTTTTAATTTTGGCAATAGGTTGAAGGACACTTGAAGTCTATCTTTGAACTAGAATTGTACTAGGACTGTTTATTTCAAATGGACTGGGTCAAATGGATTCATTGAAAAATAAGACAAACAAATACATAAAACAAAAGACAAATACATAAGACATCCACTTCGCGGCATTTTTTTTTTATTACTTCGTGCAGATGGATAACCTGGAACTTCGCGAGCGACAAAATTCGTCTTCTGCGTCAATTTCGTTAGATGTCATTGGTGCGGTTGCGTCAAACGCTGAACGGGTTGAAAAGAAAAACAATACATTAAAATTAAAAAAAAAAAAAAAAAGAAAAAATCTGACATCTGAGCAAATGACAGTTGATCGATTTTCAAATCGTGAAGAAGAACGAAGCCTATCTGCGTTGCAGCAATCTTTTACATATGTCGTTTTCGGTTTTAAAACTGGGTCAGTTCTGATTCTGACTCGCAATAACCGGACGATTACCAGACAACCGACCGCATTACCGACCGCAATTACCGAACAAAAGCGGATCCAGAGTCGAGTCAGTATGATATACCCTAAATACCCTGCCAAAACAATCCAGATTTGGTTCCATTTGCTTGATTAGTTCTCCAGTTATCCAGAAATTTGTGTTTCATTTGTATGAGAGGGAGAGGGTTTTGAACCATCATAGGAACCTTCCCTGGCCTTAAAAACTCATACATACAAATTTCTCGATTTTCCGAGTATGTAAGGGTCAGACAAACAGACAGATAGAAATTTATTTTCATATAAAGGTTTTCGGTTCCTTAGAGCAAATGTTTTCAGAGCGATAGGGGATGATATTTGAAGAAAAAAATTGTTCTACGATTATGGTCAGATCTCAAAGTTTAAAGAGTTATTGATGTTTTAATGTTTTGGTACATGTTAGTCTTAAATTAGCTGTCATTCCAAAACTAAGTTACTTAGCTGATTTTTTTCCTTCATTCAAACGCTAAGTAAATTTCCTGTATAACAGTTTCACTTAAACTTTGACTTATCATCATTTAGCGTCGGGGTATAAAACATCTGTTTTTTCAAAAGGTTTTATTTCATATTTTTTGCATAAAATACGCACACATTAAATTATAAACGTGATTAATATATCTATAGACAGGGTGTATATAGATAGATTAATCACGTTTATAATTTAAACTGACAAAAATAGGGGTGAAAAAAAGTTACGTTATATCGAGTTACGTTATATCGAGGTTACGTTATATCGAGATATGACTGTACATAAAAAGTTTTGTTTAAGAAATTTTTAATAGGATTTTTTATTTTTCAGTATGGAGATAGTGATATCAATTTTTATTTAAAAAGCACAGCTTCCCATGCTGTGTTAACGTGCCCGTTCAACCTCTTGGAATGTTTCGTTACACGAGGAAGACGACCTGAACCCTACATATCGAGCCCATCAACATATGGTCCATGACCAACGGCTTTACTTCCTTTCCAAAGGAACATGTGATCGAAGATTTTTGTCTCAAAAAATCCCAACGGCCGGCGCACAGAGATTCCATTCCATACATAAGGCGAAAAACAAGGCAAAATAGATTCTACAAAGCAAAGTTTAGTTTTCCTAGTAATTTTGGGCAACAGATTTCAAATATGCTATCGAATCGCAGCAAGCCGTGCTTTGAAACTGACGTGTTTTGTTTTTGCTGCGTCGTTTTCGCAAAATCAAATCAAAAAATAATTCGTAAATTAACGTGAATAATTTCACATAAAATCTCCTCGGGATTTGTATAAGACATAGGGTAGGGAACGGCTTCAGCTCCCTGGGACCCTATTCCAAGCACGGGGTAAACTTTAACTTTCAACGCTCATCTTTTGCAGCATGGTGCTTCATCTAGTGAAGCATCATACTGCAAAAAATAATATTTAATAAATTTTTTGTGTGCCTCGGAACTCATAGGTGGTGCTGTTTCTATGTCACTTATTGGCGGAATTTTGGACGATTCTGCAATAAAACGGACGGTGCTTAACCTGTGTTGGAATGTGCACTAGTGTTGTGCGTCGTAAGGTACTAAAACAAATCTGTTTTCGAGTCACGATTTAATGAATGACCAGTGGTGGCACGGGGACTGGATTTTTACATTTTTTTGGTAACATTTGACAATTTTCATAATGATTAACGTGAACACAAGGAATTAAAAAAATCAGTGGGGTTGTGTACAAGACACGACCGGTTGACGTAGACTACGTTAAACTAAGTGATTATAATGTCAGGGAAATTCTGTGTGGCTATTATTAGCGTTAAAAGGGTTTCTATTATTCGTGCCGGTCGCTTACCCTTACCGATAGAAGCAGTTTAAGTCACAATATGACGAGTGCGGCTCTTATGGGACATTAGACCAGCGTTTTGAAGCCAGTATGTAAGAAAATTCTATTGTACGCTCTTGAGATATTATTTGGTGGCCTTGAAAAGGGCCGTTTGGTTTTGTGAAGTCAGTGCGTGGGAAAATTCTGTTGTACACTCTTTATTACCCTTTGGTGGCCCTGAAAAGGGCCTTTTGGTTTAAATGATGACACGGTCACGGTTGCACGTTTTACGATGGACTATCTTTAAGGCCTAGAAGATAGTTGAGGATCAGTTAGGGAATATAAAATTATTAAATTAATGATAGTTTTGCTCATTCTTATAATCATAATCGCTTAACATTACTAAATGTTTATTCGTATATCAAACTGTGCCTGAATGGCCTGCATCTCGAAATTTTCACCATCGCCGGAACCATCAACAATGTTTTGCATCGTTTGGGAGATTTCGGTAATGACAGGCAGCGGAGGAAAATCTATAATACGTACATACAAACATATATTTTGACTGATGCCTTGTCTCCTTTTCAACATTCACCATTTAAATGCCATACCATTCGGATCATTTGTATACAATCTGAGTTGTAGTATGCCTTTGCATAGCTCAACTTCAAAGAATCAAAAATTTGCAATTTATGCAATTTTAGCAATTCTGGATTTCAAGGGTAATAATAAACATTGAAATACTCTAGAATTCAAATTACAATAAAATTCGTTATCAGAAGATATCCGACAGGTTTAGTGATTGCTATGAAAACACTATAATCAATTGCAACATTTTCAGATGTGTAAGCGTTTCAAAAAATGTTCAAAGTTCAGGAAGTTTTATCAAACAAAAAATAACAAAAATTAAATTGCAGTTGTTATAAGGTTATATACAAGTATCTAGAGTACTTTTCCCTTGACTCAGTCGATTATGTAGCGCACGATTACAATTTTAACTATAACTCATACAATAATTTAGCTAGAAACGATTTTCTACATACCTAAAATACCTAAAGTACCTAAAATATGGTCTATGGTTTTCATGTGAAATTTTTATTCATGTTTCTATGTGAATATCAGGTAAATTAATGAATCCATTATGAGCTAAAACGTTAAGGAAATCGAAATATATATAAATATATTAGATCGCACAAAAGAAAGAGAGTGAATTTTATAAAATATCATTATTATTTGCAATGGGTATGGGAGAAAAGGTTGGTTTAATAAATTCTTATATATATAAAATAAACACCTGAGAAAATAATCACGCATTGAAACATGTTCAGCGCATTAGTTGTATCGATATCATTTGTAGGTTCGTATGATGTAAAAGCACGCGGCGCATGTCATCACCAGAATTCAATTAATACTATGTTGAAATTTATGAAGACAGGGAGCGATAACATAGAGCGATATTCAATTGCTATGATGACATGCACTTTGTCAAATTGATTGAAATTTAATAAATATCAATTGCCTACCTCGAGTTGAAGGACCTTCTCCAGCATCCCAACTAGTTGTTGGCAACGCATTACCTCTTGCTGCTTTCAATTTCGCCCGATAACTACGAGCTCGCTCGGCATCGGTGCATGGTCGATTCGGAGGATTTCCCTTTTGTTCGCTCTTTATGCGCTTCCTGAATCTGCGCAAGCGTTCTGGATCAAATCGGTTAGGCATTCTCACTTTCACTATGTTTCTCGAAACGTTGTCCTTCCTAGAGGTAGGACTCTATACAACGCGAATCGTTAACACAACAGAACAACTGTTTAAGACCCGCATAATCACAAACCATTCCTGGACCATTTCCCATATTGTTGACGACCGTATCCGTTATCGTTACGACATTTATCGTTATAGTTGACAACTATAAACTAACAATCTCCTATATAGTTTTAGCAATATGTCAGATGGTAAAAGGCAAAATAACAATATGCTGAATAGGCGGTTAAGTTAGGTTACCATAAAAAAATGGCAATTTTCACGAACAAAATTTTGGCTGTACTCTATCTCAAACAGTTGGAATATAATCCAGACCGAGTGCAGACAATAATAAACCTTTCAATGACAATATGGCAAACATTAACAATATGTGTTAATGTAGAGGTTGCATGGTGAAAATGAGATTAAACTAATCGATAACAATAACATAAAATATGATAATATATCTAACATTCGAAATATAGTTTCGACTAAATAGCAAATTGTTTTTCTTTATGCGGGAACACATCTGCTTATTGGAATTTACAGAGAATGTTGGTTCGGAATATCATGTTCGACATCGAAAATGATGTCCGTGATAGGAAGTTGTGTGGTTTAAGATATGCGACGAAGGGAAAACAAGTTTTGCTAATACTGCCAATCGACAATTTGAAACGAAAATCCCAATCAAACAAATTCTCAAGCTGATAATATTAAATTGAAAGTAGCAAAGATGGATTTGTATCTGGTAGGATTTTTCGGTGAAAATAAATCAAAGCACCGGCCGGCTTTGATTTATTTTCACTGATTTTATGGATCCGCTGCATAGCACACTGTTGACCGAAATGTAAGATAAACTCTTATTCAAACAACTCTCTTAAATTAGAAATTGAATTGATTTATTGATTCATCGCGGATTGCGCCAACAATATATGAAAAAAATTTCGCCGGCGGAGAATTGTCCTGCTCACCTTCCATGGAGGCTCTCCCGCAAACAGTAGCGTTTTTGCAGTCGTGAAGAACAAATCGGCTCTTGATTAAATGGCGCTCAAACCGAACGAAATATTAATTTAATTCTTTTATTAACAACTCTCTGAACTGGATTGGTTGTCCTCAAAAGGACAAAGTATTTATGAGTAGGTTGCGCCTACCAGCTCGGTAAAATTTTCCCGACGGCTCGCCCTCCATGCAGACGTTTTTGCAGTTGCGGCGAACAAATCGGCACCATATTAGGCGCACTAACCAAACGTAATAAAAGTTTAATTCTGGTATAAACAATTTTTTTAATTAAATTGGTTGTCCTCAGAAGGACAGATTATCAATTTATGGATTGCGCCAACCAGCTGGGTAAAATGTTTACCGACGGCTCGCCCTCCATCGAGCACCGACTAAATCAAAATTAGTTCTCAGTTTAATTCACTATAAATGATTCATGTTATCGGGAGGAAATGCTTCTCCTTAAGGCATTTGTATCATGATTATTTCCACAATTCAGCATTTATAATAAAAGTTTGAACCGATTTTTTTTATCTCAACCTATGCCAGCCAATAGAAAGTTCAATAGTGTTACGTCATCACTCGTCGGCTCAACAATGTTTACATTATGTTTGCTTCCAATACAATCAAGCAGTGCGTTGCCACAGACCTTATATAGACGTCATTGGACTAAGTCGGAGGTTTTTTAAAAAAATGGATCGTTGGTCCCGGAAACAAGACAAAAAACGACTACATAATGAAGAAGTACAAAGTTTACAACATTCTCAAAAAAATTGGCCAACAAGGAGGAATGTGTAAGAAACTTATATGATATTCCGTGAAAACAATTCAACATGTTTTGTTTTTAATTTACTTAATTTACAGGGTGGCCACCCAATCTGAATTTTAAAATTCCCGCATTTTTCCCGCTTTTTTCCCGCATTTGTTTCTAATTTTCCGGACTGGGAAAATGAGTGAACATTTTCACATTTTTGGATTAATAACTATTTTTGAAGTTTTTGAGGAAATGGTTCAATCTTGAATGCTTCTGACTTGTTTCAATTAGACAAAATGACGGATAACAGTTTCCAATCGGCCTTCTTGCGTATTGCGTTACCTGGTTTAGTCTCCTATTTTGCTAACGAGAAAAAAAATTTGTCATTGATTTTTCAAGGGTCCAGAAGCATAAATATCGAAGAAAAATAGTAAGGCCAAGAACAGATGTTCGACTTCATCTCATTTACTTGTGTAAAATGGATGTTAGGATATCAAGTAGCAATAAGTTAAAAGATGGCACCAACCATTTGTTTTTATTGGTTAGGGAAAAATGGGATGTCAGTCAAACTGTCAGATTTACTGTAGTAATAAGTTGACAAGGCACTGTACAAGATGATTCCAAAGTAATTAGATTTAAAATTTTATACAATAAATTTGAAGTGTTCTGTTCGAGCTGAATGTCTGCCGTAAAGCATTCGAGGCTTTCGAGTATAAACTGGCTACGACTATACTGGATGTGAAATTCAAATTATGTATGACGCAGATACAGGGTGCACAACTTTCAATTTATGCATCTATAAAGACGAGCTCTGTCAAATTTACAATCGGGTTGATGGTCAAGCAATTAAAATATTACAGACTTATATGGGCAGATTACATAGGAATTACTTGAAAAAAAATCATTAATTATCACTGTAACATCGCATTTCCGTGCGATAGGATCAGCATCTTTTTAACAAAGGTTGTCAAATTTGGCAGCTCTAATAGGAATGGCCAATCAGTCCCAGCCAAGATTTGTCCAAAAAAGTTCTATTTTCTGGAATCCGGCAAGCAACGTCTTTGAAGAAGGCAGCTGCTCAAATTCATCTTTCACTTCGTCAACGTTTCCAGACACAATTCCAGACGCTCTTCAGCTATGTGAACTATATCATGACATCAGGATTAGTGCAGATGCCGTAACGCGTTAAAGAGTAGATTGGAGATTTGTTGAGTTGCTTCTTCAAAAACCCTCAGTAAAACGATCTACAGTCGTTGCTTGAACCTTTTGTTCAGAGCCCGACGGTCAGGACCACGATCCTGACATTTTCTCAGTGGGAATCCGCTGTGTCGCGCTAATGAGAAATAATACAGTAGTCTATCCTACGCATTTGTTGAACCTTGAATCATTGATTCATCATTCATTCAGTTTCTGCCATTGATGTGTTCAAGTTGAAAATAAAATAACATTTGTTAACTTTTAGCAATGGCAAGTGCGCGATGGATTACTTGTCAATGGCACAACGAATTGCATGATTCGACAAAGATTTTTAATCAGGGCCTAAATGACAAACGTAACCAATGGTTTCTTCCGTAAATTTCTCGTGGTACAAAGGCTACCCATGGTAGCCTCCAATTTTAATGAGTTTTTAATGACGAGAAATTCACTGAAAAATACATTGTTTACGTTTGTCAGTTAGGCCCAAATGAAAAATCTTGGTCGAATTAATAAACAACTGTTACACTATTATGATAGCTAACACACATGCTTACTCAAGTTTACATTAATTGTTATGTTATATATTCTCCGTGCGAGGAGTAACGATTATGATGTAGAAGGAGATGTTCGCTCATCACCATGAGGCACCAAGAGTGAACAAAAATGTTTTTTGGCTAGAATGAAAGATATGAAGAGAAAGTTTTGATAGTTCCGCTAGTGTGTGGCAGGCTCGGAAATATGACAGATGTTTTTAGGAAAATTGAGCGAAAAGGGTTTGTGTACAGTGGTACTCGAACCAACGAGATTTTTGCCTAACATCCCACTGCGGGGTAGGTCGAAGCACGGACTAAAGGGTGATACGGTCAAAATTTGGTCAAGGGAAAACGCGTGTAAATCGGTGAAATCGTTTATTTAAAAAATCAAATTAAATTTCTTTTTCAAGTTCAATTAGTATAAAATTCAGGAAACATATTCAGTTAGGCTTCCGCTTTTCCAAATCCGAATTGCCGGGCCTTACGCTTGACCCCTGCCATCAGATTTTGTACAGCCACCTTGTCCACCTTCTTCGCCGCAGAAAGCCAGTTTGCCTTGAACTGCTGTTCGTCCTTAGCAGTTTTTTTGGTCTTCTTTAGGTTCCGCTTGACAATAGCCCAGTATTTCTCAATTGGGCGGAGCTCTGGCGTGTTGGGAGGGTTCTTGTCCTTGGGAACCACCTGCACGTTGTTGGCGGCGTACCACTCCATGGCCTTTTTACCGTAATGGCAAGATGCCAAATCCGGCCAAAACAGTACGGAACAACCGTGTTACTTCAGGAAAGGCAGCAGACGTTTATTCAAACACTCTTTCACGTAAATTTCTTGGTTGACAGTCCCGGAAGCTATGAAAATGCTGCTTTTCAAGTTACAGGTACAGATGGTTTGCCAAACCAGATATTTCTTTGCGAACTTTGACAGTTTCGTGTGCTTGAAAATATCTGCTACCTTTCCCCTTCCTTTGCCGTATAAAACTCCTGTCCCGGAAGCTGCTTGTAGTCGGCTTTGACGTAGGTTTCGTCGTCCATTACCACGCAGTCAAACTTCGTCAGCATCGTCGTGTACAGCCTCCGGGATCGCGCTTTGGCCGTCGTATTTTGTTTATCATCGCGATTTGGAGTCACTACCTTCTTGTAAGTCGATAGTCCGGCTCGTTTTTTGGCTCGATGCACGGTTGTAGACGATACACCCAGCTTATTTGCGGCATCTCGGAGAGATAGGTTAGGGTTTCGCTTGAAACTACTGGCAACTCTCTTTGTCGTCTCAGCGGCTTCCGGTTTTCGATTTCCCCCCGATCCAGACTTCCTGGCTGTCGACAAACGTTCCCCAAACACTTTAATTACATTTGTTACGGTTGATTTGGCAACTTTTAGCGATTTTGCCAACTTTGCGTGCGAGTAGCTCGGATTTTCGCGATGCGCGAGCAAAATTTTGATACGCCGCTCTTCTTGCTTGGACGGCATTTTGACAACTGAAGAGTGAATTCCAAAATCAAAATAGGAGCAACATTCTACACACACACACACACACACCTTCAAAATGAGGGGTGTTCAGGTTTTTTAAATGCAAAATTGAAAGAAATACGTCAAGTTGATATTGACCAAATTTTGACCGTATCGCCCTTTAAGTCCGCCACTTCAACAGGCAAAAATGTCCGGTTGGAAGACGCTCATGTACATGCCCTTTTCGCTCAATTTTCCTAAAACATCTGTCATATTTCCGAGCCTGCCGCACACTAGCGGAACTATCAAAACTTTCTCTTCATATCTTTCATTCTAGCCAAAAAACATTGTTGTTCACTTTTGGTGCCTCATGGTGATGAGCGAACATCTCCTTCTACATCTTACTCAAGTTTGCCGGAAATGAACACAGATTTTACTTAAATTATCAATTTGAAAAAAGTGTGAGCATGGTTCCTGCCATATGACAAAAGTTCCCGAAGGATTTTGAAATTCCCGACTTTTTCCCGCATATTTCCCGATGATTTCGGATTCCCGCCTTTCTTTCCGATTTTCACGAGTCTGTGACCACCCTAAATTTAATTTATAGCTAAACGAAAGCGGTCTAAGAATCTTCGATACCCACAGGTTGACGAAGCTCTCTGCATCTGGTTTTTGTAGAAACGACAGCACCAATGACCGGTAAGCCAAGAAATGCTACAAGCTCAAGCAAAAAAATCCAGATTGCTGGAATAGGGGAATTTGGAAGCCGTAGTTCTTTGGAAACATTAACAAAACGCAACGGTACTCGCTTACTGAAAATTAGTGCCGAAAAATTGTTCAGCAATATTTCTGTTGTCAAACAATACAAAAAGGGATTGCTGCACAAATTCGGTAGAAGGAGAAGACTTGTCTCCTTGTCAGATGCTAACGAAAGTGGGCTGTTTTTCAAGAGACGCCAAATTAACAAAGATTGAATCACATTCATGCAACATGGATTCAACATGGATGGGTCGCTCCAATTAGCATTAGTGTTGATTGAAAAGCCTCACAGACCTCGAGCACTCAAAAATTGTAAGGATTTGCCTGTATACTACAGGGCATCCAAAAGCGCTTGGATGGCAAAGGAGCTTTTTAAAAAGTTTTTTTTTTTTGGGGAATTCGTCCCGAACGTGACCATTTTTCTCAAGTCAAAAGGACTTCCCCTAGCCCCGAGCCGCCCTTGTGTTGGACAATTGAAACAGCTCATTAAAATGCAGATGAGTTGAAAACGACCGGTGGATCAATTTTAACCATACATTTATGCTTACTGGCAACCATGGACCATTTTGACTTTTAATCTACGCACATTCATACATCATCAGCCAGAGGGGAACGAAACAGTGAGAAAACACACAATTGATTCTAGTATGTGGTGCCAGATTTAAATATAATCTTTCATGCGGTTATGAGTGTGTTTGAAGTGTGTGGGATTGTATTGTGCTAACACATGGTGACCGAGAGACTTACCAAAAATCAAAAGTAGGTTCACAACATTAAAAGAATATCGCTTAAAGTAGTATTCTAAGATAATAAGATAATATGAGAAAAAAATATTTAAAAAATCAAAGAATTTGAAGAATCAATAAAAAAAATTAAAATTAAAACAATACATAAAAAGAAATTAAAACAAATGTAAAAAGGGCTGGAACACCCTGCTGGGTGAATAACATTGATTTGGTGTTAATTCTTTTATAGAAAAAAAAGGCTGAAACAAAAATTCTTGGAAAAAAAATTTGCTTCGATATAACGTAACTTCGATATAACGTAATGAAAATTAAAATTGAGTTACGTTATATCGAGGTATGACTGTATCTGAAAAATTTGCAGGGGAAATTTTTTGATATTACCCATTATTAACAAGGCACAAGGCAACCCAGGTGGCAGACAAATTTTTCACGTAAATCAAACGTGATTGTTAAGCAATTATCACAGAAATCTCCTCATTAACTTTTCATGCAAAGAATTTTAATTAATATCTACATCGCCTGTCAATTAAACGATCCTTTAGCAAAAACCTGTAACCCCACACACACTTGTCTGCAACTCGAGATACGCTATCATAAGTCCTTATTTCACCACACCCGTTTTCGTTTCACCCGCATTGAAGAAACTTCAACCGCCTCCCGGAATCTGTTTGGCAAATAGTGGCTGTCGTGGCATGTACGCCTTGTGGAATTATTTTAATTTAACAAATTGACACGTTTGTAATTAATTTCTAGCCCTGCGCGGCGCTGTCTCGAGCAGCCATCCCAGAAAACTCGTTCGCCGATTCTCGCCTAGTTATTCGATGTGAAAGCTGTGGCAATTCTCCTGTCAAGCAGCTCCAGCTCAATGTAAATAATTAAGCAAATGGAAATGTCGCCCTCACTTGCAAGCATTAAGAACTGGGATCAGCAGCAATTTGTTAAAATCTTGAATGTGATTAAAAGGACTCGGATGATGAGATTTGTGTTAAATAACGAACGATTTCAGCTGGGATTCCCGCATGGGATAAGCAGAATTTATGCCGAAAATAGTTGTCCGTTCCCATCAACATCCGACCAATTGAACCAGCATGCATGATTTCAATAAAATTTGTCCCAACTGAGTTCGTCGTTCACCGGTAGCCGTCTTCCCCCTTTCGTCTGCTGCCATCAAGGTACGACAAACGAGGACGACGACGACGGGTGTCATTGTAAATGCCTATACATTCACATTGATTCATGCATCCATTGAACCAGCCAAGCTTCTCGTCTCACACAGCTGTTGGATTTCCACTAGATTGCCTCCGATAACACTCCCGTTGTGTTGTTATTGCGGGGTTCCTGCTGCTCGGCGGGGATGAGGCAGCAATTGATTTGTGGACGATTCCCGAAATCAAATCCAGCCGCTCCACACTGGATCCGGATGACACTGAGCATGTCTCTCCATACGAATGTCGATCGATTGGGGATGCGTGGGAAATTGAGAATTGGCCTCGGGCGGGTGGAAGAATGGGTGGGTGAGGTTTTTCGATCCTGAGGGGATTCAGTCGTTCGTGTATGGCTTGGCTTCTTGCCTGACGAGACATCGTCGTTGGGCAGAGGCAGTGCTTTGTCGTACGGCTTGCAATCGGTGGAGTGAACTAAGGTAGGCAAAAGAGGGCGCTTTGACAATCCTAAAACAGAGATTACCCATGTTGAGGCTGCTTGATTTGGAAAAGTGAAGCGGATTTTTTACGCATTTTTAGACTCGTTGTGTTTTTTGGATTGATCATTGATGAGTTGGGGTGAATGATGATATCTTGTTGGTTTTATTTGTAGATTCAGATTTATACAGGATACGTATAGTTGTTGGTAGAGTAGTTTTTTGGTTTGTTTTTAACTGATACTTTACACTAGAAGGGTGCATTCGTGTCTTACAAAATTGTCCATTAACATCTCCATTTACAATCCGTACAGTATTGTTTCTCCCACTCCTTTTCATTTCCTTCCCTTTCAACAATTTTTCTTCACTTTTCCTTCAACAACTTCTCTTCTTCCGCTTCTCTACTTCCTCTTCTACTCCTCCATTGGTTTTCTTTAAACTTTCCTGCTTTTTGCGATGGTTCTACTTTTCCTTTCTATTTTTTTTCTTTTTTCTTTTTTTACTTTTCTCTTCCACTTTTCTTTTACTGCTTGCTTTCTTCAGCATTTTATCAGTATTTTGCTATTGTTCCACTACTTCTTAATTTTTGTGTGCCTTCTCTCTTCAGTTTCTCTTCTTTGACTTTTATTTTTCCACTGTATCCATTTCGGTTTTCTTTTTTATGTTATCTTCTTGTTTCGCTTCTTCCGTTATCCATCTTTTAGTTTCTTCTATTTCATTTATTATTTTTGTCTTCTTGATATGTTCAAATTCTCTTTAGGTTCTTCTACGTCCAATGATGTCCTTACGCTTCTCTTGTTCAACTAAAGGGCGAACACGAAATTATTGCGACACCGAAAATGTCATGCCAATTTTCTTATAATGTTTAGAATCAAACCAAAATTTTAGGGTAGTTTTATACATATATTAACTTCAAAAATCAAAAGAAAAGTTAAACGATGGAGCCTTGAGTGTAAAATTGAACGCATTTTCACTTGATGCCCTCCATCAAAGTCTTTACAGTGTCATCCGGTACCAGTTTCTCAGTTTTTTTCCATTTTCTTAACATGTCCTTCTCGTCTTTGACTGTCGTCTTGCTCTTCCGAAGTTCCCGCTTCATCATTGCCCAGTACTGCTCCACCGGGCGCAGCTCCGGACAGTATGGCGGATTCAGCGTCCTTTGGAACAAAATTGACAGAATTGGCCTTATACCACTCCAGGACACTTTTAGAATAGTGGCATGATGCCAAATCTGACAAAAATAGCGGAGCTTCGTCGTGCTGCTGCAAGAACGGCAAAAGGCGCTTCTCGAGCCACTCAGATTTGTAGAACTTGCCATTTACTGTGCCCTTTATCACGAAAGGCTCACTCCTCAGTCCGCAAGAGCAGATGGCCTGCCAAATGAGATATTTGGAGGCGAACTTCGACATTTTCTTCTTCTTAATTTTGTCGTCCACATAGAACTTGCTCTTGCAGGTGAAAACTCCAACCCCGGAATTTGCTTAAAATCGGCTTTTATATACGTTTCGTCGTCCATCACACAGCAGCCATATTTTGTAGCTCTGCGACATGCCGATCTTTTTAGCCAAATCACGGCTTGAGACGTTGGGATTTGCTTTAATCATCCGCTTCACCTTTCCCTCCGTCTTTTTGTTCTCCGGTCCCGGTTTTCTTCCAGCTCCTTTGCCGTGGTCCAACGTCAACCGCTCCTGGAACCGCTTCAACACTCTGGAGATGGTTGAATGGTGAATGTTCAACATTTTTCCCAACTGCCGGTGCGACAGGTCAGGAAATTCCAGGTGTTTGGAAAGAATTTTTTCTCTTGACTCGCGTTGGTTCACCTCCATTTTCGTTGAATCAGAAATACACGACTTCGAGTTTGACAGCATATAAACAATACACATCAATGAGAAAGTGTGCAAAATTTGGTTGATTTTTACGCAATGGTAAAAAAGTTATGCCCTGTGGAATGTGTCGCAATAATTTCGTGTTCGCCCTTTACTCTCGTTCCACTTCTCTCTCTAAATTGTTCTTCTTTAGATAGTTTTCTTCCATAGTTGTCTCCATCGGCACTTCTGTTCATCCGTCCAGATATCATAGGACACGTTTCTTCTTATTTCGTTGCTTCATCAACTTCTTCCATTTCCTGATTCCACTACGGTTCTCTAAGCAGTCTTGTTTCCCTCAGAAAATTTACCATTCGTGATGTTTGCTTCTCTGTAAATGCCAGTGCATCGCGTCACAATGTCACTTGCGACTACTTACTTACCTTAACAATCAGACTAAGGCCGGCGTGGCCTCTGCTGTACACTGAGGTTTTCTTCATTCTATTCGGTCCATGGCTGTCACTCGCCAGCCTCGCTGTCTGCGGAGGGTCCGCAGGTCACCTTCTACTTGATCGATTCACCTTGCTCGTTGCGCGCCTCTTCTTCTTGTACCTGCCGGTTCGTTTTCGAGAACCATTTTCACCGGGCTGTCGTCCGACATTCTTACGACATGCCCAGCCCATCGTAGTTGACCGATTTTTGCGATGTGTACGATGGGAGGTTCTCCCAGCCACTGGTGCAATTCGTGGTTCATTCGACTCCTCCACGTTCCGTCTTCCATCTGCACTCCACCGTAGATGGTACGCAGCACCTTCCGTTCAAAGACTCCAAGGGCGCGTTGGTCCTCCACTAGCAATGTCCATGTTTCGTGGCCGTAGAGAACTACCGGTCTAATTAATGTCTTGTAGATGGTCAACTTTGTGGTTTGGCGAACTTTGTTCAGTCTTAGCGTCCTTCGGAGTCCGAAGTAGGCACGATTGCCAGCCATAATGCGTCTTTTTATTTCTCTGCTGGTGTCGTTAACGGCGGTCACCAATGAGCCCATATATACGAAGATAGTCACTTGCGACCAGCCTACAGCAAATTACTCAACGCGACCTGACACTAAACAAAACTCGGCGGAACATATAGAGACTACAGTTACCTGAATTGGTGCATGGATACGTCTGCAAGGAGGAGGAGGGTTGTGTTGGTTCGTACTTGCTTCAAAAAGGCAAGAATTACCCGGTGTTGCTTGAAGTGTACGCTGTTTGACTCCAAGAGCAACGTGTTGTTTCATCCAACAAAGTCTGGCGGGACGACAGTAATTCTGTAAATCGGTAACTCGAAAACCATTAGCTATAGACACATGATGTCTTCGGAAGAATTAATTTAAAAAATAACATCCATCTATTGGTTTGGGTGGTGACTAAGGGTGTCCTATTATGTCTATAAGAAAAATTCTAACATATTATTTTTATGATTTAGAGGATATTTTGTTTCTACAGAATTGTACATATTTTAATTTAAAGAAACTTTGCTGAAGAAATTTAGCTTTTATTTCATCTACGTATCGCTTCATAATAGTTTTTCTTACTTCCCTTAGGATGGCACTTAATCGTGTTAACATTTTTAAAGTTTGTTTTGATGTAGAAGGAGATGTTCGCTCAAGACACCAAGAGTGAACAACAATGTTTTTGGCTAGAATGAAAGATATGAAGAGAAAGTTTTGATAGTTCCGCTAGTGTGCGGCAGGCTCGGAAATATGACAGATGTTTTTAGGAAAATTGAGCGAAAAGGGCATGTGTACAGTGGTACTGAACCAACGACGGAAGTGGCGGACTTAGTCCATGCTTCGACCTACCCCGCAGTGGGATGTTAGGCAAAAATGTCGTTGGTTCGAGTACCACTGTACACATGCCCTTTTCGCTCAATTTTCCTAAAAACATCTGTCATATTTCCGAGCCTGCCGCACACTAGCGGAACTATCAAAACTTTCTTCATATCTTTCATTCTAGCCAAAAACATTGTTGTTCACTCTTGGTGCCTCATGGTGATGAGCGAACATCTCCTTCTACATCATAATCGTTACTCCTCGCACGGAGAATATATAACATAACAATTAATGTAAGTTTGTTTTGTTAAATTTATTTATTTACGTCAATACATGTTCATTCTTCTATTGACATCAATATATTTACCAAAAATATATTATCAGATTAACATTTATATATTATCATCAAAATATTAATATAAACACATTAATAAATTAATTTTAATTAATACATGTAGGTAAACAAATTTTAAATATGTCAACACAGACAAACATACGTAACACTTGGAGTTTTTCATGGACTACGCATTAAACGGTAAATTCAAACTTTGGTAGTATAGCCACAGGTAGCGCATGTAGTCGATTTTCTTATGTTTGACTTTAGCACACTACCGCCATCTATTTGCTTTATCACCCGTCACAGTTTACTTAACAGATGGCGCAAGTGTGTTTGAAACGATGCTTTGTAGTGCAAAAGTGTTCAATGTGTTTTGTCTGTGATATAAACGTTAATAATTATATGGAGATAATGGAGATAAAAATACAAATATTGTAATAAAAATCTCACGGTGCTACGCTCTTTGATGATGATTCTTTATGTTGCTGATCGAAAATATAAAAAAATGCAAAACTACCAATTATGAAATGAATTTTTCTCATGAAGGGAACTTAAGGGGATAAACGATTTTGCATAGATCTTGTAAATGGAGAGCGCAAATAAGAATCAACACAATCCTCTACCTCGTCGCAGCACGTTTTCACGCACCAATGCAGGTAACTGTAGTGTCCATATATGTGTCGCCGAGGACCGTTCAATGTCAGGCCGCCTTGAGTGAGTTTTTCGAGCAACTGGAAGGTCCAGCTCTGTTCCTGGTTGACTTCAACGAGCAACAGAACGTCGGACGCGCTTGACCGATTCATCGCCGAAACGACATTGGATAAGCAGCTTGTGATCCTAATTGACGGCGCGGGTATCCGCATCAATCCAGCTAACAGAAATATCTCGCCGAGAAGTTAATAGCAGCAGCGACTAAATCCATACCGCGGACCAGCGACCGTGTTGGACCATGAGCGGTGGTGTCTCGAGGCTAAGGCGGCAATTCGACTGCGACAAAAGTTTCTGCGGCCCCTTCTGAAGACTACAGCAATCCGTTCCTGAACAACCCTAAAGCTGATTCCAAGGACGCAACCCCAATTGCGAGATTCCAGGAAGCCAGAGCGGCAGCACAAAAAGCTAACCAGCCAGCAAAGGAGCAATCGTGGAGAACTTCGTGGGGACAATCTCTCTAAGCAGCACGACGACCAAACTCGTGTCAGACGGTTAACACTCTACGTGGCAGCCGTCAGCAACGCTTGGTGATATTCAAACGAACGGACGGTCTCACAGACAACCCTTAAGAAGCAGCGGAAGAACTGGCCAAATGCTACAGCGCAACATCAGAGACCTCCAGCTACCCTCCATCGTTCCAGATGGCCAAGGCAGCATCTGAACGAGGAGTCCATAGATGTTTTCTCCCAACACCGATGCTGTGCATAACATCGACTTCACCTGGAATGAACTTCTGTTGGCTCTCGACAAAGGGCGAGGTGCTTCGACAGCTGCAAACATGATAAGGTACCCAATGATTCAACGTCTTCCTCTGTCTGTGAGAGGACGGCTTGACAAATGCCAACACGCGTTTCGAGCAGGACGAGGTACCGAAACCTACTTTGCAGAGCTGGAGAGATCTCTGCCAATCGGAGGCGAACACTCCCTGGTAGCCTCCATAGATCTGTCGAAGACATACGATACCACCTGGCAACACGGTATACTGCACAAATTGAAGCCTTGGTGGATACGTGGTCGCCTAATAAACATGTTGCGGAGCTTTCTCTTGGAACGTCGATCATTTATTGCAGTCCAAATGCACGTCGGAAACCTGGACAGGACATAAGCATCGAGCGAGTCACCGTTCCAAGGACCAACCGGCTGAGGGTTCTTGGTTCTACCCTGGATCTGATCCTAAGACTCGCGTCACACTGTCAGATTGTGAAGAAATCGTGTGAGTCTCGATTGTGGATTTTAAAGATGATCCCGGCCAAGCTTCCGCGTGGCAATTCGACATCGTTGCTGCAGGTGACATAGCAACCACAAAGCTGACCTACGGAATAGGCTCAGTGAGCCGAGGAGGGACAGCAACTTTGCGAGACTCTTGCTCCACCATACAATTCAATGTTTCGGTAAGCCCCTGAGCATTCGTTACCAGTCCGAAACTTTCGATTATGCCCGAAGCGGGAACCCTGCCTTTAGAAATGCTGGAAGCACTGTCTATAGCGCAAACTGCCATCCGAATAGCTGTGAAGAATCTTTTCAACATCACCCTTTCGTTGATTCAAAGAGTCTCGAACCGCCTCGAAGAATTAATAGGTACAGCGCTCCCCGTTGCCAGGGCCACATTCTTCAATGGAGGAATTGCTGGCACCTACAGTCTTCCAAAAGCTAGCAGCGTCTTCTGCGTCTTCTGATATATGCCATAAAGATGGCTGTCACGATCCCGAACCAAAATATCGAGTTGATTGTTCTATCGGATTTTGCTAGCTGCCTGCTGGCATTCGAGGTGGGAAAATTCCGACACCCGTGGATACAAAAAGTGGAAAAAATAGCGCGGAACAACCCTATTTGATTCTGCTGGATTCCTGAACAATTGATACGAAGATACTTGCAGGTGGACTTGGAACGCGGGAGCACGACCGACCAGCGCGTTCGTACACGTTTAAGGATTGGGCACACGCGTCTAACACACACATTCCTGTTGTAGCCTGTTGTAACTCCTTAGCCAGTGCCCAATTGTGTATCTTGTGGTACGGCGATAGATGCCCGGCATTTAATTCTCGAATCTGTAACCGAAAGGCAGAAAAATAATATTGACTAGCCTACGTGACGCACTGGAAAATACAGAGGGAATTAAGACTGTTTTCCAAACTGTAGCGAGTCCAGAAGCCGAAGAAGAAAACGAGAAAAAAGATGAATCGTGTCTGATGATAAGCCGGTTGAAAAAAAAACAGAAGTCGATGAAGAAAAGCTGACGAAAACAGGTGAGGAAGAGTACAAACTGAAGAAGAACAGTTTGGAAATAGCAGTCGTAGCCGTAGCAGTAGCCGAAGAAGAGAAACGTACCGGAATCAACGGAAGAAGAAACTCGGAGAATTGAGGAAAAAATGAAAAGCAGAGGAAATTGAACGAGGCACAACGAAAAAAGCAAAGCAAAGGAAAGAAGCAAAATAAAATATAAAATAGAATGTGAAATAGAAGAAGACAACGGGAGTGAGAGAAACGTAAACCAATCGAAGGAGAAGATTAGCGAAACTCACAAAGAATAGAAGTCGAATTGAAGTCGAATAGATGTCGAATAGAAGTCGAATAGAAGTCGAATAGAAGTCGGATAGGAGAGAAACGGAAAAGTAGAAGCACAAGAAGTTAAAAACGTAGAGAAACAGGAGGCAAAAAATTGTTTTAATAGAGAAACAGAAGGCAAAATAGTGTCCTAAAGGGGATAGGGAAAAAATTGAAGAAGAGTAGCCGAAGAAGAGATGTGGAAAGTGAAAAGTAAAATTAGAAGGAAAAAATAACAGAAATAAGAAAAATAGAACAATCACAAGCAGAACAAAAAACAAGCAAACCAACGGAGGAATAGACTCCAATAGGCTCATAGGCCAAGAAAAGAAGTTGAAGAATAAGAGATGAGAAGGACGAAATTTAGTGGATTGGGAAAAGAACTACTGGAAATATACAGGGTACAAGAAATAGACTAACGAGATTAGAATTCCGAAACACAAATACACCCTTCTGGTGTTAAGCGTCATTACAAAAAAATCACTATAGTACTTACGAGACTCACTACAAAAAACTATTGCTATGCAAAAAAAACTGAACAGAACCCGAAAATTTCAGGTTTACTATTTTTAACATGCTATATAATGATGTTGTTTTGAGAAGGAAATAATGTCTCATCACCATGAGGCTCTAGGAGTAGACAGCAATTTTTTCTAGAACAAAGTTGTTAAGAGAAAGTATTGATAGTTCCGTTAGCTCACGGCAGGCGGTGAAAATTAAATAGAAGTAGTTTGAAATTGAACGCATTGTGAGGTAGTATTTCGAAACAGGAACACAAACTTTTACCAAGCATCCCCATGCGGGGTAGGTCAAGGCATCATCGAATGCACCACCTTGACTGGTAAAAGTTTGTGCACTTGATCGTGCTCATATACTACCGATAACTTTTTAATAGTTCTAACGAACTGTCTATTTGTACTCCCCGCGTTACCCTGCGTATGGGAGAATACAAGGAAAGACTATATCAATGCTAAAGGGCGATACGGTCAAAATTTGGTCAATATCAACTTGACGTATTTCTTCCAATTTTGCATTTAAAAAACCTGAACACCCCTCATTTTGAAGGTGTGTGTGTAGAATGTTGCTCCTATTTTGATTTTGGAATTCACTCTTCAGTTGTCAAAATGCCGTCCAAGCAAAGAAGAGCAGCGTATCAAAATTTTGCTCGCGCATCGCGAAAATCCAAGCTACTCGCACGCAAAGTTGGCAAAATCGCTAAAAGTTGCCAAATCAACCGTTACAAATGTAATTAAAGTGTTTGGGGAACGTTTGTCGACAGCCAGGAAGTCTGGATCGGGGGAAATCGAAAACCGGAAGCCGCTGAGACGACAAAGAGAGTTGCCGGTAGTTTCAAGCGAAACCCTAACCTATCTCTCCGAGATGCCGCAAATAAGCTGGGTGTATCGTCTACAACCGTGCATCGAGCCAAAAACGAGCCGGACTATCGACTTACAAGAAGGTAGTGACTCCAAATCGCGATGATAAAACAAAATACGACGGCCAAAGCGCGATCCCGGAGGCCAAAGGAGCCAAAGCGCGATCGACGATGCTGACGAAGTTTGACTTCGTGGTAATGGACGACGAAACCTACGTCAAAGCCGACTACAAGCAGCTTCCGGGACAGGAGTTTTATACGGCAAAAGGAAGGGAAAAGGTAGCAGATATTTTCAAGCACACGAAACTGTAAAAGTTCGCAAAGAAATATCTGGTTTGGCAAGCCATCTGTACCTGTGGCTTGAAAAGCAGCATTTTCATAGCTTCCGGGACTGTCAACCAAGAAATTTACGTGAAAGAGTGTTTGAATAAACGTCTGCTGCCTTTCCTGAAGAAACACGGTTGTTCCGTACTGTTTGGCCGGATTTGGCATCTTGCCATTACGGTAAAAGGCCATGGAGTGGTACGCCGCCAACAACGTGCAGGTGGTTCCCAAGGACAAGAACCCTCCCAACACGCCAGAGCTCCGCCCAATTGAGAAATACTGGGCTGTTGTCAAGCGGAACCTAAAGAAGACCAAAAAAACTGCTAAGGACGAGCAGCAGTTCAAGGCAAACTGACTTTCTGCGGCGACGAAGGTGGACAAGGTGGCTGTACAAAATCTGATGGCAGGGGTCAAGCGTAAGGCCCGGCAATTCGGATTTGGAAAAGCGGAAGCCTAACTGAATATTTTTCCTGAATTTTATACTAATTGAACTTGAAAAAGAAATTTAATTTGATTTTTTAAATAAACGATTTCACCGATTTACACGCGTTTTTAATTGACCAAATTTTGACCGTATCACCCTTCATTATCATTTTTACATCTATTCACTAATATTCATTAACTTTATTTTATTTATTACTAGCTGAATCCGGTGCATGCCTTGCTACGCATGCAACTAAATGAATTAAAATTTAAAAGAACTGTTGTGCTTCCAATTTTTTTTTCGGAATAAATTTGGTTAAAATATTTTTGTTAGCTGATGTGTGCATTTTCGGCAAAACAAAATTAGTAAACAGTAGGTTTATTTGGCTTATATTTGTGTTTCATTTTAATGAGAGCCTCCTTTTTCAAAAAGGGGAAGGGTTTCAAACCACCGTAGAAACATTTCTTGTCTTCGAAAATTTCCACATGCCAAATTTGGTTCAATTTGCTTGATTAATTCCGAGCAATGCAGAAATTTGCGTTTCATTTGAATGGGAGCCCGCCTTTTGGAAGGGGACCTTAGAAACATTTTTTACGTTCGTATACCTCCCTCGCCCCTGCTAAATTTGGTAACATTTGCTTCATTTGTTCTTTGGTTGTGCAGAAATTTGTGTTCCATTTGTATGAAAGAAACCCCCCCCCTCCCCCTCTTTCAGAGGACGGAAGGGCTTCACATCATCATTGAAACATTTCTTGCTCTCGTTTTCTAATTCCATTTGAATGATTTCTCTTCAAGTTATGCAGACATTTGTGTTTCATTTGTATGGGAGCCTCCCCCACCTTTCAAAAATGGGAGGGGTCTCGAGGTCACCTAAGAAACATTTCTTGCCTTCAAAAACTTCCACATGCCAAACTAGATTCCATTTGCTTGATTGTTTCTCGAGTTATGCAGACATTTGTGTTTCATTCGTATGGCAGCCCACTTTTTAGGAGATGGGAGGGGTTTCTTACTATCGCAGAAACCTTTTTGGTATGACATCCGCCCCACAATGGGAAAAAGTGCCCGAAACGCGAAAGAATTCTATATCTCAGCTCGGAGTGGAACGACTTCTGTAAATGATACCTTAACTTGAAGGAAAATTTGTAAGAAATCGAATGGACATGGTCTCATTGGCCGCACGGAACTGCTTGAGGAGCAAATGAGCTCATTTTACCCTGGTTCCTCTAATATATCCTTGTTGTTCAGAAATTTTTTTGCTCGGTGTGACTCAAGATAAATAAAATGATGCTATTCCTATGTAAAATTTGCAGAAGTATCGCTTGAAGCAAGTTTCGTTCACCGCTGGCTCTGTGAATGAAGATATGGCTGAATTTACCCTGATTACTCTAATATTTTCATGTTTTTCACAATTTTCTTTTTTCGGTGTGACTTAAGATCAATAAAATAATGTTTGTTCTTTGTAATATTTTCTGGGAAATCGATTGAAATTGGCATCATTTACCGCACAGCTCTGGGCACGTAGATATGGCTGACTTTGCCCTGATTTCTTTAATAGTTTTGTGTTTATTATACATTTCTTTGGTCGGAGTTACTCAAGACCAACAAAATGAAACTAGTCCTTTGTAAAATTTGCTGAGAAATCGATTGAAATTGGTTTCGTTTACCACACAGCTCTGTGAACGAAGATATGGTCGATTTTACCCTTATTCCCCTAATATTTTTGTGTTATTCAGAGATTGCTTTGTTCGGTGTGACTCAAGAACAACAAAATAAGACATGTCCCATGTAAAATTGCCTGGAAAGTCGATTGAAGTTAATTTCATTAACCGCACGGCTCTGTGAATGAAGATATGGTGGATTTTACCCTAATTTCCCAAGTATTTTTGTGTGATTCAGAAACTTAGTTTTTCGATGTGTTTCTACAACAACAAAATAAGGCAACATAAAATAAATTTCTGAATCACACAAAAATACTTAGGAAATTAGGGTAAAATCTACCATATCTTCATTTACAGAGCCGTGCGGTGAAAGAAATCTACTTCAATCGATTTTCCTGTAAATTTTACAGAGGACCAGCATAATTTTGTTGATCTTGAGCCACACCGAGCAAAGAAATTTCTGAACAACAAGGAAATATTGGGGAAACCAGGGTAACATGAGCTCATTTATTTCTCAAGCAGTTCCGTGCGATCAATGAGACCGTGTCCAATCGATTTCTTAGAAATTTGCCATCAAGTTAAGGCATCATTTACATAAATCGTTCCACTCCGAGCTGAGATATAGAATTCTTTCGCGTTTTGGGCACTATTTTCCCTTGTGTGCGGCGTCTAGGAGGGAATAAACGGCATCATTTTCTTGATTGGGAAATTAGGAGAATATGAAATTAACACTTCACTCGATCACTTTTAAAAAATTAAACATAGAAACACTTTTTTCGCATTTTCGCTAGTAAACGCGAGCAAATTCGGAGACACTGACAAAGGGATCATACACCATTTTAAATCAAAAGTAGCTGAACATATATTCAACGAAGAACATTTTTTAAACTTAAAAAAAAAAAATTAAATAACATACAAATCTTAAGACATATCACAAACCCCTGGAAACTAAATGTAACGGAAAGCACAAACCACAAACAAAACTCAAAGAAATTGCTTCACAAGGATCGAGGAAACGGATATTCGTGGCTGTTTAAATTTATACCTTCATCACAAAAACAACTCTATACACTACACAACACCAATTTGACTACCTTCAAACGAAGTAATAATGAATAACCTTGTTGGTACCAAACAACCATTATGGGTAACAAACAAACACATAAACACGTGCCAAAGGATATGAACCCACCAAATTCACCGGAATTTCGTCCAATTGAAAAATTCTGGGCAATTATGAAAACGGAACTTCGCAAACATCCCAAAACTATAAAAACAGAGCTAGAATTGAAGAAAATTTGGGTAAAAACAACAAAAACACTGGGAAAATCGGTTGTACAAAATTTAATGGGTGGAGTGAAAAGGAAGGTGCGGGCATTCGGGATGGGAATTGTTAAAGTTCTTGTGATCGTCAGTCGTTGCGAATCAAAACAAACCCAAAAAAGGAGAGAGTTCCTCTCCCATGTGCGCATCAGTAAACAGAGTGCACACAATAGATCGCTAAGAATAAACTATACAAGCCACAGTGGTACATGAGCGTCTTTCCATGCGTCAATTTTTGCCTGTTGTAGTGGCGGACTTGTTCCGTCGCTACAACCTACCCGCAGTGGGATGTTAGGCAAAGATTGACGTCCATGAGTTCGAGTACCATTGGATACATGCCCTTTCGCTCAATTTTCAAAAACATCTGTTAATTTTCCTACCTGCCGCACTATGACGGATCTTTCAACACTTTCTCTTCATCTTTCATTCTAGCCAAAAACATTGTTGTTCCTCTTGGTGCCTCATGGTGATGAGCGAACATCTCCTTCTACATCGTTGTAATCAAGTTTAGTGAATTCGTGTATAACTCGTGACGTGCTAACGAAACCTAAAGTACACGGAACAGGAAAGACTAGAACATTTTTAACGCGACGTAACTTACATCAGACTACCGAACGTTCAGCCGTTGAAAGTAGATCTGTGCGCCGCCGCGCCACGCCACCGCGCCACGCCGCCGACGCCGACGATTTTATAGCGCCGCCGCCGCCGCTATTTTTGACCGGCGCGCCGCTGCATTTTTTCATCGCACCGCCGGGCAGTTTGAGGCGCGCCGATAAAATTGTTCACCGTATATGCATCACTTCAGTCAAGTTTATTAGCCCGTCAATTTTGGCAACTACGCGAGTAAGTTTGAATTTAAAAATAATGAAATGTCCGCCTTAAATGTCGAGAAAATTTCTATCACAAGTGTTCATATTGATACCACAAAAATGGTAATTGAACCAAGGATGTGTGGAAAAAAAAATGGTGCTCTTAAACATGTCAGAAAAGGATCTACACATCATCTGATAAAGTGTTTTGCAATGTATGTCTAATCAAAGCAAAACAAAAACTCAAAACTCCTATTGTCCTGAAATTAAGAATGTACCTTGACCATAGCCTACCCAAGGAACATTGCTGGTTTTATCATGGTTTTATAGCATTCTTGAAGTCTAATTCATGCTCTTCAGAACCCTTATAAAACCAAAATTGTTACTTGGGCACCCCCTTCGGGAATTTTGTCCAAGCATTTTGTTCTCATATAATTTCAAAGCGCTGAGATTGACGTAATTTTGACAGGGAAAATCAAAAATCCAGCCACATTTAAAATGCACTGGTATTAAAATCCAGCGAAAAAACATATTCCGAGGTGGCTACCAATAATTGAGAAATAAACTAAATATTGTAGTGAATACTGATGAATAAAACACAACTATCTATCTATTCTTAGGTAATGTATTTAATATGGTTGGGCAAAGGTAGATATATTTTCTTCATATTTAACGAATCGGTAAATTTGTTTAAGTTATTTCATAATTTTGTCAAAAATAAAAGAAAATGTAATGTGCCATCCAGATTACGAGCTCACTTGATATAGACTAGTTTCATATCAATGTTCGTACATCTAGTTTTCACTGGAAATAATGCATCTGACGGCTCATATCAAGATTCGCTATATCAAATGATATAGCTCGTAGTCTAAACGCTCGCAGTCTAAAACAAAGAGAGTTTATTTCCACAACTTTCACGGAAAAAAAATCCGTGCCTTGATCCGTGAACTACAGTCATGAATTCGAAAACAAGCAAAAATACACCGTGAACTGAAAATCACGTAATCGGGAGCTAGTATATGTTTTTGGGTTTAAATCATGAAAACCTGAACTAGTTCACGGCCCGTTTTCATTTTCGTGAACGCTTTTGTATCTGTGTGATAGCATTTTGTAAGGCGTGAGCAAGTTCAAAAACCATTTTTAACGATCAGTGTAAATTAACAGTGATTGGACATACCAGATTTTTGCATTGAATAGTCAAGACTGTATAAATAAGGGGTGTTTATTAAATTTAATATATCGACAAAGATTCTTCATTAAGGCCTAACTGACAAACATAAACAATGACTTCTTCCGTAAAATTCTCATCGCACAAAGGCTACCCATGTAATCCTTCAATTCTATTAGAAAGGTGAACTCTTTTTCTTCGAGATGACCGAGATGATTAGGCGCGTTTTCAATGACAAGAAACTTGCGGAAAAAGCTACTGTTAGCGTTTGTCAGTTAGGCCCTAATGAAAAATCTGTGTCGGTATATCGACACTAATATCACCGAAAAAAAACATTTGTCCAACAAAACCATCGTCGGGAAAACATTCTTTATTTATTTTAACATTACAAATCCCGAATCAAATAACTTGGCTAACTACTGAATAAACCGGTAAATCAGTGCATAATGGATACGTGATTGTAGTTCTGTTGATAGTTCGGTAAATTTCACTGCTCTTAATTTGATTTTTTTTTATATTTGATTAACTTTGGATCTCTAAGCTTCTGAATATATGATTTCTATGGCAAATTGGTTTTTTTTATTGTTTATTTATTAAAGTTTTGAAATTTTAATCTTCTTCAATTTTTGGGAAGTATTGTGTTGTGGCCGAGTTTCAAAATATCCGAATTTTTAGATATTTAGATATTTAGATTTTTAGATTTTGAGATTTTATTATTTTTAAATTTTTGATTTATAGATTTTTAGATTTTTAGATTCTTGAATTTTGAGATTTAAAGATTCTAAAATTTTAAAATTTTTGGATTTTTAGAGTTTTATTTTTAAATTTTTAGATTTTTAGACTTTAAGATTCTTAGATTTTTAGATTTTGAGATTTTTGGATTTTTAGATGTTTAGATGTTTGGATTTTAGGATTTTAAGATTTTCAGGTTTTTAGATTTTGAGATTTTGAGATTTTGAGATCTAACATCTCTTTAGGTATTTAGATTTTTAAATTTGAAAAAAAAAATAGATTATGCTGTTTAAAGATTTTTAGATTTGTAGATTAAAAAAAATTAGATTTTGTGCTTTTTAGATTTTTAGATTTTTGATTTTATAGATTTTTAGATTTTTAGATTTTTAGATTTTAGATATTAAAAACAAGACTCTTAGCTTCAGGACAAAGAATCCCTACTGAGCCCTTGTACGTCAAGCCGGCCAGTTCAGCACGAGGGTGTCCCATTAGGGCCTGTGCAGAAACCGCATAGACTCATTTTTGATAATCCCCCCTCCCCCCTCCCCCCACGTAAACTTTTCTCCATACATTTTTTTGAATTTTTGTATGGAGCGTAGACTTTGGTCAAACCCCGTTCCCCAAAAAAACTCTACGTGGTTTATGAATAGCCTCTACATATAAATACGAAGAACAATTAAAAACAGGCAAATTTTACCGATAGGCTGAATTTTAGAGCACTTTCCCATATTCGCATAATAATGAAAACTGTTCTTTTTGGTAATTACTTATTTTTATGCTTCTGAAACTTGTTGAGTTTATTTATAAATACATAAGCCGAATTCCTCGTCGACTTGTGGAGAACAAATTCTATGTTAAGTCTTATATATTTGTACACACACTGTTCCACGTCAATTCATCGACCTCAAACATATAACACTATGGATACCCGGCTTTCTATCAAACGACTTGGAGTGATCCTTTAACCCTAACATTGCACGTGACAGCCAAACAGTTAAAAGAGATAAGCATGAGGAAATATTGAGGGGATAATTTGTGCCCGCGCCGATCCCACGCCGCCGCCACCGCCGCCAAGAACGATCGAGACGTGGCGCCGGCTGCGCCACCGCCGCCGATTCAAAATAGATCGGCGCACTGGGTCTATGAAAGTCTGCCAAAAAAATAAAAACCACCGAACACAGCAAAAAAAAAAAAGCGTGTGTGTGTACAATCTAGCACTCATTAGCCGGCAATGGTATTATGAAAGAAATCTGTTTACAACAATCCCTCAAGTGACAATTGGAAGCAGCTTTAATCCGAGAGCTAGAAAGTGATAGCTCTACTGCAGAATGTCTGGAGAGTCACGCCCTTTCCGAGGTTACTTTCACATACAATAAGCCCTGCATGTAAACATTACCGATATCATTTCGATAAGGGCACTGCAACACACTTCCAGATTTGGAAATGTTAAATTTCCAAACCAGGCACGTATTTGGTATTATTTAAAAATAAGGTTGACGTTATATAGTTCTAGTCAGATACATCTCACCAATTGCCGCTTCCTTCGTTACACTCTCTTGTTCATTCGTAAACATAAAAATTCTCCACGTTGCCTCGTAATTAGCTTCATGCACTCGTGACGAAATGAGCACAACAATTGACGTTGACAAACCGCCCGTTAGATATGCAACCTACACAACTACGTGGTGAACGCTTCTGAAATTATGTGGCAGCCTTTCACGCACGCATGCGCATTTTCTTCGTTTGCTGCTTCTGGCAAGCAAATGGCCGTTTTCTACATGCACTGGTCTTCTTTTTTTTCACTCCACACAGCCAATATCAAATCCCCGCTATGAGGCGACTCTATAACGAACTTCAAAACTGCAAATAATTATCGATTCACTCGCGACAAAACCGACAAACACTCAAACTTAATCATTTATGTCCGGATGTCACAATACTACCACTAATAAACAAAACTAAGCTGATGTAACTCTTCTTCCGAGTGCGAGGACAAAGCACAAAAAACCAAAAAATGTGGAAATACTACCGACATTCACACATTTCGGGAGGGAATCGATTGTATTCACTACGTCTTTCCCAAAGCACGCCTAAATTTAATGATTTCACTGTTGGTTCAGAGTTTAATTGCGAATTATTGTTTGATTTTTGTTCACGAAAACAGACGCAGCAAAAACAAAACGCGTCAGTTTAGAAGCACGACTTGCTGCGATCTCCTCGATTTGGACTTTAAAATTATTGTTGCAGAAAAAGAAATTGTGCCCTCCTTATCCGACGACTGTCCCATCTATATCAAAAACTATCGAAATTCAGATCCACTTGGAATTCTTGGACATATTATTCATGAACCAGACTCGACTTGCCTTCGTCACAAGATCGTTAAGAGAAGACAATTAGACGGAGCGCGGTTACAGATGAAGCAGCAGCTATCCTAAAACCCAAGGATTCATAACAATTGCCAACGGAGCCAGCAGACGGACCAAATTCAAATAACACCATCAACCCAATAATAATAACCATTAGTGAGGGCGAAATGCCGCCACCCTCAGCGCCGCCGACCGGTCCAAGGTGCCAAATAAGCATAAAACAAATGATATGAAGCAGATAACTGCCGCCTTTGTACCATTTGCAGAAGATGATCACCCAGAAAGCATCCATAAATAACTATTTTAATCAGATAATGGCTGGGGGTACCATCGTTTGCTTTTTTTTTTCTTTCTCAGAGCGAATGCAGATCAGCATCAACAAGATGTGGGTTTGATGACAGTTTTTTGGTCTCACCCTGAACTCGCTTCAAATGGGATGAATGGCTTCATCTCGTTGATCCGGTTGGCAATTTCGGGGAATCGTTTTTTTTTCCTTCGCTGAACGTCGGAAGATGTAATTCAAAACCTCATTTCCCAGTGTTGCCACCCATGGGTGAGTTGGGGTAAGAAATTCGCCTACGTATTTTAAGCATCTGCTGATCCACAACGCTGCGCCCAAAAGAGTGACGAAGAGAATGACACGATACATACATAAATGGATGAGCTGTGTGTGGTGTGGTGGCTGTGTTGATGCCAATCCTGATGCTCCGGGGCAACGAGACGATGATTAATTCCAGGAACAATATGTGTGACATGTTTCGCAGCCACAGTCGAGTGGAATATCATCCCCATATCGCGGTTTGGTGTTGCCAACAAGCATCCTCAGCTACTGGTGCTGCTGCTAATGCCCCAAATTTCGAGGTTTTGCAGCCCATGCAAGAAAACACCGCACAGCTCATTGCATATTCAAAGATAGTCTGAACCATGATTTCAACGAGGGCAAACAGTGTCAGTGTCGTTCGTGCATGTGTGTCTAACCGAAATATGGCGCACATAGATCATGTGGGTGAGATTTCACGGCTGAGCGAATATGCGCATGGAAAGCTGCAACACGAACATGACCGTCAGAACATTTTCCTCGTTGCATCAATGGATGAACTGGATTTCGTCAAACTGACCCCAAATCAGCGTAATCTTCAAAATTCGCTTATCCCACCAATCTCAAATTGGTTAATTCAAATTTACATAAATGGATTGATTCTTGAATCCAGCGATCAAAGTCCCGTTTCAATGGAAAATTAATTTCCACTTAACAACGAGAGGCTATTAATTCCACAGATCCAATCCAAATCCTTTCCCGAGAATATTCCGCCAATCAGCTTACCAGGCCAGGTGATGGCGCTCTTCACGGTGTGCTGATAATGGCCCTGGAATTGGTTTCCCTAAATTAAGCCGAACACAACCCAATCGATTGATGCCGTCGAACAAAGAGGGAGCCAAATTGAAATTTTCAAGGGGACAAATTTATCGTTCAAGCTGAATAATTGATCAGAGCCCCGTGCCACAGAAGAGTCTTCAGGCGCGTCTTTGAACTTGCGATGCTCGTTTGGGGCCAAAGATGGATACAAATTATCCCATCATTTTGAACGCAATTCGTGCATATTTCAAAGTTTAATTAGTTTCAGAACCCAGTGGAGAGAGAGAGAGAGCAAAAAAAAGGATTAACGTTGTGCATCGTAAATTCATCTTTTTCCCCTGGGTATGGTGACCGTGGACAATTTCTACGCTGAAGAATTGAAGGGGGAAAGGAAGCGGGAAGGTAGATTGGGCAAAACTCTTTCAATTTCGCGTAAACTTTTACCGGTGATATGATGCTCTTTGGCATGCGGAGAACGGTGCTGACGCGATTCGGAGTCGCTCAGAAAATAAAAGTTATTTTCGCCAGTAAGACCACAGTGGTCTTCAGCAAAAGCATGAGCACGAGCATGAGCATGAATATGATTGACCGCCCACGGATGCTTTTCCGTTATTGTCAGGTCAGCTGTATTTATACGAAGAATCAACAGACGATGTTTGGGACTAACATACATCCTCAATATGTAAACTAACATACATCCTCAATATGACCCATTATAAAAGAATACCGGTGCCGGCCGCCCTCGAATGGTGGTCAAGAAGGAAATGGAAAGGAACGTGTTGACGTGAAACTGTCAAAATCACTGAGATGTTGGATGGTAGGGAAAAGGTTAGCAGCAGGGTTCGTTTTGGTTAGCGATACGCTTGAAGTTTGTAACCAGCACTATCCGGCAAAAGAATGGGACCGCTCCACAGTGGGACCAATCTGAAGAAAGACGGTCAAAAGTGTTTTAGCACTTATCCTGACATCCTTGGAGCCTAACCAGCTGTGGCTGAAAGTCTCTTTAATAAAGATAAATCCATCAATCAATCTTTTCCTGACATTTTAGCGCTTTGGTGTCTATGCAAATGTTTTTAGAAATGTTATTTCACACTAATTGAATCGATGTTATTTCACACTTTTTAAATACTTTTAAAAAGATCTACTTCAGTGATACTTTACTTAAGAAAACTAACTTTATGATAGAACGATAGTGTCTTCAGCACAGTTTTAGAACTATATATTTAACGAAACTTTGCTGAAGATAGTTAATACCTATATAGAAAGCATTCTGATATATAATTGATTTAGTATATAGACTAACATACACGCAGAGAAAATTGACCTCTTTGAATTAAAAAAAATAATTATTGAAATGTTTTGTAACTTCAAATATTTTTATTTTTGAATTCAATACTTGTTTTTGTTGCTTCAACAATTTTGGTTGTTGTTTCTAAAACCAAATGCTGAGAAAAAAAAATTGTAGTTTCAACAAGATACATTTTTGTGTTCAAAAATAATTTCAATCAATTTGAAAAAAAAAATGTAGATTTAAAAACCAACAAATCCGTAACAATTACTGTCTCACAGTTGTCAGTGTATGTGTATGTTTTTAATATTTCCGTATGCGCCAGTTTTATACCCTCAATTTCTAAGCTTTCTAAAAGCAAAGTGGACTCGCCGGAGGAAATATTATTTCAAGAAGTCGAGGAAGTTAACGTCACGCTAGTCGATTCATTGCTTGGTTTTGGACTTTTTGAGCCATCTGTGAATTGCTTTCTTGGTATGAGATTAATTTTTTTTATGGAATTTTATGTTAATGACTATTTTTTGTTCACAAAAATATAGAATGTTATCGACTGGAAGGAAATATAATTGCATGTACGGAATAAATTCTTGGGGAGAACGACTGGTATGAATCTTGAAAAATCTACGATTTTAAATTAATGCTCTTTCATTTACATTAAACGGATTTCCATCGTTATCGTCAGCAGAATCATTGGACAAGCTCACTACTTATCTGCAGCTGGACTGCTTGTTTATTATTTTTTTTTATTGAATTAAAATTAAACCAAAATCAAAACATTTAAATTATACCGAATTAAAACATCATCTGGTTAGAACAAACTTCATTCATGAAATATCAATAATAGCCGCCACATTTTTTTTAGTTTCAAATTAATAAATTGTTGGCAGCAACATTTTTTTTTTATTTTAAAAAGATTATGTTTTGTAAATAAAAACAAATATTGTTAATTCAACATAATATATTTTTCTCTGCTTTTTTGACATGTTTTTAAAACTACAATATTCTGTGTTCAATCAATAAAGATTTATTGTTGTATTCAAGAATAAAAATTATAAGCTGGGGAATGATAATTTTTATTGTTATTTTTAATACAGAATATTATTGATATTATAAAACTTTTCGCTGCGTGTAGAATTTGTATTTTTTTTACTTTTTTGTGGCCCAAACCTTACCAGATCGATTTAAAATGTTCAACAAAGTTTTCAATATTATCAAAACGCAGAACTTTCACTTTAAATAAAAACACACTTTAAAAAAAAACTTTTTTGAGCGTATTAGTAGAACGATTGTGATTGGGAAACTAGGAGAATTTAAAAATTAACACTTCATTTGATCACTTTTTAAAAAAATAAAAAATAAAACATTGAAACACTTTTTCAAATTTTCGCTCGTAAACGCGAGCAAATTCCTTTGAATTCTACTACGAGCTTATCTTTTGACGGGTAGGCCTATTTCGTCTGCTACTTACAGACTTCTTCAGTGTCGAGTGGTCGACTTGAAGGAAACATCACAGTAGGTCTAGTATTTATAGTAGGATTGTTGGTACCGCGGTGTGTGAGGTAGGGGTGGGTAGGGAAGTACTTGAGTGTGTTTACGGCGTATCAGTATTAAAGCATTACTCGGTAAACTTAACACAAAAACATTAGAATGTTATTCGCTACATTTAAAATTAGCAAAACAGTACCCAGATAGTTTTTCAATGTTTCTCACCAAAGTAACAGTCGCGGAACGTTGCGAATCAGAAAGAAAAAGAAAATTACTTGACAAAAAATTCAAAAACTAAAAGAAGTCACATCCTAAAATTTCTAAAAAGTTAAGATATAGAAGTGTTAGTAATAAACCGTTCCCCAGAACAATTCACAGAAGAACAACTAAAATTACTTAACAAAGGACTCAATTACGCAATAGATTCAAATCCTGACAAAACACGAACCATTATCGACATAGAGACAGCAATCAACACTAACAACTTAGACACACCACAAATACAAGAAATCAGAACAGAAACAGCTAATATCCTCAAAAACACAAACACGACAAAAACAAACAAAACACACAAAAACACAACATACTCTAGGAATAAAAACAAAAACCGGTCTACTATTTGAGATCAGACAAATTAAATTGTACAGTAATAATAGATAAAAAGGACTACGAAAACATCATGTTGTAAAAATTAAATAATGGCCCCTACAGAAAACAGCGATCAGATCCTCTTCCGGGAATGGTTAGACGTGTTGAGAAAATGCCCAAAGAATGCAAATTATCATTTGGGAATGAAATTAACAATCATAGAGAGTCAAATCCATTGTTAACTACGATCAAAGGTCTTCCAAAAATTCATAAACCGGGAAATGAAATGCGTGAAATCATTTCAGCAATAGGATCACTCACGCACAAAATAGCAAAATGTTTAGTTAAAGATTTTCAAAACATGCCCAAACAATTCCCCAGTAGATCAATCAAAAACTCACAACATTGCACAGAGCTCGTCCATAACACCGACATAAAAGAAGATGAAATTTTAGTTTCTTTTGACGTCAAATCCCTCTTCCCTTCAATTCCAGTAAAAGATACAATCAATTTATTAGAAAAGTGGTTACTTTTTCAAAATGACGACATAACATGGAGGAAAAAAGTACGATCATACATAAAACTAACACAACTTTGTATGGAAGAAAATTACTTTTCCTTCAGAAATGAACATTTCAAACAATTAAAAGGCGCCCCTATGGGTAACCCCCTTTCTCCTTTTCTGAGCGAAATCTTCATGGCTAAAAGAACAATTGCAAGATCAACTACCTACCTTTTGGTATAGATACGTTGATGATGTGTTTTGCATTTTAAAGAAAGATCTCTTACCACTTACCCTAAAAACCTTAAACAACGCACATAAAACATAGAATTCACTTATGAATGTACAGAACGAAATCACAAACATGTTGCATTTTGATGGTACTTGAACCATATTTCTGCAGCCACACTTCAAACAATTGTTTCCGGAGAACTTTCTCATCACACAATCTGAATCAACTGGAAACTAAAACTCAACTGCAATTTGTAAACAAACGAAACATTTTAGGGCTACTTGACCTATATTTGTGCTAACTCTTGCGCAAAAGGATCCAAGGGTGCGGTTAATTATGTCGGGGATTTAAAAAATATTGATAGAAAATTAAATTGTTACCACCGAAAAGACGAACTGAAAACATTATGTATCCGATGATACCCGGCGTACACGTTTCCTTAAGTGATGGTTGATCAAACTGTGCAAAATTTGGTTACAATAGTTTGCCGGTGTCTGAGTTATTGTTGTTAAAAAAAAAAGTATGCTTTGTTAACTCAAAATCGCTATAAAACTCAAATAAAGCCATTAAGACAATTGACGTCTTCAGCAAAGTTCTGCATTTTGATAATATTGATAACTTTTTTGAACATTTTGAATCGATCTGGTAAGGTTTAAGCTACAAAAAATAAAATAAAAAATAAACAAGTTTTAAGTTAGTCTATAAACTTTCGATATAGGTACTAACTATCTTCAGCCAAGTTTCATTAAATATATAGTTCTAAAACTTTGCTCAAGACACTAACCATCTATCTTGTACCCACGCAAAGTTAGTTTCTTTTATGTAAAGTATCACTTAAGTAAAACGTTTAGTAATTATTTCAAAAAAGGGAAATAACATTTCCAGAAACATTTGCATAAACACCAAAGCGCTTAAATATCAGGAACAGTGTGAAAACACTTTTGACCGTCTTTTTTCAGATTGGTCCCAGTGTTCGTTCCACTAAACATAACATTGAACGCCTCACCTCCAATCCACCTAAACACAAAATGATGTATTAAAGTATCTCTGAATAAATATAGCATATACAAGAATACTCATATCCGTAAATCGAAAATGCACTTAAATGTACACAATAGTCAAAATTCTACATCCTAACAATTAAGTATGATTAAAAACAATAAATAAAGGGTAAGGGGATGTAATATTAGCCTAGCTTCTTCATTCGGCCTATGTACCAAATGTGTCATTAATTTAGCGATAATCAACAAAATCATGTAGCTATTAGGATGACCGATGTAATCCGAAGCAATTGAGATAATATTAATCAACATAAAGTTGTTCACTTCCGTGTAATTTTCTATTTCTTGAACTTTTGGGGTATCTTGATTTCATGGGTTAAGCTGAACCGATGATCTACACGATCTTCAAGTGATCTAAATTTGGCTTAATTAAATCAATAAAGCAAATAATGCAGTCTGGATGTACTGAAAAAAGTTACACGTTATAAACTCACTGTTCACATAGCTAAAATAACAATGATTTTACAAGAAAATCGTAGACCCAATGTTGGGGACAATTTTTTTTTAAATGTTCCCAATTATGGCCTGTTGTATCAATAACGTAGTAAAAAGGTTGTTATTGGTAAAATATCAATTGGAAATGCATGAATTTGCGGTTGTTTATGTTCAAGTGTCTCATCTAAATACAAATCGAAGAGACAAAATCATTGTGTAGTGAATTATAATGTTTTCATTATTGAATGGTTGATAAATCATATATGAACATCGCTCAAGTGGAAATCGGAAATCCACTGGTCTGTTACTGAAAAGCAAAATTAGGTATGTCCCAGTATCTCAAACGTCCTGTAAAAGCTGAAAAAAAAGTAGATCTTTACAATTATTATACTTAGATAGAATGGAAATCAAAGCAACAGATCAACAACGGACCAAAAGACATCTTTTCAAACGCTTTTTTCTGTACTCTTTCAGTTACACACCAAGGACACAGTGGTCTGAAGAATGAGCACTGACAAACAGACATAGCTCTTACAGTTTCTTCATCGATCACGCAGTTAACGGTCAATTGAAATGTTTCTTAGTTGGTAATTCCCGTAATTTTCACTTCTCTGTTCTCACTCATCATATAATGCCGAAAAGATGGCGCTAGATGATTTGTAGTGGAAAATTATCAATGTGCTATGTCTGTTTGTCTGTGGCGTAAGCATGAGCATGAGCTCATAAGCCACACCACGTCGGAATTTCCGCAAGATTTACTTCCTTGGCCTAACACATTGGAACAGTATGTACAACGGAATTCTGACGCTGAAGCTGCACAAAGGTGTCCAGGCGTGTGCTGAAGTATCTGGGTGTGCTGATCGACGGCCGGCTAAACTTCAACAGTCACGTAGATTATGCCTGCGAGATATTGGCGAAGGCCATGAATGTGGTAGCCAGGATTATGCCGAATATCTTCAGACCCTGCAGTAGTAAGCGGCGTCAACTAGCTAGTGTATCATCATCGATAATGAGATAAGATAGACCAGCCTGGGTCGTAGCGCTGGGAACCAAGAGAAACTAACCGAAGTTGAGGGTACGTCCAGGCTCAAGACCATGCCAGAGTCGTGAGTGGGTACAGAATAATGTCATCGGAGGCAGTATGCGTTATAGTCGGAATGATCCCAATTGGCATCGCTCTGACGGAGGATAGTGAGTGTAATAAGCGTAGATAAACAAGAGAAGTTCGCAATCTGGGGAGAGCGGAGTCGGTGGTGAAGCGAGAGTGGGACACAGGAAAGATCGGTCGATGGAGACACCTGCTGATACCGGGTCTGTCGATCTGGATGAAAAGGAAGTATGGTGAGGTAAACTTGCATCGATTCGGACCCGTAGCGTCACCCTTTTGCCCGGAGTGCACATACGTCCAAGATACACCGGAGCATGCAGTTTTCACTGCCAGCCTAATTAACGTCGTCTTTTTATATATATCGTGACGAAAATTTGTGGAATGCGACTAACGAAGCCATTATATCATGTTTGGTTTTGGGAGAACTTTCACTGCCGGAGAATCCTCTGTCGGTGTAGGTTAGATCCATCGTCGAGGACTACTCGAATTGATAGCGTAGAGGATGGGAGCTAAATGGCACTTATAGTGGGAGGTAATACCATAGCGCTGTCCCAGGGGGTTCTGATGGTGCAACAAGGGTACGAGTTTTAGTGAGATCAGAAGTCGGCCTCTTCTCAAAGACGACCCTGACCACACTCTGACACAGTGCACAATGACCAAGTGCAGACCTCTGTGGTGGGTTAGTCCATACGGATTTCCATTAAGTTTATCGGAAGAACTTCCACTGTCGGGGAACTCTTTGTGTCGGGTAGACCGTAGAAAACTCAAATTGCCTGTGTTGAGTGTGATTGCAACATGGCTCGAACAAGGAGGCTTCGAGTTAAATGGCTCAGCAAACGAGAAGGAGCAAAATGGCTCGCGAAGAAACCGACACCAGCAAGTCAGCTCTTAATAGCGCTGCTGGCAAAAAGCAAAATTGGGATTCCTCAAGAAGTAATACCATAGGGAAGTCACGGGGGGTTTTGATGGTGCTACAAGGGCTTAGGTTTTAAGTACGTTCAGAAATCTTTTTATTCACACTGTATAAAACCCATACACACTCCAGCACAGAAGTGCTTAACCAGCACTATGAATAAGCGCAGGACTCTCTGTTGAGCTAGCCCATAAGATTTTCCGTAACCTTGTCAACCCACCCAAACTCACACCCACACCAAGTGGTGGGAACCCTGGAAAACGTTAAGCTCCCCTTAACGGCTAAACGAACTACGAAGGAACCGCTATACGGCGCGGGATCCAGCAGACAGCCGTAAGCGGTCGTGACATGGGAAACATGGACGACCCTGGGGTATACGTGCCCCCAGACGTTCCGACTCCGGTCCTAGCCCTGGCTTTCTCGATCGGAGGAAACACCATACGAGGTGAGGTTCGGCAGGTACCATAAGTGCTCAGGCAGGGAGATCAAGAACGATCTGGACCGCGAACCACCAGACGTCCCGAGCCCTGCTTGCCAGCTGCCCTCACATACACGCTCATTTGAGCTAACTCAATGTTGTGTTACTTTTACTCAATTTTATGAATATATATAAAACGTCAAACGCTGAGTAATCGTATTTTATTAATTTAATTTATTGTTATTCAAAACACAAGAAAACTGCGCCAAACTCAATTTTCATATAGCTACAGATAACTTTTTTCAATAACATATAATGGGTCGGACAACGTCTTTGTCAATTTTCACTTAAGAAGTTAATTTAAAATCTACATCATAGTCGAAAATTTATAACCAGTGGCGACATTGAGCAGATAGCAGCCACTGTAGATGCGGAAACGTATCTTCAAATAGCTTAGCTGTTTTATCTTGACAGGGATTTGTTGCTTTTCAATAGTATATTACATAACAGATAAACCATTAATTGGCCCATAGACTCTTGATTTCTGTTTTTGTTTTGTTGGTTTTTGGTTGTTAAATAAAATGAAATTCTTTGAATTATTTTCAGCAGGACTTCCATGATTTTTAAAGCATCTTTAGAGGAGGCGAAATAAAAAAAAACCCAATTCATCAATTATTGTTTTAATGTTTATGAGTAAGTTCAACTCAAAACTAAATAAATTTCAGGATTGGGTTTGTTTTTTACTATTGTACAGATTTGATCCGAAAAGTCTCAGATTGTTACGAAACAAAAATTCAGGCTTGCCAGTTCTTTGACTGAAGTTGAAATTGAAGTTTTTCGATTTTCACCCCGAATAAACAAGTATTTTAAAGGTATCATACCATTTATCGTTTCATAATTATTCAAGTTATCTTCCAACGATTATAAACTGAAGATAAAGTGTATCATATCGATGATATATGTTATGGTAAATCAAGATCTTACCATAACACTAATAGGTTGTTAGGTATCGTTACCATACAAAAAATGACTTTTTCTCGATCAAAATTTCCGGTGTATTTTACAGTAAAAAATTTGTGAATAATATTTTTTCTGCAGTTTTAATTTAATAGGTATCATTCAATTGTGGTAATATCATAAAAATTTTTTTTTCAACCTTTACGATATACGTTAACATAATTTAATAATCAATACGATATAAAAAGATAATAGATATCGTAACAGTATAGAAATATTATATGAGAATTTCAATCATGATGATAACTGCTACAATCATGATACAATAATGAATTTTCCCGTTTTTTTTCTCCCAATCCAAGTTAATGAAAATACACATTTGATGTTGATATTTGTTTTATTGAAAGCTTTTCGTTGTGAAAAATGTATAGAAATAGAGGGGACATAATTTAACATCTTGATTTATGGAACCTTAAGTAAAGTTTTACTATAGTATTTCTAGTAAGGATATACTAGAAATACTATAATAAGTGATCAGTGGACTCAAAAACCGATAAAATCAACATTAAAGTCAACAACACTGTTCACAAGTGGATTTAAATTCAGTTCGAAAATAAAATTCACTTATTACAGCATGAGTCATACATTTTGTGATAATAAACTAAAAATTACGTATTGTTAAAACAGTTTCCTATTTTTTTGTTTATCGCGACCATAATTCAAATCTTTCCTTCGTTATATCATACAATGAATGAGCAAGGGATATACTTTACGGCGCTGTTTCATTTTTATGAAATCATTATCATACATAAAATACGCTATTTATGGTTGTTTAAAGATTTGAATGGTTACATTACACCAGCATTATACAAGGATGATACCGTATAATGGTGATTATCACATGAATGGAAAATGTATAATAATGATCATACAGCTAATGGTAATTTTCTATTCGGGACGAGTCTCATTAAATTCCAAAATTCAGAACACAAGAACGCTTCACCGTAGAATATTTTTTTCTAAACTTTAATGAAGTTTTATCAAGAATTTCGAAAAAATATAATTTAAAAAAAACCAAATGTGCTAGGCTAGAACAAGTAATGGTCAAGAAATGCTTTTACTGTCGGGATTTCTTACCTTGTATGAAGTTGAAAAGTAGGGAAAACTGAAGATGTTTTCATAACGTCAGTAACGCCTGCCCATGTTAACCAAATGGGGCTGTCTCTTTTTTTCGTGGAATAATATTCCGATTGATTATTTCGGAAGGAGGATTCACATTTGATTGGCGGTTGTCAAAATTATTTTCGGTAAAAATGGCAAAAATTACTTCTAGTCTTTACTTGCCCGCTGCATACTGGGCTAAAAATAGAAAAAAAAAACATTTTGTGGAATATGGCAAATTTTGAGAAAACTATTTTCTTGTGCATTAATAAATAAGTTATTTTTTCGAATAAAAATAATGGGCCCGTCACTCGTTTTCATACCAATAAAGGGGATTATTCAAGATTGAGTTGTGGCAATAAAAAAAATCCAATCAGGGTACGTTTGGTTTTAACGTTCTTTTGTTCAAGTTACTCAAAAGTGAGTGACACCGGATGGTAAACAAACATGCATGTTTCTCATGAGAAATCGCGAAGTTCCTTCTAGCTGTATACATTTTATCTAATTATCGAGTTTAAATTGTTATGGATCTTCCTGAAACAGTTATTCTGGCCAGGTTTAAAGTGCAATTTAACAATATGTTCTAACCGTACAGAATTCATTAAAATAATAAAATTGGTCTTGTTTAACTATTTTTATAAACACAGAAAAAAATAATTAATTTTGACAATAATGTAAAATTTTTCCTCGTTTAATTCCAAGCCAAAGGAGGCGTAAACAACGAAATTGGTTGAAGTCTTTGATACACCATACAACAATGTTTGCAATCTTCCATACAACAAGATATATTCAGGCGTAATCTGGGTTAAATTAACATGAAATATCCCATTTTTTTCTGCCATTCCCTTTATGTGCATTAGATAACGCAGAAAATGCAATGTTTATTTTTATCTGTTACATTAAGCTTTTTCGGTAAATTAATCAGAAAAAAAACTTGAATACGTGTGATACACGAAATTGTGAGACAATCATCATTTCGTTTTTAAACACCTCAAATATCAGCGTTAACTGAATAAACAATATTCAGTAATAACGTATTCCTCCCATAAATTTTTATACTTAAGTACCGTACACGTAATAATTCAAGCAAAAAACTTGCGTTTGGCTGACTTTTGAAACGAAACTGTTTAAATTGCATTCACTTCTGAAGACATTTCATATATATTTTTTACCTTTGTCTTTTTCGTACCACTACATAAACATTGCAACGAATATAATACCTTGTACTTTATATACGTTGGTAACAGACATCTCACGAACGTTTCTTTTTGTCAATTTTGACAATTCAAGATGTGTTTAAAAATTACGATACATGAAATGAAAGGGACCGAGGATCGATCGCAAATGACGTCTGCGATTTCGGAAAAGCACACGAGTAGGTAATCGTTTATTGTTGGTAATGCATTTCATACAAATCGAGCACTCGATACTGAAGAAGCCTGTTGTCGCAGATGAAATTGGCCTATCTGTCAAAAGATGTGCTTTTAAAATTTCAAGGAATTTCTTGCGTTTACCAGTGATAGTTTGAACAAGTTTTGCAGTTTCTTTCCTAGAAGTGATCTACTGAAATTTTCAATTCCACATTCATTTATGTTAGTATCATAACAACGCACCGCATAGTTTCAAGCCGAGAAGCGCTCCTATCAATTGAAAAATCCATTTTCTTTTAATAAGGTGCTAAACTACTTGACAATGCGTCGTGAAAGAGTTTGCCTCATATTTTATTCACGCCTAGTGTAATTTCATATTCAAATAAGCCATACTTTCGAACGAAATTATTCACGCCGCCCACCACCTGCACTAACAGCTGAAGTTTCCCGCTCTGGGGAGCAGTTTGCTTTCAACCCCCCCTAACGAAGGGATCCGCTCCACAGATTCCTTTTATTCCCATGCCACATTTCAAATGTGCGCGAGATTCAAATTTAACGCTAGCTTCATCGCCCGCCATTCTTTCTTCTCTTTTTTTTTTATCATGCCACTTCTTGACAACCTGCTCGTATCTGTGAAAGCACTGCGTCGTCATCATCAACCTGCCATCCAAGCAACCATCCAAACAGACATCATCATCATCATCTGTGTCATCATCCGTCAAAAGAAAAGAAAAAAAATAAAGCGGAAGTGGAACTCTTGCCGAACAATTTCAAAAGCCGCATCGTCGTAGACCTCTCTACTCTGTCCTGAAGACGGTAATGGAGGAGAGCAGTTCTTTAAGATCCTTTTGTGTTCGCTTTGTTGGTACGGTGCATGATTTACGTGAATTCTACTTGACTTGACTTACTCGGCGACTCGGAAGGTGATGTAGGGTGACTTTTGCCAGATCCTCAAGCGCCCGATGTCCTCGCGCCCTCGTGTAGATGAGATAAGGATCGGGGTAACGTGGGATGGTCCTGCGACTGACGTCAAGAGAGTCAGAACGAGAAATGAATAATTACCGGCCCTGGCGAGGGTGAGGAAAAAAGGTGAATTTGATATGAGCGGAATTCCAGGCATGGGATCCCTTATTGAAATCGAGATGAAGATTTATGAAGTGTTTAAACGAGGTGAATGGGACATACGAATGCCAGTCGATCCCCTTCTGGAATGGAGTCGTTTAGGAAGAGGGAGAACTCACTTCTAGTCCAAGGGGATTTCCGCCTTGATATATGTGGAAGGTGTCTCTAGGAACGGAAGCATGTTGGAAAACTGGAGAAAAAATAGTTATGGAAACTATTTTGATACCGCATAAGACCCTGAACCGGTAGTTTCCCGTTTGCATCCCATCTCAAGCATATATTTGGCACGAAATTCATTCACGTCCCAGTGGAGCGAACATGAAACCACTATCATTTATAATGTTAATGCGAAATTGTCACCTCAACGAGCGGCTGGCTATATGTCACTGCGTCCATCCGGGGAGAGTCCACACCATGTGTGTGTGTGTGTGATATGAATGTATGTGGAATTTCCTGGGCGCTTCGGAGGAACATCATCAAATAGCTATTATTGTGAATTCTCTGAAAGACGACCAACGCCAGAACGACGACGGGTAAATTCCTCTGGCATTACATTTGTAGTCCTAGACATAGTTTCAAAGCACCGTTCTCCCATCCATCGAGCAAACATCCGAAGCCATATGACACCATCAGGCCTTGGTACAATCCGGGTTTCAGTGGATGTAGGGTAATTTCACTGATAAGGGATAGTTTCAACCTAGTGAGTATCTTATAGATCATACTTTGAAGCCGATTGAAGCCGTTTCCATCTATATTTTATCAGGAGACTGAAGCGAATAACCTTTCAGTGAGCCTAATTCCAAAATGTATCCCAGTATGATTTGAGAGCACATGTGGGTATTATTGGGCGGGGCACATTTCTTCCATCTTTTGTAATTCCACATTCAAAGACATTATGTTGTTATTATCTCAACGTCATCAAAAATTGCTGTTTTCTAGACTAACATTTGAAAAGGGCGGTATTCCAAAATCACCAAACTGAGAAAACTGGAGGCAAAGATTGGAAAATGAAAATCAAATCCTATTTTCCATAGAAAGCTCCAATGAACCATTTTTTGTGCTCAGATTTTGTATAATAATGCAGTGCTTAACCTTTTCTCACAATTTATCCAGAAATGGGTTTTGTTGAGTTAAAAATTGATGAAAACCAAAATACGCCCTGTTTATTCTTAGAGTGTTATTACGCCTTAGGTTTTTCGCCTGTTAAACAGCTATCACTGGAAATACGCCGTTAAGTTATGACATTCTGGCATCTTATTTGTTATTACACCTACGCTCTTCAGTAGGTCAGTAACACTAATCAAGTGGCGAGGAATTACGACCCAGTGTTACTATATAAAACAGTTAATTTCACTAATTAGATGAGTCTAGGTGCTACTAGGAAAATTAGGGGTAAGAGTTCATTCTATCAAATGAACATTTTTCTTATGGTATCATTTGAGTAATGGATTTTTAATCATGTTTTTACAGTCATGGACATAGACAACGCGATGGAACCATAGCTGCGACATCGAATAAGCCGACCTGTGGGCTGTATCAATTACGGTGTTGGTGACCATGGAGGATTTTTCTCCTGTTCTATGCGTTAAACATAACGTCGCTAATAGTGCGCTGCAATTTATCAGCTTCATCGCTCACCTGTTTCATGAGAATTTTTAAGCGATCGCACTCTCCGCAGATGTCAGCTTTTGGCTTTCTAAAGCCAAGATTGAATCCGTTAATAATAATACGATAAAGGGTGTCCACGATGAAATTACCACACTATGAAATTGCTCTAACTTTTTAACCGTTGGGTAGAATTAAATGAATTTGAGTGGATTTAGTTCATAGTGCATTATTTACATCCTGCAAGTTTTAAAGTCCTGTGATCAAACCTCGCGGAAATGGAGTCGAAAGAACAGCACGTGCGTGATAAAATCTTGCGCATTCATCACGAGAATAAGGATCTCTCGCATCGTTCCATCGCTAAAACGTTGGGAATCGCGAATTCCACGGTGTCGCGAGTGATTAAGCGGTTCGAGGAACGGTTGACCACCGATTGGAAGCCCAGAAGTGAAGGAAAAAGTATTCCGTACAACACCAAAAATCACATCCGCGTAGTTGGGGCCTTCAACCGAAATCCGAACGCCCCATCGAGAAGTACTGGGCGATTATGAAGCAGCACCTTCTTAAACGACCTAAGGTAGTGAAGACAGTCGAGGAACTGAAGAAAGTATGGGTTTACATGCAAAAAACGGTTGATTCACAGGTTGTGCAGAATCTTATGGCCGGGGTTAAGGCCAAGGTGCGGGCATTTGCGTATGGACTGTAAATAAAATACGAGTAAAATGGTAAAATGAAGTTGATTAGTTATTTCTCAATCCCTGAAAATTTGATGGCAATCGGATGAAAACTCGAATTTTGCGAATCAATTTTGTGTGTGGCAATTTCATCGTGGACACCCTTTACGTGTTGTAGTGTACCGTAGGCTTTGAATCTTTATTGTATTTAGTAACGTACAATTCGTACATTTTACTTATATTCAAATCGCTGGATAAATATTTATTTTTTCGTTACATAATAAGTGAACTGCCACTCAATAAATTGTACATCTCAACATACCATCAATTGGTGACGCCTTTAATTCCATCGAGTACTGGTAAATTGTTTCCTGAGTCCGAATTAGGTGTATGGCCTTGAAATTGTTCCCTTGCAGGGAATGTTGATTGTGTTGTCAGTCCAGCTGTAAGAATTAGATAAATAAATACAACTAACCTAATAAGTGAGTTAATTAGGGCAAAACATACATATTTTACGGCGGCAGGTGAAGTCTAGGGCACGTTTTATCTTCGGTGTAAAACCTTTTGGTTGTGATGTTCTCACTACCAAGTTTAAAGGATCTACTTCTGCGTTACGGATGGAGCAATCAAGACGAGATTCTCCAATACGAGACATCAATAAATCCAATGGTCGTAAGTTTCTTGGGACTCCATATTGAGAAATAGGCGTAAATGACAGAACATCATCAAATGATACAACCGATTCATTCATTCGTGACAAATCTAAAGGCCTGAGATCATGAAATCGTTGTTCGCTGAATGCTGAATCTGTAGCCGAATGAATTCTTCTCGGAACTGCACGGAAGGATTCTGATGATGAACTAGCACCATTGGCACTGGTATAGAAGAATTCTGTCTGGAGAGGTTTTGAAAAACAAATCTTAACAAATGGATCAGGTTTGTATTGAAAGTTCTTATCTTCCGTAGTAGATGCTAGCAGTGCGGTATCCATGCGATACGATTCGACAAACGGAACGTCAAAAACGGATCGACCGTGCGTACGACCCTGCCTTACGTGGTTTGAATGGGTGTATCTGCCGGAGGAATTAAATTCGGACCCTGTTGGTCCTGTATGTGTAGGAGTTGAGGGAATATGAGGGGGGAATATTCCCATTTATTACCTCATTTGCACTCAAGCTGAACTCCGGCCGTCGATAAAACCCGCTGTATCCGTTGTCACTTCTGAAAATTATATCCGCGTTAAAAACACATTTGAACTGTACTTAATTGATAAATTCAGCACTAACTTGGCATTTTCCGATTTGAACTTGTTTTCTTCAGCGTGAAGCAAAATCAAGCTCCATGAAACGTTATCCATAGCAACCTATCGACGGCGTAACAACACTCAATGAAAATCAACAACATTATCTCCACGGCATAATTCCAATTTAAATTTATAACGGGTGAAAATATGCGGCGAAGTGACTTCTGCTCAGTGATTAGGGCGTAATGGTTATTTTCAAGTTTTAATAAAAATAAAGTTATATTTACGCATAAAATCCGGAAATATATATTGTAAGCTTAAGTCGAAATAAGTATATGATGATTAGAATAGTGTTTGCCTAAAATATTGAACTTTTTGCCAGGATTTGAAGCAAACTGAAAACAAGTGGCGGAACAGCTGAATAACTAAAGCAATGTGTGATTCGGAAGAACGCCATAAATTATTCTTCTTGTTTAAGAATGTGCATATTTGATTTTGATGTCATTGTCAAGGTAAATTAGTTGTTCAGAAATTGTTAAATCTAAATATAGTATAATATGATTTGTTTACATTTTGGCTCTTCCGCCCTTTTCAAATGTTAGTCTAGTTTTGATGTTTTTTTTTATTTCGCTGTTTTAATCTTTTAGTTTCGGAAATCTCAACTCTAGGTTCCTGAAACTAAAACTTAATTTCTCGTTAAGAAGGGTACCCCAGGAGAAGCTGATTGATACTTGAATGAATTAGGACTAATGTAAAACCTACTGTTCTGGCACCACTGCTGGGAAAGCAGGCGAATTGCGTTGACATCTGTAAATGTCAAGAAGCGAAAAAGTATAACAAACGTGTTTGAAGCAGGAATACCTGATACAGTACGATCCGATTGCATTAAATTGGTATCTGTTAGTTTTGTTACAAGATTTTGGTAAGCATTTATTAATAGTTGAGCAAATTGAAAGTTAAAAAAGTTGAAGTTTTGTTTGAAGTGGAGGACGACTGAATTTGTTGGTGAAATTGTCAAACCAGTAAAAAAATGAAGTAAAAAGCTTGACTGGATTTCATTCCGAAAACAACTGAGTTTCCAGAGTTGCCCCCCCCCCCTTTTTTTTGCGCCGTCCATCGTTGAGTAACATGGGCTTTTCTATGTAGTTATTCCTTTTTTTTTGCTCAGAGAGAGAGAGAGAGAGAGACAATCTCAGTAGATATTGTATTATTAGACTATTTTATAACAACAAATGTTTTATGATGTAAATTTTAAATTTCAATCTCAATTTCAGTGTGCAAGAGAAGGCGTTATAACCTTGGCAACTCTTGCCCGGCTTTTGGTTCAAAAAGTCTACCCACAGGCAAAAGGAGCATAAACTAATCTTTCTAGCATCTATGCTCCCAACGATAAAGTACAAACTATCACACTGTTTAATTCTACATGGAAGAGGGTTTGGTACGGGAGGTCCACGCTTTCTTCCTTCCCTTGATTTAGAGTAGTAGAGCGATTTTAGATCTTTCTGGAATCGCTCTATTTCTTGGAATCCTCTCTGCAGCACATACTACGCAGTTGGCCGACGACAAAAAAAAATGGTGTATTTAAGAAACCATAATTTTCCAGGATGCTTTCAAGAATTGGCTGCGTTAGTGTGAGATTAGATTAGATTAGATTTTGGTGAGCATTTATTTAGTGAATAGGAGCTTGGAATTACTTCACTTTCTTATAGCTGTGTGCTTTCTTTAGGAGAAGCGTTGGTGAGAAACGGTAGTAGCCGGATGAGGATTAGACTAGCCATGACTTATTGAATTTTGTTGAATTTAGGGTTGCCTTGCTGGTTTGGCCAAATCGCCTTGTTCTGCTGCCAATAAGAGAGTGACACTGGATAAACCGGCTATAGGAAAAGAAATTGCTTCGGATAAGGTCAATTAAGGGAAGACTGAATGCAAGTTGGGATATCATTCTAGCTTCGAGGTGCGAAATAAAAAATAAAAATAGCTGCTACAAAGAATCTACTGCCTATCCGAACAATCTCGAAGATTCAAAGATGTCAATGGATGGTTTCGACTGTAAGACATGCGATCTACCAAACACTAAAGACAACATGGTGATGTGCGACGAATATATGGCGAAATGTACCTACGAAGAAAGCTACAACAAGCGATCAAGTCCCGGAAGAGCCGACTGCTGCCATTTCGAAGAAGGATGAGATTGACAATGATTGCTAGGGTAAAGCTCGATTCAAAGTTAATCTGGACGCACGGTTCATTACACCACCGCGTCCCTGGTGGTTGGAACAAACAACGTTTGACAGGCATTTGTTGAAGTTTTATTGACGAAAAAAATGGTGGTTTTCTCGATTGATCGAAGCATCTTGAAATTACGGTTCATGGAACTTTAGTAAAGAAAATTAATTGTGCACAAACATCTAGAGAATCCTTTGTGGTCTGCCTCAAAAATAGCAAAAGTGTTGAAATTCCCGAAATCAACGGTGTGTCTTGTGATCAAACGTTACAAGGATACTCTGAGTGTGAATAAAGCACAGCGCATCTATCATAAAAGTGGCACTAGGGACAAAGAGCTGAGGAGAAAGGTGTTGCTGTATAGACTGTTCCAGAAAGTATAAGCACACTTTGAAAATAACAAAAAAGTCATGTTTTTTTAGTTTTAATAATTTTATTTGGCAAATCATATTTGTATTTGTGTTTTATATGATATTTTACTCTCGTTGAATCAAAATATTTAATCATAGCCAAGACTCCTAACTTTTCCTCGAACATGACCCAGAAGGTTCTGCACAGTGGTACTTCCCACCATTTTGACCACTTTTGGCCAATCTGTTTTAAATTTTTGGATGTCATCCGCTGGTTTTATGAATTTTCGATGCTTTGCTTTGGTTAAAGCCCAAAAAGTCTCAATTGGCCGTGCCTCCGGTCAGTTCGGCGGATTCATGTCTTTCGGCACGAAACATACATTTTGACTTTTGTACCATTCTAAAGTGTCCTTTGCGTAATGATATGACGCCAAATCAGGTCAAAACACTACTTGACCTTCGTGCTGCTTGATCAGCGGCAATCATCGCTCCTGGAGACATTCCTTAACGTATTTCTGAGTGTTCATCGTCTCCGTTGTATGTACGGACTAGATGTTTTACCACACTCGCATATTGCCTGCCAAACCATAACCTTCTTACCAAATTTTTCGGTAAAAATTGCCTTCTCCATTTCGAGGATGTCTTTGTCTTCGCTTACAGTATAGAATTATGGTCCGGGAAGCGTTTTATCATCTACACAGAAAAAAATAATTAATTTTAACAAGCGCGTAAAATATCCCCTCGTTTAAATCCAAGCTAAAGGAGGCGTAAACAACGAAATTGTTTGCAACTTTTCAAGTGCCATACAACAATATTGGCAATCTTTCATACAACAGGCTGGATTCAGGCGTTATCTGGCTTAAATTTACATGAAATATCCCATTATTTTCTGGCAAATCTAGCATTCCCTTTATGTGCATTAGACAACGCAGAAAATTCAATGTTTCTTTTTATCTGTGTAGTTTCACATACGTTTCATCGTTCATCATTATACACTCGGAATTTCTAAACAATAACGAATCGAAGAGTTTGCGGGCCCGTGGTTTCACGGACGCGGCCTGTTTTGGGTTCCTTTTGGGTTTTTTTTTACGCTTCCGGTATGTCTTTAGCCCAGCCCCCAGGTTTTCGCTCGTTGACATCCCTGATCTTTTTATCGATATCTGGACTAACAGGACCAGATTTCCGACCACTCTTCGGCGCATCTTCAAACGTACACTATTCTCTATATTTTCGAATCGCAGATCGTACCGCTCCGACGCTTACACCCTCTTCCTTGGCCAATTTTCTCAAGGAGAGTCTTTGAGCGGACACCATTTGTGCACGATACTTTTTCGTTGTTCCAGAGCAAGACCGCGCATTTTGATAGGTAACACTAAACTGAGCACTTTTTTGATGCTTTGTCAATCCAAAACATGTTGAAATATTTCATTATATTCAAAGTGACCGTTAAAATAAGGTGTGCTTATACTTTCTGGAACAGTCGTTACGTGAAAGGCAACCCAGGTGTCTCTATACGTGGTTTGGCAAAGAAATACAATTCCAACTTTTCCACCATGCCTAAAATCTTTTCAAGAGAAGGATATAAGTCTTTTTGATCCAGTAAACATCCATTCCAAAATTTAGTGGCAATTTTAGCGAACACGATTACTATACGAATGAGTTTTGACGAAATTTGATGGCTGTGTTTTAATGGATGACGAAAAATATATCCAAATGGATTATAAACATCCCCGGCCAACAACTTTATCTGGCAACTGGTCGATGGTATGTCATTTCCAGGTATAAATTTGTTTTTACTGATAAGTTTGCTCGGAAATTAATGATTTGGCAATGAATCTACAGTTGTGGCCTTAAAACCAAGGTTTTCGTCAAATCTCACATAATGACGTCGAAGGTTTACATTAAAGAGTGTCTGAAAAAGCGAATTTTACCCTTCATTTGGCAATACAAGACCAACGTTATGTTTTGGTCGGATCTAGCCAGCTGCCACTATATTAAGGAGGTACTACAATGGTATGCTGCAAACAATGTTGATTTCGTCGCCAAAGAGCTTAATCCTGCGAATTGGCCTGAGTTCAGACCGATCGAAAAATATTGGGCAATTGTCAAGTGAAAAAAAATGCGTTTAAAGCGGAATAAGTTCGCCGGTACAGTGTCACCCGCGACTGTGCAGATCATGATGGCATCGATCACGAGTAAAGTGCGACAGTTCGTTCGAAACGATGAAATGCAATAACTTGTTATATTTTGTTTGAAATCTAAATAAATACTCTTTTGTTTGACGTTTTGATCAACCGTGAATGATGTTTAGTTCTGGAGCTGTGGTAACTTGTATGCATCCAAATTTACTTTGAATCAGGCTTTATAAGAGCTTCGTCGGCTACTGGTGCTATACCGGAGAATTTGCTGGTAAGGGGCGCAATTTCTGCCAATGCCGGATGACCTAAATATCCAGAGAACCCCAAACGAGCAGGTACAATGAACTGTTTGATACAATCCGGAGCTCACAGTTCCCGAGCCCTTGCATGAATGGCGTTGGAGCGATTGAAAGAAAGGCAAGATTTGAAAATGCAGAAAATAGATAGAAGAGCAGGAAAATGCCCTTGCCAGAAAGTAACTTCAAATGTTAGAGCAGTTTTTGGAAGAGAAGCATAGCCTAGAAGAGCAAATAGAGGAGGGTAAAGCACTTTGGTTGAAATGGTTGACAGACCAACAGTCTCGAAAAAGAGTAAGACGAATATTGTTAGAAGAGGAAGAAGATGTATCATCAGACATAGAAGAACTTCCTATCAGTATTCAAAACCATGAATTTTGAACCGTCGAACGGTACAAATACATGGGGTTCCAGAATTGTCCTCTTTAGATGTAGCAAAATCCGCTAGTTGGCCTCTGGTATGATGAATTTGGACATCAGTATTCAAAACCATGAATTTTGAGCCGAAGAACAAGGTACAACTATTTGAGGTTTCAAAATTGTCCTTTTTGGGCCCAACCGGAACCGGTTTCAGAATATCCGGATGTGTCTGAACCCTCTGGTTGGTCTATGGGATGATGTTTTTGCAGATCAGTATTCAAAATCATGAATTTTGAGCCATCGAATAGTACAAATATAAGAGGTTCCAAAATTGTCCTCTTCGAATGCATAGCGGAATCGGTTTTGGGTTCCAATGTGCCCAGAATGATCAGTTTGAAATAAAAAACAAGCCAGTATGTCGATTTAAGAATCCATTATTTTCATAAGGGGCAAAGAAATCAAAAATGGGTTCAAAAATAAAATTTTGGGAGTTTGTCAAAATCTTAGGTCATTTTTCATGTGTAACTTTTTTTGCAGCGTCACTTCCAGAGGTCACTGAAACCTGTTGCTGCCCAAAATATGTTCGTTTTCAAAAAATAGTAAAAGTCAGACAATTTTAGATCCCTAGTTTATACCGTTTAGACGTTAAAGCTTTATTGAGATGTTGATTGGTCAAAAACAACCCCAATGCACAAGGTAGATTAGAAGGAAAGTAGTTTAAAAGCACCCGAAATCACACCAAGGTATGAACATAAATGCTGAAAACCTCGAAAGAAATGCTGCTGAAGCAGTTTAGGGAATTGATGGAAGAGAATCACCTATTGCACAGTCAAGTGCAAACCGAATTGCCGCTAGATAGCTATGGCCAAAAACTTTGCCGACATTCTCAGGTGACCCCGCAGAGTGGCCTTCACAATACCAAAATGTCATGTAAATTTCTGCTCCCTGAGACCGACACCTGCAAGCGTCCTTTTGCACATAAGAATAAGTTGAAAGGGTTGAGAAAATAAATTCAGTCAAACACATCGTTTGTTAAATTTTGTATGTGTAAGTTTCAGGAGACATAATTTTACCTGAAATCTTTCTCTACGTTCCCCGAGATCCCTCTCGAAAATCATGGTTGTCACCTTGTCGTAGGTGAGAGGGCTGATTCCCCGCACAAGACCAGCATGGGAGACCCATAACATGATCAGCAGTGATAGTATCACACTCTGCTTTTTTTAAATTGCCACGTCGTAGTACGTTTATTTAAAGGCACTGAAGAAGGTGTGATACTGGCGGGTTCAGCCGCAATTCATATAATTTAGGGAAACGACAAAAAGTCATTTGCTTGGCAGTTTTTCATTGTTGCCTTTTCTCTTATTGTCATTGATTAAACATCAAATATATCTATACAGTTGGAATCATTAATAATCTTATTGTCTGCCTTATTATCGAAATGGGTGAGTGTTTTGATCCTGATTGTGAGCAACTAATAATAACGACTGTTCCAGAAAGTATAAGCACACCTTATTTTAATGGTCACTTTGAATATAATGAAATATTTCAACATGTTTTGGCTGCGTCCATGCGTGACACAGCATCAAAAAAGTGCTCAGTTTTGTGTTACCTATCAAAATGCGCGGTCTTACTCCGGAACAACGAAAAAGTATCGTGCACAAATGGTGCACTGTGAGCGGACTCTCCTTGAGAAAATTGGCCAAGGAAGACGGTGTAAGCGTTGGAGTGGGACGATCTGCGATTCTGCGATCTGCGAAAATATAGAGAACAGTGTACGTTTGAAGATGCGCCGAAGAGTGGCCGGAAATCCGATCCTGTTAGTCCGGATATCGATAAAAAGATCAGGGATGCCTACAAGCGAAAACCAGCAACTTCCGTTCGGAATGTTGCGAAAAAAATAGGGACCTCGTGGAGTAACAGCATGTGTGCCAAAGAAAGAGTGGGGCTTAAAACATACCAGAAGCAGAAAGACCTCAAAAGGAACCCAAAACAGGCCGCGCCCGTGAAACCACGGGCCCGCAAACTCTACGATTCGTTATTGTGTAGAAATTTTGGGTGTATAGTAATGGACGATAAAACGTATGTGAAACTAGATTACAAAACGCTTCCCGGACCACAATTCTATACTGTAAGCGAATACAAAGACATCCCCGAAACGGAGAAGGCAATTTTTACCGAAAAAATCGGTAAGAAAGTTATGGTTTGGCAGGCAATATACGAGTGTGGTAAAACATCTAGTCCGTACATCACAACGGAGATGATGAACACTCAGAAATACGTTAAGGAATGTCTCCAGAAGCGATTATTGCCGATGATCAGGCAGCACGAAGGTCAAGTAGTGTTTTGGCCTGATTTGGCGTCATGTCATTACGCAAAGGACACTTTAGAATGGTACAAAAGTCAAAATGTATGTTTCGTGCCGAATGACATGAATCCACCGAATCTGGAGGCACGGCCAATCGAGACTTTTTGGGCTTTAACCTAAGCAAAGCTTCGTCATAAAACCAGCGGACGACATTCAAAAATTTAAAAAAGATTGGCCAAAAGTGGTCAAAATGGTGGAAAGTACCATTGTGCAGAAGCTAATGGTTCATGTTTGAGGAAAAGTTAGGAGTCTTGGCTATGATTAAATAGTTTGATTAAACGAGAGTAAAATATCATATAAAACACAAATACAAATATGATCTGTTAAATAAAATTATTAAAACTCAAAAAAACATGCCTTTTTTGTCTGGAACAGTCTATCAGTCCTGATGTTTCAGGTGCAGACAATTGAATTATATATTATAATTTAAATGTGAGGCCTATTCGACAGCCGTGATCAAAGAACAAACTCTGACAACATATTATTTAGTTAGGGAACAGACCTTTCGAACTGATTAAAGGTCATCGAAAAGTGTAACTTAGAACAGATGCTGACAAAGAACTAAAGGCTAAGGTTTAATGATTAGAGTAGGACGCAAAGAATTTGACCAGTAATGAATGTTTCACAAATTCTAGTCAGTTTTTCACTGCCACGTCGTAGAACGTTTATGTGAAGGCACTTAAATATGGTGTGATACAGGCGGGTTATGCGTGCTTGGTTGGACAATCTACGGGCCGCTTAGACAAAATCACGGCTTGAACCCGTTTCTAGGACAATCCGGATGCCGTACGGAAGGCGAGCATGAGCTGAGCTGCATGAACAAATCAAAGACTACATAAACAACAACTATACGCATGTTGCCACGCAAGAAGACCTAAAGGCGCACATCCATCTTATCAGAATCTCGAAACAGAACAAGTTGCAACTGCTCATTTACGTATGCTTACTAGCGCCACGTAGTGGTGGAATTCCGAAAAAAACGGTTTCGAATGCCCTTGACCTTCTGAACAACTTTGCTTAAGACCGCACCTATGCAGATATCAAGGGTCTCGAGATATGCCATCATGAATGTACTTGTATTATCCCCACTTATCCCCACACATATTAATTCCGGTCCTATTATGTGTTCTGGCCCTGAGGCCCTTGCTTGACTCTTGTAACTTGTTTTGCTGTCCATTCCACTGTTTAGAAAATCTTTTAAGTGTTTTTCATTGCAAAAGACTTAGTATGTTATAAAAGTTTTTTTTTACACGGATTTCAGAATTAGCACGGTTTTTTTACACGGTTTTTCGGAATTAGTACGGCTTTTTTTTTACACGGATTCCGGAATTGACGCGGTTTTTTTTACACGGTTATTTTTTACACGGTACGTATCCCCCGTGTAAAAAAAAACTTAGTGTATAACCAAAGAAGTAATTGCCATGACATAGGGAGAAATATCGATACTTTGAACATCCAAAATAAGCATTACAAGCATGTGACGAGATCCTGCCTTAAAATCGTTTAAATTGAATCCTGGAGAGTGTGAGCTTTTTAGAGGATTACCTGTAACTAAAAAATGAGAAGAAATATTAATAATTTCCATTTAATTCCAACCACCTTTACCTACTACTTCCAACCACCTTTAGTATTACTGATCTTGACAGATACGCGTATTTCTTCTTCAATGTGTAGACTGCTTCTGTGTCTTGTACTAGTAATCGATTCGACGAAATTTTAAGTATAAACAATAAAAGTAGTTAAAATTAGATGGAAATTACTAAGTTTTCTTCTCATTTTCGTTTATTTTTTCGATTGAACTCAGGTTTGATTTATAAAAGAATCACTTTTGAAACTAATAATAAAGTGGTCCTTTATTCAAAATTATCCGCTAAAACTTCTACAATGAGATCGATAGTTGGTCCATTTACCCTAGTCGTGAATAATTTGTGGCATTGTCTTCTTCTCCATCTTGAAGCTGAGGCTAAATCGTCTAGTACTCACAGGGAAATTTATTCATTCTCATTTCCACCGCCAAGACGAGCCAACGAAAACGAGCTTTCTGCATTACATGTTCGCAGCAGCAGCAGCAGCAGCAGCAGATAAGCTGTGGTGTGATAGATATTTGGTTTCACTTCTGTCACCATTTTGCCTTGGAGCTTCGGGAGATCTAGGTACTTTAGTTCCATGTCTGTTGAAGACTCATGTGAGGTTAGCACCGTCTTTTACATTCAGGTGTCAGTACGTGGCAAATGCTGCGTTATTGAGGGAGTATTATTGCCCAGGTTCAATCGATGAGGGACCTTTTTTGATCTGGATTTTATTTATTTTTGTTGAAAAATGTCAACAAGCTGATTTGTAAAGGGTGTCCGCGGTTTAATTACATTTCTTAAAACTACTCTCCAAAAATTTGTTTAAACTAAAAATTGTAATGAACTTTCAGAGAATGAAAAACATATTGAATAAGCATGCATGTCATAGCCTCGAAGCACGTGCTGAAGTAACTGGGTGTAATAATCGATGACCAGCTAAACTGGCTCATGGCGAAGGCCAAGAACGAGATACTTAGAATCATTCCGAATAGTTACCCAAGAAATAGACAAAACACTGATGATGGCTTGTTTTATAGATGCAATATAAAAGATATGGATAAAATGTAACGTTTTGAGTAGTTCGAATCTCTTATGAACAGTTTTTGGCAAAACTGGCCATAAAATGTCAAAATTTGACACGAGCCGCTTGGATTTGCACGAAATTTCGCAAATATATTAGGTGTAAAAAAATGCGTATTTTGACATAAGGATCTATTGTTTGGACCTAGGTTTGGACTCGAGAGTAACTTTTGAAAAAGGCTTAGAAGGACGGTGATCGCAAAATAATTTTCTCAGTCCAGTTTGTCGCCTTTCTTGTAGATAGGGCATATAACCCAATCTTTTCACTCCGCCGCCGGAAACTGTTCGGTATCCCAAATCCTGACTATCAGTTGATGCAGGCAGTTGGACAACTTGTCCGGGCCCACCTTGATACGTTCTGCTCAGACACAATTCCTTCCAACCGATTTGTTATTCTCCAGCTGCTTCATGGCATCCTTAACTTCACCTTCTGTCAGGGGTGGCACATCTCCGTCTCTTGCTGCATCGCCGAAGGCACTTCCTTCGATGTTTGGTCATCTCGAAGTGCTGCTTCCACTTTTCGGTCACCTCACAATCGTTTGTCAGAATTCTCCCATTCTTATCCCGACACAATTCCGCTCGCTGCACGAAGCCTCTGCGTGAGAAGTTGAGTTTTCGGTATATTTTTCACATTTCATGTGAGCGTTGCAGCTGTTTTAGCTCATAACACTCCTGCTTTTTCTTTTCTTGCAATAGTTGGGTTTGCGGCCTCCGCTTTTGCTTGTACCGTCCCACAATCTGAAAGGTAGCTTGACGTAGCAAAAGTGCCCACGCTGCCTTTTTGTCTCTTCCAATACCTGCTGACTTTTCCGGAAGTGCAAGTTCCAAGCTATTGCGCGTAGCCTGCGGCGACGTCAGGTTGCTTCAGTCGCGGGAGATTGTAACATGGCGGGTGTCGGTAAGGAAAGTTGTTTACTACGGACAGTTTTGAGCGCATCTTATCCATCACTAGGTTCTGACGTTGATGATGTCTGAAAATGCCTACCATCTATTAAAACGTGCTCGATTTGTATTTCCGTTTCGTTTGGTGACCTCCAGGTGTACCAATGTGGGGGGCTGTGCTGGAAGAAGATACTTCCTACAGCCATATTTTTGAGGGCGGCGAAGTCGATAAGTCCTTTGTCGTTAGGCAGCTGGTGTGCGGTAAAATTTCCAATCATCGGTACATACTTCTACTCCTGGCCAGCCTGAGCATTGAAATTCATAATGATGATCTTGATATTATGTCGTGGGCTGCTATCGTACTCACACTCACGCTAAGCGTAGAATTCCTTTGTTTCATCATCAGTGCTTCTGAGGTGAGGGCCAAGCACGTTCATGATGATGATGTTGATCCCTTGATCATTAACCTGGACATTCTTGGGTTGATTGGCCACCACCTCATTACTCACTTTTGCATCCCACATCATCTTATCTCTGCATTCTCAACATCACGATAAAAGCTGTTCCCAGCTCGTATGTATTGCTGCAGCTCTGGTAGAGCGTACGCTCATCCCGAAACGTACGCACCGTGGATCCTTTCCAGCACACCTTCTGCAGCGCCACGGTGTCGAACTTTCGGTTCTTCTACTCGTCGGAAAGCCCACGAGTACTTCCACGTCCCGAGTTTCCAATCGTTAGTCGTTATCCGTGGCAAATACATTTGATAAATTATCAAATAAGTGAATCCTAGAGGGTTTGAGCTGTTTAGTGGAATACCTGTAACTAGAAATTAGAAGAAAAATTAGTATCTTCCATTTAATTCCAACTACCTTTGCTTATCTTCGACAGATACGCGTATTTCGTCTACAATGTGCAGACTTCTTCAGTATATATACTATTTTCTAAATACAAAACGTTTACCTATCATTATGACAATCACGTTTCAGCCGTTTCTTGATGGATGGTTCAAAACCCATCATTACCGACGCTCCATCTGATCCAAAGCCTGCAAACTTTCTTTTTGTAATCGTTGCCATCGATCTGGAACTGTTGAATAATTGCGCAAATCATACAAAGCTTATTGCTTATATATTTTGTTTACAGATAACAAAAAATCACGATCGAAAGAACTATGCTTCACATAGCACAAATATCTATCGAGAACATTATTCTAACTTCCCAAAATTCTTCTGCCTCAATTCATGAAAATACTTTATTGGAAAATAAGTCGGCAGAAATCCCTGCAGAATATTCTGCCGAGATTTGTGGAGCAATCTCTTGAGGCATTTGAATCAAACACTTCTTCAGTGGAATACTTGAAGAGCTCTATATTTCAAATCACAAAGCATCACAAGTTCAGAGATTTCTTAACAAAATAATCACAAGAAATTTTTTGATAAACTGCTGATGAAATGCCATAGAAAACTCCTGAAAGAATTCCTGGAAGAAAGCCTATAAACTCCTGAAGAAAACCTATAAAAACGCCAGAAAAAAATATCTCAAAGAATGTCTGAGTACAAATTGTATTAGAAAATTATCTCAAAAATAATTCTGGAGAATTCCTTTGTAGGCACACACACAAACTGACTTAAAGACTGTCATCTGTCACTGTAGAGTCAATTGATTTATTTTGCTCTATGGGCATCAAACAGCAGACTGAAAGTATTACTGGTAAGAAGTTGGATCCTTAAATGTACACATTTTTTTATAAATTTGAAAATCTTGGTTTATCTTATAAATTTGTTATCTTGGCACACCCGTATCTATATGAAAAAAACTTAAAAAATCTGTGTCAATCGAGATAAATCTGTGTATGTGGCAACTTGATCATGACATGACAAACAAAATGCAGATGGCATAGCTCGTGCTGTGTACCAATTCGCGAATTGATTTCAATTTTCTCTTAAACTAACGCTACTCTCTGTCGAACGAAGAAGTCCTCGTGGTTTTTCTATGTTATATAATTTGTTAGAAGGGGTTCACGCACTTGTTTTAGGACGTTCAAATACACACACAATGAAATATTGTTAGCGGTGTGGGTTAAATCTTTAAATCTATCTATACATAAAAAAAACAATTTCTGTTCAGTGGTTTTCGAGTCTATACATAAAAGAGTCTGTACATAAAAGAGTGCTTCCAGAAGCGGCTGCTTTCTCTCCTGAAGGCCCACAACGTCCCAACAATCTTCTGGCCGGATTTGGCCTCATGCCACTACTCCAAGGATGTGCTGAAGTGGTATGCGGACAATAAGGTCAATTTCGTGCCGAAAATGTTCAACCCTCCCAACACTCCGGAGCTCCGCCCCATCGAGAAGTACTGGGCGATTATGAAGCAGCACCTTCTTAAACGACCTAAGGTAGTGAAGACAGTCGAGGAACTGAAGAAAGTTTGGGTTTACATGCAAAAAACGGTTGATTCACAGGTTGTGCAGAACCTTATGGCCGGGGTTAAGGCCAAGGTGCGGGCATTTGCGTATGGACTGTAAATAAATTACGAGTAAAATGGTAAAATGAAGTTTAATAGTTATTTCTCAATCCCTGAAAATTTGATGGCAATCGGATGAAAACTCGAATTTTGCGAATCAATTTTGTGTGTGGCAATTTCATCGTGGACACCCTTTATTCAGGCAAATGGAGCCAAATTTGGCATATGGGGGGTTTAAAGGCAAGAATGCTTCTATGGTAGTTTGAGACCCTTCCCCCTTCTGAAGAGAGGGAAGGGCTATAAAAAATGAAACACAATTCTGCCCCTAGTAGCACACTTGTTGCAAACCAGTAAAAAATACTTCAATGTAACTCAATTAGGTCACAATCAAGTTGTTTGATGTTGTTCGTTTGGCACCTCCTTTGTGTTGAATATAGATTTATTCAGTTTTCTTGAACCGTATCATGGTACGAAAAACAGAACGCTTACTCACTCCGAACTGCTTAAGGCTATTGAGAATCTGACAAGGTCTAAGGTTTTGCAAAAGTAATTTTAAAATTTGCTCCCGTATGGATTCCATGGTAGCTGACAAATATAAACAAACGGAATCGCTTATTTATCTTCAGCGAAAAGCTGTCAATAGAATACACTCAAAACGGTTGTAATCAATTCCGCTGTTAAAATTACTTATCTGAAATAAAGCAAGACGGAAAAATCCTGACACCAATTATGAGACAGACTGTACATCCTCAATGTGTAAAAACTGGTAACCCATTATGAAGCAATTACGGCGCTGGCCGTGCCCGAATGTTGGTCAAGCAGAGAATGGGAAGGAACGTGTTGACGTGATAATCGCTTTGAAGGAACCCAAGTAATCCTCTACACTTCCACAATAAATCACTGGAATGTTGAATATTTAGGAAAAGGTAAGCAGCAGGGTTTGTTTTGGTTAACGATACGTTGAAAGTATGTAACTAGCACTATCCGGCAAAAGCATGGGTCCGCTCCTTTTAGCAAGAGAATATCGAACGCCCGTTGCACCGCACCTCGAATTTTTCAGCATGATCTAATAACCGTAAACTGGTAAATAATGGTCATCGCTTTTTGAAGTGTCGATAATAGTTTCACTAGTATACGTTTTTATCTTTTCTGTAAATATCCTGGTAGTAGGAATAAGACAAATTGGGCCGCCCCTCCGATTGGTGGCCCATTATAACATTAGTTAATGATATGTATTCTTTTGATTCCTACGCTTATTGATTTGGTGACCAGCCGGGGGAGACTTGGTCGTATCCTTTCCTTATATCCAATCTGTTGAACTAATAGCAATATTTTGTCATATAGTGGGCGGAATATTACAATTTGAGATAATTCTTAGCAGTCGGCTTACCAAAATTTTGACAGATCGACAGGTAATTGGTGGGTAAGTGACCAACAAGTACTTGTTTGTCTGAACCTTATAGACTCGAAAACTACTGAACCAATCACCGTGGAAATTTGTGATGCTCCATATAAATGAAACCGACATTTCTGCGTAGCTCGGGAACTAATAAAGGAAATGGAACCAAATTTGGCATTAAGGGGATTTTGGAGGCAACAAATATTTCTTCAGTGGTTCAAGATCCTTTCTCTTTTTGGTATAGGAGACTCATTTTTGAAGACTTTTCCCCCATATGATGTGGGGGGGGGGGTCTCCCATGCAAATAAAACAAAAAATTCTGTATAACTCATGAACCAAAGTTGGAATGTGGATGGTTTTGGAAACCAGAAATGTTTCTATGGTAGTTTTAGACCCCTCCCCTATCAAGAAAGGATGGCTCTTATACAAATGAAAAAGGTTTTTTTTGCATAACTCGAGAACTAATCTAGCAAATGAAAAAAATTTTGGCATGTGGAAGAATTTCAAAACGAAAAATGTGTCTATTGTGATTTGTGACTCTTTCTCGCTCTGGAAGGAGGGGCTCTTATACAAATAAAATTCAAATGTATACCTAAAATGAGAATTATCCCTACTGTTATGAAAATTTGTATGCACGGGTTTTTTGGGTCGGGAAAGGTTCTTATGATGGTTTGAGACTCCTCTACCGTCTGAATGGAAAGGGGGAGGGGTCATATACAAATGAAACATAAATTTTAGCATAACTTAAGAACTAATCAAGCAAATGGAACCAATTTGGAATGTAGAGGTTTTTGTAGGCAGGATTTTTTTCTATGGTGCTTCGAGACCCTTTTATACTCTGGAGGGAGGGGGGGGGTGCTCTTATACAATTGAAACAGAAATTTCAAACAAACATGAGAATGTGTATTTCTCGGATAAGCAGCAAGCTCTGATAGAAGTTTGAACCCCTTTTTAGTCAAGACAGGGGGATGCTTGAGTTACTCACAGTGCTAAGGTCAGTATCCACAATAATCCAGACACCTCAAAACATGAATGAAACATAAATTTCGCATTATATTTCCGTCGTAGTTGTTTATTTCAGATTCATGGGATGTGTTTTAACAATTCGCGAAGACAAAACATAGTTATTCGGTATTTGTATAAACTTTTCGAACTTTGCGCTTAACTCCGTCCATTAGGGCTTGTACAGATAGATTCAGGAGTTGTTAAATTTAACAATGAATTAAAAGAATACAAGATAGGAGAAAGGATCATGAAATTTTTATCGGTAGGAAGAAATCATTATTATCAGACATCTATCGATTGGAAAAACAGCAGGACTGGATGGAATATGAAATGAATTTATAAAATATTTTATCGAAGCAACAGTAGAGGAATTGTAGCAAGTTCTAAAGAAAGTGTGGGAAACAAATGACATTGCAGAGCAATGGAAACAATCAATTCAGATACCGATCCCAAATTGTAAAGGAACAATAGATTTTAAAAGGATAAGTTTATGAAGTCTAGGGTACAAAATCTACGCAAAATGGCTAATGGAAAGACTTTGAATACAGTATACAGGAGATCCTTGTTATCATCAAGCAGCGTTAATTAGAAATAGGTCTACAGACGATCGAATGTTTTATGCTAGGAGATGTTGACAAGAAAGATGGATTGGTGGGGAAACAACAATTGTAGCATCGATAAGTAAAAAAAAAAAGTGTTTGACAATGTATGATTAGACTCGATCCGTAAAGTGCTTCAGAAAATTTCAGTACCAGAACACGTTAGAAATAGGGTAATGCAAGCAGTTAATGGAAAAAATATGTATATTATGGAATGAAATATGCACAAAGGAAATAACTAAAATGATAGGTATAAAACAAGGATGTCCATTATCACCGTACATTTTTATACTTATGATTCAAGATGTGTTAAGAGAAGTGAAAACAAAGTACCTCAGAGTAAACTTGTGAGAAGAACATAACGATAATCTTTCAGTAATATTAGTATTCGCAGATGATATGTTAATCATAGCACAAACACTAAAGGAGGTAGACATTATTGTAAAGATAGTTAAGGTAGAGTTAGAGAAAATAGCACTACAGATAAACAATAAAAAAAGGTAAGTTATAATAAGAGAACCAATGTCAGACAGAATCCTTCCAAAATCCGAAATCAGATACAATTAAACAGACCAGAAACAACCAGGAATTGATGTAGATTAGCAGTTAAGAGTAACGAAGTAATGCTAGAATTTATGAAGAGATGGAACCTAGCAAAAAAAAAAGGAGTAGAACAGTCATTTCTCCTGCTATGACTTAAGGCCTCAAAGTAGCAGTGTTAAATAAAAGAAATGGAAGGTCAACAGCAACAATATAGTAAAACTGCAGTTAAAAAAGTACAAGTAATGAGAAAAGCCTGTTGAGTTTCATATACAGAGGAGACCCGCTGGGCACCCATTAAAAATAGCAGAATCGATAACGTTGAACAATAAAAAATAAGTTTGACCTGCAAAAATCAAAGAGAAAGAGAGAGAGAGAGAGAGAGAGAGAGAGAGAAAGAGAGAGAAAGAGAGAGAGAGAGAGAGAGAGAGAGAGAGAGAGAGAGATATGTATCTATGATGGTTTGAGACACCTTCGCCTTTTGGACGAGGAGGCCTCCTATACAAATGAAACAATTTTTCAGTTATTTTTACAGGCTCAATTGAATCAACTGTACAGAGCCAAATTTTCATAGTTTTATACATCATTTATCTTGAATTATCTTAAAATTTATCTTTAATTTTAAAGTTAGGGGGATTGAACCGATTACTCGCGGCCGTCTCGAGGTTAATAGGAATTACAAATTACGGATGGGAAAGAGGGTGGGAATATAAAGTATGGTTTACGTAACACATTAAATTTAAATTTTAAATTATCTTAACACATATAACTATACAATTAATGATTTTCTTTTGACTTGTACATTTTTTGAAAAAGAAAAAAAAAACACATACACACAGATAAAAAAAAACTTATAGTAAACATACAGGTTAAACTAACTACAATCTTAGGCTAATGTTAGTCAAAAACACATAAATGAGTTTCATGTACTCCAAATCACGTACAGCCAAAATATCTCGAATTGGCACATTGGGAAACAATTTTTTGCATAACTCGAGAACAAATAAAGCAATTGGAACAAAATTTGGCATGTGGAGGTTTTCGGAAATGTTTCTATGGTAGTTCAAGACCCCTTCCCCTCTTGAGGAGAGGGGAGGGGGCTTTCATTCAAATGAAAAACAAATTTCTGCATTACTCGAGAAGTATTCAAGCAAATGAAACCACATGTGGGAGTTTTTGGAGGGCGGATTGCTATCTATCTATCTATATAAATAAAAATGGATTTCTTGGATTTGTCTTGGACACCGGAAGGTTCTTATGATGGTTTGAAACCCTTCCCTTCTCTGGAAAGGGGGGCTCCCATACAGAAGCTCAAATTTCTGCATAACTCGAGAACTGATCAAGCAAAGGAACCAAAATTTAGCATGCGGAAGTTTTTGGAGGCAAGCAATGTTTCTATGGTAGTCAGAGACCCCTCCCCTCTCTAGAAAGGGAGGCACTCCTACAAATGAAACAGAAGTTTCTGCATATCTCAAGAACAAATCAAGCAAATGGAACCAAATTTGGCATGTGGGGTTTCCTGGAGGAGAAAAATGTTTTTATTGTGGTTTGAGACCCCTCCCGTCTCCTAGAAGGGGTGCTGTCATACAAATGAAACTGTAATTTCTTCATAACTCTAGATCTAATAAAGCAAATGGAACCAAATTTGACATGTGGGGATTTTAAAGGCAATAAATGTTTCTACGATAGTTTGAGACCCCTCCTCCTTCTCTGGTAGTGGGGGGGGGGGTGGTGTTCTCATACAAATGAAACAAAAACTTCTACATAACTAGAGAGCTAATCAAGTAAATGGAGCCAAATTGGGCAGGTAGAGGTTTTTGAAGGCAAGAAATGTTTCTAAATTAAATTCAGACCCCTCCGCCTTCTGTAAGAGGGGAGCTCTCATACAAATGAAACAGAAATTTGTACAGAACTCGAGAAATAATCAACTATGTGGAACCCAATTTGGCATGTGGAGGTTTTTGGAGGAGATAAATGTTTCTATTGAAGTTTGAGACTTCTCCGCCATCTGAAAGGGGGCGGGAGGGGGGTTTCTATACAAATGAAACAAAAATTTCTGAATAACTCGAGAACTTATCAGGTTAATGGAACCAAATTTGGCATGTGGAGGTTTTCGAAGGCAAGAAATATCTCTAAGTTGACTCGAGCCCCTCCCTTCTCTGAAAGGAGGGCTCATATACAGATGAAACACAAATTTCTAAATAATTCGAGAACTTATTAAGTTAATGGAACCAAATTTGGCATGTGTAGATTTTTGGAGGGTAGATCTCTATACACATAAAAATGAATTTCTGTCTGTCTGTCTGCCTGTCAGACCCTTATAGACACGGAAATTTCTGAACCGACCAACGTGAAAATTATATGAAGGGGTTTTGGGGCTGGGAAGGTTCTTTAGATTATTGAGACCCTACTCTCTCAGGAAGGGGGGCTCTGATACATAAGAGACACAAATTTCTTCATAACGCGAGAACTAATCAAGCAAATCGAATCAAATTTGGCATGTGGAGGGTTTGAAAGGCAAGAATGTTTCTATGGTGGTTCAAGACCCCTCCCCTTTTTGAAAGGGCGGAGCTTTCAAACAAATGAAACTCAAATTTTAATTAAACCGAAGAGCCCCGTGAACTTCGAGAACTTCGAGAACTAATCAAGCAAATGGAACCAAATTTGGCATGTGGGGATTCTTAGAGGTAGGATTTTTTGTCTGTGGAGGTTCTCATACAAATTAAACAGAAATTTGAACCTAACATGAAAATTGTCCAGGTAACTAAAACACACCTGAACAATTTCTAGAGTAAGCAGCAGGCTCTGATAGAAGTTTGAACCCCTTCTTACACACAAAATCTTTTCGGTAAAATTTCAAACAGGCGAAAAGTTTGGTAAACTTAAAAATATTTCTTAAAAATTAAAGAAAACATAAATTTTTCTGAAATGTACACTGAATGCTTCATTCCAACATTATTTATTAATAGAAAAATATAACATTTTCTTAATCTTCCTTACATTTCATGTACTGATGATTCAAATTCTACTGACTTTTTCAGCTGTTTGAAAACTCAGTACATGTTTACCGACCTCAGTAAAAAAATCTAAGTGTAAAGTTAAGAAAGGGGGATGCTTGAATTACTCTCAGTGCGACGTTATGCTCAAGAAGTTAATCAAAGGTTATGTAAGAGAAAATTACGTTCAAACTGACAGGATACGGCGTAGTTTGAAGATAAATGTTTTGTGTATGAAATGCTTCCACACTGAAAGAAAAACTGTACCAGAATCTAACGATCCGAGGGTTGAATTAAAAACAAACACCTAAATTTTACACACGTTAGCTAACGGAAATATTTTAACAAAACAAGTGCTTTAAAGCATATAAGCGGCAGTTCTATTAAATTCACATTCAATTAGTTGCAAGCATCTTAAGGCTCGCACCGGGATCAGCTAGTTATCAAATAAAAATCATGCGGCATATAAACCACGACAAGATTTTGATGTGTGCATTTCTTATGAACGCAGAATCCCCATTTCCTGAACGGCTTAACATGTAGTTACACAACATTGCCCGCTCCTTCCTCAAAATTCCTCTTTTTCTGTCAACATCCACATTTTCCTCACCGAGAGACCAAAATCCGACAAAACCAAGTTAGTTACGGAATCCATCCATGGCATTTATGTAGTCAGATCTAAACCGCCAGTCTCCGCACCGGTACATTCCAGGTTGTGTAGATTTCGAACATCAAAGCAAAATCGATAAATCAAGGGCCCATGCCTCCGAGAAGAGATTTGAGTAATGGAGCTGTAGTGGAAAAGTGAAGGGAAGGGAGGGGCACAGCACATGTAGGAAAAGCCATAGGGTTGATTGGATTAGATTAGCTAACTGAGAGTGCAAGTGGATTTTAAAAGCCTTCGATTGACGAGGATGGATGTGGCTTTCAGATTTTAATGGATCCTGTTTCACTGAGTACATTTCAATCAGTGCCAAAGTGGATCTGTTGATGAATTCGCTCTTACCTAGTTAACTGCTGAATTTAAGCTCTATTTGTTCGCAATTCAATATTTGTCGAAATGGAAGTTCTAAAACAATCCAACTTTAGAGCAAATGGAACCGGTTCAAAGCGAATGCAAACTGGAGCAATATGCCGCCGCCTACTGCACCAAGTGAATGGTTCAATTACAAAGTTCTCCTCTCTATTGGATTCAATTCTCCTGCAGAGCCTTCTATGTTTTGTTCGGATAAATTGAGGCTATCGATTGGATGCAGCTGCATGGGGTGTTGGATGGAAAAGTTTTTTCTTCACCATCGTGTGCAATCGAACGTGCGAGGGTGAAAAACAATTGCTTTTCAATGCGATGTGAAAAACAATCCATATGTGTAAGGCCCGTGAACGTTTGCTGCAGCTGCGAGGGTTGGAAATGAACTTTCGATCTGTATGGAAATGTATTCCTGCACCGGTAATAGAAACGGCAGAGCATAAACAGGTTTCAGCCGGGACAATACCATTTCGAAAAAAAACTAAATGGATACAGCTCTATCGATTGAAGTTATTCACTCACATAGCTTCGTAACCAAATCAAGCAATACAAACCAACGTGACCGTAAATTACCTTGGCCAAAGGCATTCCCAGTATCGGAAGAAATCTCAGAGTTTGATGGTCGCCAAACCAAAAGCCACTGGAATTCAATAAACAAGCCGCACGCCGTTCGGTGAGCCACAACCATCATATTTACTTACTTACTCACGGCCCCAGTTGGTGGTAGATCCATCACAAAATGACACAACGGGGAACAATTTAGGGCTTAAGCCAGCTGATGGGTTCCCCGCAACAGTCATCCGTCAGTCAGTCAGTCAACTCGTCTCGGGCCGCCCGAAATTCGGACGCATAAAATGTCGTCCCAACTCTCCCCAGGGCGGAAAATGACATGACAGGCGGTCTTCAGGACCCATCGCATCGTTTGTATGGACGAACAAAACACTTTCCAAATGCTTGCGGAGGCTGACGGGCAAATGGAATGCCTCCCGATTTCTTTTTTTTTTTTTCATTGCCCTCGGGAGTATTAAATTATTTGTAATGGCTTTTTAATGGCGTCATCGAGTGGCACGGGGACGAAGCTGCTCTTTGTGGCTCAATTGGAGATGTGTCGCATGTAGGCGGGTACCATGTTTGCTTTTTGGTTTTCCTACTTTTACGATGGCAGATGATGAGCTGGAAGCGATTATGGTGACAGAAAGGAGCTGAATCTGTTTGTTATGTGGACGTTTAGTTCCAGGTTTTTCTTTGTCGCCGCACCTGCTGCCGATAATGATGATGAAGATGATGATGATGGTGATAGTGAAGATGAGCCAGATTGACTTGGTGGCATATGCTGGCAGGCTGAAGCGAATTGCAGGCAAAAGATTATGAATTTAATAATAAAACTTAAAGAACGCCAATGCTTACAGCTCTCGAGTAATTCTTGGTAACGGCCAAAAAGGTAATTGTAAACAATGACTCTAAACGTCAATTAACCGGTACTTAGCAATTCAGATTAATCTTAGTAAATTAAATAGATATCCAATCTTTAAAAAAATCCAAAAATTTCTAAATAAAATCAGAATTTGAAAATTTTTAAGAGCTGACTCGAAAACTTGAGTAAATTTTATTCATCTGGTTTTTCACTAAATGATACGTAGGTACGATAGTAGTAAATCCATCGGAAGCTCACTTTATTTTATTCATCATCTAATTAAGTAGATTGTATCCCAAGTAACATTGCAAATACCATCCAGCTTTATTAAGTTTTATTAAAGTTTTATGAAAGCCACTAGAAATCAATTTGATTTTATCATGGCATTAAGAAGTGCTAATAGGTTTCAAGTTTTAGTCAGGTTAATGAGAACCGTCACAACTTCTTTCTTTAAACCTTGTCTTCTAAACTTCTTTTTACTCCTATCAAAGGATTTAATTTTGACTTTATGAAATCGTAAAATGCTGTTTTGAAATGCCGTTTTAGGACTCATTCAAATTATCTTATTATGGTCACTTGAAAAAGCATTTTAAAACCATTTTGCCTCCAGGAAATGACTTAAACGGCAAATTGGCATTGAGAAAAGTTATCAAATGACCAAATTGTTTTATAGTAGCCGTTGCGAAGATAAATTGGCTTTTTGGAAGAACAGTGATTTCTTTCAATCGCCATATTGAAATATAAGAAATCATTCAAATGTGGAAAAATAAATACACCAAATACTAAATGTAGTGCAAATAAACTGTAGATCAGAGACCGATTTTGGCAGTCTTTTTGATAACTTTATTAAATTCCATAAATTTTCAGAAAATTCATGATTCATTTATAGAATATTTATATTTCAATTTTGTTTTTGTTGATGTGAACTCGCATAATCTCCGAGGCGCATTTATTTTCGGTTCTTAACGTGTCAATATCCATCATAAAATTAAATGCGCCTATGATTTGGTGCATGATAAGCTATATAAGAACACAATTTGTTTTAGATATTTTGCTATCAGACGATCTTCGATATTATTTACTGTTAAATGAATCAGAAGAACAGAGAAACGAACAAAGTAGAACAACAAAAACCAACCACGATATCACCGTGAAGTTTGACAGCTATGGTACTTTGGCCCTTTACTGGATTTGATGGCGGCCAATAGGTTTTAAGAAGGTTCTCAAGTGATCATAACATCTTTCATTAGAACATTTTCAAAATCCGTATGGTCTTGTAAAGGTTTTATGCATTTGTTTGCACAACCGTCTATAGAGTGGGCCACTTTGTACACATTTTGGTTTTAAAGATGCATAGAGGAGGTGTTGGTGAACGTTTTGTGGATGTAGGCTTTGAATGTAGTTTTATCAACAATGCCGGAGGAGTGCTATACGGCGGAAATATAACTTATATTGTTACTTGGGATGTCTGCTGTGAATTAAAACTCACAGTTTTTTCTAAGCAAAATCTACAGTGCGTTAAAAAGAAAATATTTAAATTTTAATATTGAATTCATTTGTGTAACTTATGGCTTATTTCGGGTGAGAGTGTATTTTTTCTGTTTACTTTAAAGTGCTGCATCAGAACATCAGCATTGTGCAATTGCAAATTTGTGAAAATGTACGCGAAAGATGTGGTTCACAGAAGCAAAAGTGTTCACGAAAATGAAAACGGACCGTGAACTAGTTCACGTTTTCAGCATTTTTACCTAAAAACGTGATTTAGTTCATGATTACGTGATTCAGTTCACGGTGTATTTTTGCTTGTTCTCGAATTCATGACTGCAGTTCACGGATCCGGGCACGGATTTTTTTCCATGTTACGAGTTTTCTGTTCCACCAGAAGAAGACGGAGAAGATTGCCCTTTGGCCACAGTTTATCGCATTAAAACAGTCTCTAAAGGAAGTTCCTAAGTAGCGAAAACCGGTTAGTGGATATCCGTGGCTTACACGTAACCTAATGTGATCAAATTGGTCCGTGCAAGATTGCTCGCAACTCAGTAGGTTTCATCAGAAAACTTGCCTATTTATTATTATACGTCAGTCAACAGTAGACCGTTTTGTGACATAGATTGTTGGGATATCCGTTGAGTTATGTCCACCTTCTTTATCCTCCGGATTCCTCTTGGACAAGAAACACGACACCGACTACACAGTACCCGATCAAAGGATTATACCAAATTAATAACAAGTTCTGATATCAGGTTATCATTTTTTGATCACTGAATATGTTATCAGTTAGACTGAATAAACAGCCAAAATAACAAAATGAATACCAAAAAAAAAATACTCCTTTAATATCATAATAATAACTTATTTTGTTATCACTGCGAACAACTTGATAACAAATCCGGTATTGTGAGCAAATTTATTGAAATAGTAACAAATTATGTTATCACTTTGAAATCAAATGCTCATGCTAATAACTGAAAAAATATTATGATTAAAAGCAAATTTCTTGTTCAAATATGCTGGAACTGATTATAGTTTTACAATTCAACTTATAACGTTCATAAAAAATAGTGTGTTCAAAAAGCTAACACATGATAACAAAATTTGCAAATGGTGATAACTAAATTTTTTATGCGATAACAGCGGAAATCAAAACGATAACTGAGATAACATAACTTGTTACTTCAATATCAGCTTGTTATTTTCCTTTGCTAGGGTAACTACACCGTTCTTTATTTCAAACACAACCTTCTATCTAACATTTATTAGCTAACAAGAAAAGACTATAGAGATTCCATCAGAATGTGCCGGAAATCCCAAAATCATACCTGATCATCATTGATTTGGATGAAACTTGGCACATGAGTTCGGTACGTTGGAAAAAAATTCCATCGGTGTTAAGATAATTTGGGTTCAAGAGTAACTTTTGAGATAGGCGTATGTGTTTTTTCCAACATTTTACTTGAAAAATCGTAGTTCAAAAACCATTACATTTAGAGAAAAACTTTATATAAGGGAATTGTAGGAACTAAAAGCTTTTCTTAAAAAAATATACATAGAATAAAAAATTTTTTTTCATCAAGAAAAATCAAAAATAATTACTAAAATAAAATATCTAAAAAATATATTTTAATATTTTTTTAATTTGTTGTATGGAAATTTGAGGAAAAAGACACGTTTTAAAAAAACTCTAGGATGGACGCCTTATAATAAAAAGTTTTTCAAATAGCGAACTTTTGGTGTATATTTCAAATTTTGGTTATTCATTCTTATAAATAAATTTTGATGTTACAATATGATTTTGGAGATCATTACAAACAATAATGATGATAATGATAAACCACGTAAACGCAACCGTTTTCAAGATATTTCTGATTTTCTTTCAATAAAATTTCAAAACCTCAAAAAATACGCCCTTTTCATAAATTACTCGTGATATTAAAACAACAATAGCTAACGATTGTTTCTCTTGTGTTTTTAGCCTTTTTAAAACATATGTATGTGCCTCTTACTTACTCTTAACAGCTCGTCGATTGAAAAGCTTCACTTAAAGTTATAAGACAAAAATAATGAATTATGGTCGGATTTATATTTATATATACCATTTATTAGTCTCGGTCATTGATAATATTACATAAACATTATATAAACTATTGATTGCTTTTATATATATTATGAATCCTGCCTTCTTCGTCATTCGAAAACAGTTTTACAAAAACTTCGTTTTCTGAAATTGGAACGAATGAGTGGTACTTTTGTAGTACCTGCAATCGTTTTAGTCTGTCGGTAAATTTCATTCCATTCTGCTACCCCTGTTCATACTCTTCATGTGATACATAACAAAACGACATTTTTGTTAAACAATCATCACTTTTTTGGTTCGCCCATTCTGAATAACTCTAATGCACTTTTTATAGGGTGTTCATGTTGTACAGCAAGGCTTGCATATCTTGCCATTCGTTTTAATGTACCACCAATTGCATCGCAAGGTCCTTTACCGTGGGATGTTGCGAAAATGCCATTCAGCATCAATATTGTATTTCTTTTTAAACCATACAAGGCTTGCAAAGTTCTTCCTATTTTTATATTGGGATGCTGCTCCGTCAGACATAAACGTAGCTTTCTTTACTTTAATTTTTGTTTGCAAAAAGCTTATTAGTTTTGAAATAAACACCTGCACCGCAATCGTATCATGTTTCAACACTTCTGAGATAACAATGAAACTGATATTTTTAAGTATTCCAGATTCCGTGTAATAAATGACAAAAGGGTGAATAGTGGCTTGCTCATTACTCCAATAACTACTTTGAACAGCATCTTGAAAAACAAATGAATAATTTTCAGAAAAATCACAAATTATTATTACTTCGTCGTCTTTAAGACAACTTTTATAATCTCTCAAGAAACTAGACTGCTGAGATTTGACAAAATCGTGGGATACTAATTGTTCCAACTTTTCACAAAAATAAGCACAATAAATTCATCAATTGGTTTAATAAGGTCTCTAAACTACATCTATCAGTTGAAATCCATTGCTCAAAAGATATTTCAACCAAACCACGTTTTTCTAATTTGTCTGTTAAACTACTCTCAAAATCTGAAAAGCCTGGACATCGTTCGCATTCACGGAGGTAACATTTTTTAGTTCTAGTTGATGAGCTACATAATATTTCTTCAAAACACAATTTATAATCATTCTCGAATGAATATTTTCAAGACCATGAAGCATCAAGTTAATGTTCTCATGAATGGTGCAAACACAAATGTTATGAGAACCTGTGCTGCTAAGTAATTTGCAATGCTTTGGTCTTAGTGGTGCAAAAGAGCTAAACCCAACAGCATTTTGATGCATCTCTTGAAATTTAATGAAAGCTTCTCTTAATGAACAAACTAAAAGGCGCTTTTGAATATGAACCTCTTACCTTCACTCCTCACTGAAACGTAGTCGTTCATACCAGGGGTTGCTCGTGTAATCTCATCACTGTCGTAAAATTGCAAAATTTGGTTTTTATTTCCGGTTCAGACCGTGTCCCAGCTTTCGTTAGGGGCAGCTAAAACACCTTCGTGCTTTGCAAGGAATTTAGCTTGTGATACGATGTACTTGTTTGTTATTCCAACTCTGCCATTACTCTTTGATTTGTCCAAGATTGTGGTAAAACCGAAAGTATCCTTACTTGATCGTCCCTCAAGTTTCTGGATCAGCATACCGGTCCTTTAGCTGCGCGATTATTTCGTCATATTCGGCTGCTTTCACTTTCAATTGTTCCAGGTCATCCTCCTCCGCTTGATCCCCAAATATGTGTGTCCGAATGCCGTTTGAAACATCTTTGAACTCTTTGCGGGCATAATTTACGTTCAGGAACTTTTAGCCGATATTGGCGAAACGTTGATTCCAGCTACGCCCTTGTTAAATAGCTCAATATTATGGCGCCTTGAATAATCTTGCACACTGCTATCAGATGGCACTGACATTAATGATATTGCCGATGGCGTTTCTCGAGACCATACAAGTCTACTTGCCGTGATGTAGATGGTTGTGATCCATAATGTTAGTAATTGATGGTTTCTCACTAGGCTCCGAAATTGCAGCATGGGATTGTTCCGTTCTATTTAAATGCAAACGACAATTATCACAAATCATCAAAGAAGTGTCCAAATGTGTTTTGCCCATAAACTTGAGTTTTTTGACATTTTGTTCGGTTAATTTACGAAGGTTTTTGATGCACCGTTTAGTGGGAAACGGCATACAACACTTCTTCATGTTAAACTCCATTTTCAGTTCACTCAGATAGATTTTACTGATGAATGCGACTATGTATGAGCACATATATTGGCTGTGGTACCTTTGGAAATGCAGGTATAAAACATCTCTGGTAGTTTACAGGCAGCGTACATTAGCTGTTTTTTATGAGAAGATATACCTGACATATGTTATAGCTGCTATTTGTCTACCTACCTTAAACAATATGTGTTACTTTCATCGCTACATCACCGAACTGTTCGGAGTGTAGTTTGCACACACTACACCCGACCTCTAACATCGTTGGAGCTAGCAAAATAGTCAGCAGTTCGATTAATATGCTTCTTCTATATGACCCTCCGCATAATTTCATCATCTGTCCATTTTCACACTTGTCGCCCCTGCGACATCTATCTCGCTGTTACTTTCATCGCTTTAGCAAATTCGCTCTTCATTCTCTGAGCGGCCTGACCGATACAGCCATAAAACAATTATAAATATATTGATTGCAATATTAAAACAATAGTGCTATTTATCTTGTTCTTTTCAAATGAGTCTTCTTATCATCCTGATATCAAAAGAAAAGAGGACATTAGAGTAATGTGAACGTTATAATATGAAGATCTTGGAAAATTTATCATTTCTGGTGGAAATCTCGATTAACTTAAGAAAAGAGCGAATTTTCTTGATGGTTTTTTCATTCTATTGAAATAAAATCCGAAAAATCTCAGAAAACGGTTGCGTTCAGGTGATTTATCATTATCATCATTATTGTTTTTAATGATCTCCAAAATCATATTGTATAATTAATTTTCATTTATAATAATGAATAACCAAAATTTGAAATATGCACCAAAGTTCGCTCTTCGGAAAACTTTTTATTATAAGAGCGTCCATCCTAGAAGTTTTTTCAAAACGTGTCTTTTTTCTCAAATTTCCACAAACAAATTTGAAAAATATTAAAAATATGTTTTTTTTATATTTGATTTTTAGTATTTATTTTCGATTTTTCTTTATGAAAAAATTTTTTTTTCAGTGTACATTTTTTTACAAAGCCTTTTTAGTTCTCTACAACTTCCTCATATAAAGTTTTTCTCTAAATGTAATGGTTTTTGAACCACGATTTTTCAAGTAAAATGTTGAAAAAAACATACACCCATCTCAAAAGTTACTCTTGAATCCAAATAATCTTAACACCAGTGGATTTTTTTTTTCAACATACCAGAAGACGTGTACCAAGTTTCATCAAAATTGAAGATAGTTGAGTTTGGTGACCGACCGATTTGGCGTGGAATCAGTCTATAACTAAGTAAATTAATTTGGAGGTTCGGTCTCCGATAACCGCTAGTGAGCTACAGTAAACAACAACGGACTTCACTTGATTTTCTCGTACAATATTGTTGATTCCCTATCATGATCATTGGCTTCATTGTCATCGTCGGGTTGTTGTGTTCATCGGCTTCATCGGGATCATCAAAATCGGCGAATTATCGGCGAGTCCATGACTGACAGCTCGCCTATTATATGGCTGTGTGCATCCATGGAAGATACCTTGCTCGTCAACATCCTCATCCACCCTGAAGTGACACGGGAACTCCCGAAAATATACAAAAAAAACCCTTCGACTCACTGGATACCATCAGAAGTAATTCCTACACTGCAACGCTCCGGTGTGACTCAACTGTGGGCCGGTAAGAGACAAATTTGGGTGATTGTTCACTTCATGGTTCTAGTGGTGGTTTTGAGTGTAACTACCCTAGTCACACCATCAGCCTCCAGATGTAGTTGGATAAGACTGCCTTCAGATATTTTTAGTGGTGCCTTCCAGTTCTGATTCCGCTCTTGCAACTGCGATGAATATTACGTTTTCTATCGTTTCCAGAAATCCTATAGCTGACGTTGCACCAATTGCCATCGGTTAAGACGATTAAAGCACTGATGTATAATCTGGATCTGGTAACGCCTGCAGCGATCCATCAGTGATAAAATGGGCTGGTGTCAGCTGTTGAAGATGTGTTGGATCATCGGTGATGGATGTCAAAGGCCGAGAACTCAGGAATCCTGAAGAAACTGGAATTTCTCCTAGTACGCGAAGCAAATGGTGTTTCGCCGATCGCACAGTAGCTTCCTACAATTCACCAAAGTGAGGTGCATCAGATGGGATAAAATGCCATAGCACGCCTTCTTGATTACATTCCTAGATAATAGCTTCCCGATGATCGCGATCTCTAAGTAAATTGTGGAATTTTCTTATTTTATTTTTAACTCCAAAGAAGATTTTACGGTTATCCGAATAAAAATCGGTAGACCTGTCACGTCGTGCAAAAAATCGCCGCAAAGCTTGGAGGATGTGGGTGTGGATAGCCTTCATGGTCGTGCACACACAAAACTGCAACGTAGGATTTGATTGCTGCTCGACGTTTTCCTGCCTTGATAGGGTACGGAACGGGTTTTGAGCAGTTTATTCAGCACCTAAGACATTTGATAAAGCTGTATGAAATCTATAATTAGAACTGCCAATATTTAGACATTAATCCCTCTGCTTACTTCTGGTCTATCGGCCCATACCTTCAGCAACGAGCATTAGACTCAGAAAATTGCATAGCCATGAAATAAAGTACCCAATTGCAGGGACTTTTTCAAAGCATGCGGATTGATTTTCGATCAAAATAATGTTTCCTTCAGCTACGTAATCTGTACAGACACTATCAATATTGCAGGAGTGTGATTCCGTGGCTGTGGCCGTGGCAAAATGAAATAGGCCAGTTCACGGTTTGCTGCAAACGTCAATTTCCTCAACCTGCTCCTTCATTTTACCCATCCGCTCTCGAAAACAATAAACCAGAACATGTCGATTGCCACGATCACAAACTCGTCTACTAGCAGGTTATGAGACAGAAGTACACGACCGAACTTTTAGTTTGTCATTGGTCTTCAGATTGGCAATGTGTATTTCTTATTTCATTTACTCTCACGGAAATGTTAGACGAAGCGACTGCGGCGACAAACGGAATGCTTCGTTGAAAAACAAACAAATGCAAGAGACAGCAGACTTCACGTTACAATACCGGTGCGCTATATCTATGGTTAACAAAGAAGAGTGGAAACATGTGCTCTCTCAAAAGCAACAGCTGCTGCTCAACAGCGAAGCATTATTTATCGTTTGGTACTATTGGACAGCTTCGAAACATATTTTTGTATTGCATATGATAGTGGCAGATGATGGACAATATAATCGTAAGCATAGATCAACCTCTAATGACTGGAGGAAACATGAAATGAATAGTGATTTCAGATTATCTAACTATGCAATAAATTTAACTCAATGTTCAACATCACATTCTGGCAACAAGCCTAGCTGTTCGAGAGAGCTGATGAATACATGCTCTCCGGTACACGCGACTAAAGGCAAAATACACTAAGGCAACATTCGAGCGAACTTCTTCGGCTGGTAAGGAACTGATGGTTTTCGAGCTGATGTACTTCAAATCATCAAAATGACAGTAATAAATTGGTAATGAATCATGATTTATACATCGAATCATTGGCCCGATAGCAAGAGCTTATCATTAAAAGTGCAATAATTTCGAAAATCTAGAAGTCTTAGACCTATTTCCTAACAACTGATTAAAATAGTGACCCCTGATTAAGCCGTTCCCTACGCTATATATTGGACCGAAATAATCGATCCCAGCCTTGGAGAACGGTCTTGAGATTGTCACACGGACGCTTGGCAACTCCTCCATTTCTGTTCGATGCGTGACGGTTTTGCTCGGAAACAACGTAGATCAACTCGGTTAGATAATGCCTCGCTGGGAGCATCATTGGATGTTTTGCAGCTTCGGGGCTATCTGACTGCCTTCCCCCAACACGCAATATACCGTCATCGGTGATTCAAGGATAGAACCAACGCAACGGTGAATTTGTAGTGACTGTAGATCGAATAAGTTTAGGATAATCCAAAAACTTCAGTATATAATCCGAAACAAACGAGGTCTCCATTGCTGAACATGGGACAGCCGTCTTTCGTTTCTCTTGAGGTATTTGATCAGGGATAGATTTCGATGTCCATTTCTCCTTTGGTATCTTCAGCCAGTTTGGTCCGTTCCACCAAAGCTCGTTCCTTTGAATCGTGCTTGGGAGAATTCCCCGAGATATAAGGTCTGCTGGGTTTGTTTTCCCTGACACGTGAATACAGCTTCTACCTTCTGTTAAGGTCTGAATCTTGGCGACTCTAAAGGGCGATACGGTCAAAATTTGGTCAATATCAACTTGACGTATTTCTTTCAATTTGCATTTAAAAACCTGAACACTCCTCATTTTGAAGGTGTGTGTGTGTAGAATGTTGCTCCATTTTTGATTTTGGAATTCACTCTTCAGTTGTCAAAATGCCGTCCAAGCAAGAAGAGCAGCGTATCAAAATTTTGCTCGCGCATCGCGAAAATCTGAGCTACTCGCACGCAAAGTTGGCAAAATCGCTAAAGTTGCCAAATCAACCGTTACAAATGTAATTAAAGTGTTTGAGAACGTTTGTCGACAGCCAGGAAGTCTGGATCGGGGGAAATCGAAAACCGGAAGCCGCTGAGACGACAAAGAGAGTTGCCGGTAGTTTCAAGCGAAACCCTAACCTATCTCTCCGAGATGCCGCAAATAAGCTGGGTGTATCGTCTACAACCGTGCATCGAGCCAAAAAACGAGCCGGAGTGACTCCAAATCGCGATGATAAACAAAATACGACGGCCAAGCGCGATCCCAGAGGCTGTACACGACGATGCTGACGAAGTTTGACTGCGTGGTAATGGACGACGAATCCTACGTCAAAGCCGACTACAAGCAGCTTCCGGGACAGGAGTTTTATACGGCAAAAGGAAGGGGAAAGGTAGCAGATATTTTCAAGCACACGAAACTGTCAAAGTTCGCAAAGAAATATCTGGTTTGGCATGCCATCTGTACCTGTGGCTTGAAAAGCAGCATTTTCATAGCTTCCGGACCGTCAACCAAGAAATTTACGTGAAAGAGTGTTTGAATAAACGTCTGCTGCTCTTTCCTGAAGAAACACGGTTGTTCCGTGCTGTTTTGGCCGGATTTGGCATCTTGCCATTACGGTAAAAAGGCCATGGAGTGGTACGCCGCCAACAACGTGCAGGTGGTTCCCGAGCGACAAGAACCCTCCCAACACGCCAGAGCTCCGCCCAATTGAGAAAATGGGCTATGCAGCTTAAGGGAACCTAAGCTTGCTCAACGGCTGGAAAGGTGGACAAGGTGGCTGTACAAAATCTGATGGCAGGGGTCAAGCGTAAGGCCCGGCAATTCGGATTTGGAAAAGCGGAAGCCTAACTGAATATTTTTCATGAATTTTATACTAATTGAACTTGAAAAGAAATTTAATTTGATTTTTAAATAAACGATTTCACCGATTTACACGCGTTTTCCCTTGACCAAATTTTGACCGTATCACCCTTTATTCGCCACGAAAGTCGTCTAGATTCCAGGCGGAGCCTTGATGCACTGTAGTACGCAGGTCAAATCTGCCCAAAAGTGGACATGCGCATCCGTTTTTAAGGCAATGGACATCTTCTCCCACAACTGTCTAGATGATAGGAGAGCACCACACAGCTCCAGACGTGGCAGTAATTGAAAGGAGCATTTTTTGATCTTGACGTAAGTAAATGAGTGGTAACTGTTACATTTTGTTCTGCGCTTCGCACATAGACTGTCAGGGTTATTCCGAGAGTCGAAAAGACGTGTGTCACTTGGTGAAGTGATAAAAGTCACCTGCAGTGACTTGACTCTTCTGGGTAAATCAAGTGGAGAGTCAAGTCACTACAGGAGATAAAAGTCACCTGTAGTGACTTGCCCTTCCACTCGAAGGGGCTTATTACGGTTTTTATTTCACGGTGAAAACAAAGTGAAAACCAAAAACCTTATTACAAATGTCACCCAAGTGAAAAAATACGAAGGGGTTCATCCGTGGTGACGATTCGAATGAACTCGGTGTGATTATGGTTGCCACAGCGAAAGCCGTAGATTTTCTAAGGGCTACTACGATTTTCACTTCACTATCACTTCCACCTCACGGAGTTCATTTTTTATAACAGTTATATCAGTAATAGCATAAAAAAAGTGAGGTGATGTGTAAGTGAAGTGAAAGCGATAGTGAAGGTGACAACCGTAATAAGCCCCGTCGTCATCGATGGACTTCGCTGCCAAGGAAAGTTTTCTCGTTCATGCTTGGCTAACTATCGCAGCGAGCTAAAAACAGTGCCGATTTTGTATCATAAGTTACCGTAATGAGTTCGTACGTTTCTGTCGCTCTGTTTGGACCAAACCAAAGAATTCACTGTAGAGGTGTGTCTAGTTCGTTAATCCAAATTTGACGAACCTTTTTTCCACGTCTGATACCACCATAATCTGCTGGATTCGGCTCCGAAGGATGATCGATCTTAGGTCTTGTTGTACAACGGGCCCTGCCAGTAGCGCATCGTTTAGCGCGATGCCTGTTGATGGATTGCAAGACGCGTCAAAGACCGCCCTTACTTCAGTTGTGGTGCTTGATTCCTTTGACACAGGATGATGCAGTAAGAATATTCTAAGGCCTGCTTCCTTGCTCGTTTCTTCTATCTTACGCATATGGCCAAGCTCCAGATATTTAGCCATGAAATCATTTTATTGCCCTTTTAATTTTGGATCCCTTCATAATCGCCGTTCTACGTTACGAAGACGTTTATCTGATATGTCCTTTTTATCCCCGAACTGTCGCATTATGTGGTCGTTTTCAGGTAAGGTAAAGCTGATGTATCGACCATCGATTTCCTTTCGTACTGTAGGGCTCCTCACAACGTGTTTCCCCAGGCGAATAGTTATTGAAGGTTTCCACTTCTTCACAAGACCAAAATCGTGACAAAATCTCTGCTAAGTTGTTTGATACAGCAATGCTGCATGAGATCCTGAACCTTCAATGGACGCACAGATTTCACCTGACACATTCCAACCAAAAACTGTTTCGGTGAGTGAAGGTAAACCATCTCAGACGGATAACTCATTCCTAGATTGGAAGAGACTGAAAAACGCTTCCCAAAACGATATCTACACTTATACAGACTTGAAGAACTCTGGATCCGCTAGCTCAATTCTTTGTGATAGATTCCACAAATTGGTTTTCATTGTTGCTGTAAGGAAACAGGCCGTTAAAGATATCTATCTTCTGACTGGAAACCTTTCACAAGCTACCTAAACCTTCCGAAACAAAATTGCATTCCGAACCAAAGTCTAGAAGAGCCAGAGCAGGATGCCGAGATCCAAGGATATCTTCAGCCAGAATAATTGCCGTAGCTAAGATAACCTGAGAGGCCGTACCCTTAGCCATATTAGAGAACATTGTTCCAGATATTATTGGTTCTGAGGCTGACCAAACATTTGATGAGTTTTCAACGGAAGTTTCAGCTTCGACTGAGCTATGTTTTGAATTGCGTTCCTCTGATTTGAGGCACACAATGCTATGGTGCCTAGCCTTACATTTCCGACAACTGTAAGGCCTGTACTCGAAAAAAAATGCACTATTTTTATCCGTGTGTTACTTTTTTGTTCGCGGTTCTGAAAATCTGGGTACATCTAGTTTGGAGTGAATTGTGAAAAAATTCATAAAAATCGGTTTAGAGGTTATTGTGATGTCATCGAAACAAGAAGAAAATCGCCGGAGAATTTTGTGCACCGTCACGGAAAATCCGACTGCGAGCATGAGATGGATCGGATTGGGAATCACCCTTATCAAAGACAGCTGACCCTGTGAAGGCCCAGAAGGTGTTGGATTATTTTAAAAGTAACCTTTCGATTTGCAACGTGGCTTTGAAGGCAAAGTGTTCCGCCTGGTTCGTTCAGCAAACCATGAAACGAGCTGGGCCTCGTGTATTCAAGATCCGCAAGGCACTAAACCGGCGTGATCAACAAAACACGGCGGCCAAATCCCGCGCAAGGAAGCTGTATCGAGAGTGGTTAACGAAACCGATGAGTGTGGTTATGGATGACGAAACCTACATCAAGGCAGACGCAAAGCAGATACCGGGGCTGGAGTTCTACGTTGCCAAATCACGGTTTGATGTTCTGTAAAATACAAAGAAGAAGAAAGTGGACGAATTCGCCAAAAATTACTTGCTCTGGCAGGCCATATGCCAATGCGGTAAACTGAGTAAACAGTACATCATAACAGGTACCATCAACAGCGAAATTTACCGCACAGAGTGCCTCCAGAAGCGTCTGTGGCCCTTCCTGCGGTCCCTCGGAGGCGAGACATTATTTTGGCCAGACCTGGCATCATGACATTACGCGCGATCGACGTTGGATTGGTACAGAGACAATAACGTTGTTTTTGTACCAAAAACCGCCAATCCTCTTAATTATCACAGATTCGTCCGGTGGAAAGATTTTGGGCCATAATGAAGGCCAAAGTTCGAAAATCGTCCAAGGTGCTTAAGAACGAGCTGGAGTTGAAGAAAGAATGGATGAAAGTGACCAAAACGGTTGGCTCCACCGTTGCATAAAATGTAATGAGGGCTTTCAGCGATAGAAAAAAATTGAATAAAATAATTATGCCCTCACATAATCCATTTGTATTAGTTCATTCTCTGATAGTTTCAAGAAAATCCGACTTATAATAAATTTTTGGCGAACACTTTTGTCTGGTGCATATTTTTAGAGTACAGGCCTTACTTCGACGAACATTCAACTTATAGAATCACGAGTTACAGGTCTTTTTGTGCATACTAATTTACTTTTAGCCAGTCTTTACTTACTTACTTATCTCAATCCAGCGTCTTTTTCAATCAAATATTAAAATTCAATTTTAATATACTCACATCAATAAACACCACACTCAACATGTCAAAAATCAAATATATTGACAAAGACTTTAGACCTACTGGACTTCAAAATATAAAACATGCAAAACATGCTGAACTGATCTTTATAGATGAAATATTTAGGAAACGTTGATAAAAGTGATAAATGTTACCCCCCTTTGCGGTACTCAAAATCACGAAACAAAACCGAATTGAACTCAACCAAACGAGGCGTAACTTTTAAAAAGCGTTTGACATTTTAAAAGGCATTTTTTTGGTTTTTATAGAAAAGCAGCATGAAACAACATAAAAACTAACCATGTCCAAATACTATATAACTGCTGACCATGCCTATGATGCTCCTCCCCCCAGCACATTTGCATTTCAAACCAATCAAGCAAATTTCAAAACACTGTTTCCTCTGCCAAACATAGACAGTCAATATTTGCACTTGCAATGGCACACGCAATCCATTCACAAAAACAGAATGTGTGTAATTCTGGCCTTGTTTGTTTATCGTCTGATGCTAAAAGATTAAACTTGTTCCTTCTTCCTCCTCCCCACCCCGCCCGGACGACCGATGGTGAACCGCGCCTTCCGAGTGCCTCCGAGTGCCAGTGGAGAAATGCACAGAGTTTGACATTGTTGAAAGATGCATGAAAGACGCTTATGGCGCAAAGCTGTTCACTAGTTTTCTTCAATCTCTCTGCACATCTCCATCAGTGGGATTTTTCCTTTTTCTGCCTTTTCAGCGCTTTCAATCTTGCCCAGCTTCCATGATGTGACATATTTTCCATCTGCACAAGTGGTTTATGCGCCCGGAGGGATTTCCCAACAAACGGGTGGCTCTGTTCTGAAATGTGGAGTACAGACCGAAAAAACGACCGTCGGTGAACCCCCCGACGACGACGACGACGACGACGACGCCATCCATGAATGCTGTGGATTTACTTCTCTCTCTCTCGTTTCGCTTCATCACACCGAATGGATCCCGGCGCTGAACTAAATATGTGAAGACTGTTAAAAGTTGATCCGTTGCAGCGAAGGCTCGTGGTTCATTCTTTTTCGTTCAGTGCAATCCTATTTATTTACGGCTTTGGCACGGTTTCTCGAACAGTAACGTATTGTGATGGCTTGAATATCTGCTCCAGAAATGAATTGTGACGCGGAAAACTTTTCGCAGTTCAAGCAGAAAGTTTCCAACATTGAATGCTCTAAGTCTAACAGGGTTTCTTTCGGAAAAAAAGTTATGTTTTCCTTACAATCACACTTCAGCTCCTAGTAGACCAACGGTGATTTCTTTGCTTTGTTTATCTGTAATTCCTTTAATCTGAGGAAAAGTCTGAATCTGAGTTTTCGTCACAACCGTTTTCGTAAAGGGCTATTCATAAATCACGTAGACTTTTCTGTGGGGAGAGGGGTCTGACGCTCCATACAAAACTTAAAAAAAAGCGTATAGAGAAAAGTCTACGGGGGGAGCGGGGTCTGAGAGTTTCAAAAACGAGTCTACGTGGTTTGTGAACAGGCTCTAAGTTTGCAAATTTCCATCGCTTGCTCTGAAAATTTTCAACGAGATTCGAATTTTCGACAATGAAATATTCCATCCTATCAATTTTTCAATCATCATCAACACACACACATCATAAAAATGGTTTCGAAAATTGTATTCGAATTGCTCATGATATTTTTATGCAAATGACGCATCGTAAAAACAATTGTTGAAGCGATGGAGCTCATCGCGTGCAATCAACACATCAATCATCAAACGATATTGCAACACTTCGAGTTGGGCTGGCTGTGGGTTTGTGGCGAGCGGAACAATTTGTCGTGCTGCGAAATTGTCCTCAGGGAAATTTAACTCGTTTTGGTATCAACATTTGTTGCTGGAACTGCAAGCGAAACAAGCATACAAAGTATAGGTTGTGTGTAATTACACTTGTTTTGGCTCAGATTCAGAGTGGTATATTAATCAAAAAGGACATTTTGTATTACTTAACTTGATTCACATTACATTCTACTATTTATATTTATATTACTCCAAGCGTGAAGTACGTAATTAGTTATAATGTTTTGAAGTAGATTCATGATTCCGTCAGAGTGCGGCAGGCTGTAGAAAATTGAATAAAAGCCAGTTGAAACCGAGCAGAGGAGGCTATTTTGAAGGTCAGTATCCAATCAAACACACATTCTTTTACCAAGCTATCCCAATGCAGGGTAGGCTCGGTAGGAAGAATACCCTCTTGACTGGCAAAAAGTCTCTTAAATCTACATTATGAAGGGCCAACAAGATTGAACAATTGGTCAAAAGAGCAAGCCATCTAACATGAGAATGCTCCAATGGGCGGGGAGAAGAGCCCGCCCTCTATTCACAAACTGTTAGCATTCCCACTCTCCCCATCCAGAGTGCTCCAATCGGGTGTTCTGATGGTCCCTCCTATTCCCATGGAATATAAATGAAAAAAATACTACAAGCATTCGTATCTACTCTGTCCAACTTCTATAAAACCACCCCAAAATTGTTTAAAATTAACTATAATAATAACAATTTCGGGTCAATGTGTGTATTTTTGTGAGTGCATAGCAAATTATTGTTTGTCTTAAATTTATTTTAGATTAAAAATTTCTTCTTTTACTTTTGTAATAAGATTTTATATTATTTAGCTGTTCAGTTTCTATAAAACCATTTTCAAATAATACGCATTTTTAATATGTAAAACTTATAAAAATCAGCATATTGTAAAGTTAAATAATCCGTAGCTTTGCCATTTCGATTAATGACCTGATAAAATTGATTTGGCATACTGTTTACTGAATTCAGTAGAACATATTTCTCAATTTGTCCCATTCTTGTCGTAACAGCGGACTTCAGCTCATCAATAGTAGCATACTGCTTTCCGTCAACATAAATCCTGCGAACCAATATCCCCCAAAGGTTTTCAACTGGATTTAGGTCAGATGAACGCGCCGGCCAGTCGAGCAAATCGGGTGTTTGGTTCCTGAGCCATTGGTTCGTTTCCTTGCTGGTATGAATAGCGGCATTATCCTGTTGAAACGTAAACTTCTTCCGAGCAATATTTGCGCAAAAGAGGCGGATGTTGTCCTTACTATTCATTTTTGAAGGACGTGAACGCTTATCTTCAGCTTCCCGGTTGCGCAAAAGCTACCCAAACCATTCATGAGCCACCCCAAAGTTTCGAGTTGAAAAATATTGTTCTTCCTTTCTTAAATCGCACCAGTATCCATTGAAGCCGTCCGGACCATCCAGGTTGAACTTCTTGTCGTCGCTGAAGATTGTCTTAACATGTCAAAAAAATCAAGAAAATTTTACCGGTTCTAGAGCCATAGTGGAATATTGAACGTCGCGAAAAATAACATATAACCAAAGCTAACCAAATCCCACTGTCGATTCATGTGAACTATTGCCAAACTCAGCCGTTTCTCAACATGAGAAGCTGTAAGGTTAGGAGCTTTAACATTTTTAGCCCTTTTAATATGAGGGCTTTTCACAAAACCTGACGAACTATCTCCCGCCAAACCTTCAAATTCAAAGATTGCTTGATTTGCATCAAAGATTTAGTCGAATGCGAAGCTGTTTTAACTATCTCCCTCTTCTCGCGAACGGTTAGCTTTGATTTCCGTGGAGCTCTTTTGTTTTTTCCGTATCCTTCAGGATTAGTGAGATAATTGCGCACAACTTAACGGGACCGGCAAATCCGCCGTCCGATTTCCCTTATTGACACTTTTTCTTGGTGAAATGCCTCGATTATTCCCTTCTCCTTCCCCGTGAGAACTTTTCCCTTGGGCATTTTGATGCAGCCAAATGAAAACACGCGAATCTGCCAATGGTCTTATACAAAATGGACACGGTAAATCGCAAAAATAGAAGCTCACATACGCTCACACACACGCATATTACCATGCATGGGATAGGTTTCACTCACACAAACATGTCACGGTTCAAATTGAAGTGATGTGTTTTCTTCCTGAGATGTAGCAGTCAAAAATTATCTGGTCTTATAGAAAATGGACAGAGTGTATTATATAAAGCTTGCTTCAGATAGAATTGGAACAAAAACAATTGACTGTATTTCAGTTATTTATTATTGAATTCAAGATCCTTTTTTATACAAATGTAGCGTTTTTTTCATAATTTTAAGAAAAAATACGGATAAAATTATTCGTCACGGTTTCGAAGGAATTCTCGAATTTTTCCTGTAACACGACTCATTAGGCGGCGCTACACCTTCTTCGTCCATCGTTTTAGCTATCTTATTCCACCAGGTCTTCATCTGATTGATGTCTTTGACAACCTTTCCCTTTGCCTTGAGTCTCCTCTTCATGATTGCCCAGTATTTCTCAAGAGGACGGAACTGGGGGCAGTTGGGTGGGTTAAGGTTTTTCGGAACAACCTGGACCCCTTTCTCTGCATACCATTCTTGAACGACTTTGCTGTAATGATAGCTTGCCAAATCTGGCCAAAACATTACGGGATGGTCGTGGGATCGAATGAACGGCAAAATTCGTTTTGGAGACACTCTTTTGGTATAGTTCCGACGTCATTGTCTTATTTGTAACGAAAACTTTCGTTTTTTGCCACAGCTGCAAATGCCCTGCCAAATCATGAATTTTCGTGCAAATTTGTCGGCAAAAACAAATTTAAATTTGGCTGGAACATCCCTCGAGCCGTTGTCAAGTAAAATTTTTGACATGGGATTTGCCCGAAGTCAGCCTTGACATAGGTTTCATCGTCCATCAGAAGACACCCGTCGAACTTGGTCAGCACCCGGTCGTATAGCTTCCGAGCACGGATTTTGGCCACACTATTCTGTTTTATGGTCCGATTTGGCTGTTTGCTAGCTCTGTACGACTTGATTCCTTCCCGGAGTCGAGTTCTCCCTCACGGTACTATGGGCAGCACCGAATTTTCTGGCCAAATCACGGTCCGACAGATTGGGATTCCTCTTAATCGTCTTCAAAATCTTACCACGCAGTTTCCGGTCGACAGTTCCACTCCGACGATTGGCTTGAGGCTTCCGAATCGTCGTCAATGTTTCCTTATACTGTTTGATAACGCGCCATACGGTATTTCTGGGCAATTTCAGTTGTTTAGCTAGCCTAGATGCAGACCACAATGGATTTTCCAAATAACTGTGCTCAATTTTTCCCTTCTGGCTTCCAGTGATTGTTTACAAAGTACAGTCGATTTGCGGAATGTCAAAAATACATACGTGAAGCTGACAAAATTCCCGACACGTGGGCGCCAAGAACTTCAAATCCGTCCACCAGGAGCGCCACAATATGAGCAAAAGTTTGTTCCTATTCTTAATGAAGCAAGCTTTATGCTCTTCATTCGGTTGATCCTGATATGAAAGAAATGTTGTAAATTGTTAATATGTAGAATTCTGTTGGTCCATGGTTATGCGGGGTTTCGTTCATTTTTCAGCAATAGCAGAAATTCACTCATGCCTCAAATGGAATACCTCCAACGCGTATGATCCAATTTCCAATATCTTGTCATCGAATGGAACAAAACTAAATTTAACATCGATCTTTTGAACATTGCAATATTGTAGGAGTAATAGTTTCGACAATAAATATAAGTGTATATATTTTTTTGCTTATTTTTGGAGATAAAAAAATAATGTACAAAAATTGTGCTAAACATATGATTTATACCAAAATAACGTCAACGAAAATATATTGCATTTGTGGCTAATAGCCAAAAAAAAAACGAAGAAAATTAGGGCTCAATTGTGAAAATTGGTTGAAAAATGAGGAAGTTATGGTGGTTTTTGGAAAAAGTGGAGAAATGAGAGAAAAACAGAAATTCGAAAGAAATACGGAAATAAATCTCTCTGGCTCTCTCTCTGGCTCTCTCTCTCTGGCTCTCTCTCTCTCTCTCTCTCTCTCTCTCTTCAGTATTGGAAGATCCTGGTTTTCTGCTTCTTCAAGTCTCTTGCAGTTTATCCGAAGGACAGTGATCCTCAAACGTGGTTAGGATTGATTTTATACTCGCGTGATGAATATCAAATCGTTTCGCCAATTGTCTCATAGCAAAACCTTTTTCAAACCTGAACACGAAGAATTAAACTGTGCAAACAAGTAAACAAACGAAAGATGACAGTCAAATGCACAGCATGCTATGATGAACATTTTAAAACCATCACAAATACACGCGTACAACGCAAATGAACGTGGATAGCTTATTTTCGATACATTTCTTCATGTTTAACTGTTTAGTTCGAAGTTAAGCCCACATTCCCTTCTGGGATAGTGTTTACGCTATTGTTTTCACCTGCCTGTTCGCTCGACTGTTGAGACTTTCATTCAATTGATTCAATCAGATTCACGGAACTGTAGAACAACTGGCTGTTTCTCTGATGAAAGTGTTTCGTTCACAGCTTCCTTTGTTACTACTCACCGTAAAATTTACAGACCCAGACACGTACATCTTCGAAATCCAGTAGCCAATGGGCTTCAGGAACTTACCATGAAACGAGCTTCGTTTTCCTCGTTGGCCCTCATTCATTTGTGCGCTCATGACGGAGGCTTGGCGTGGCGATTGATTGAAAGCTCCCTCTAGATCCCATTCCGGTTGGGCGGCAGAAACCGAGCAAAATATATCCCATTCTAAAGGAAACAAAACCTGTTAATTCTCACAGTCAATCCAACTGCTTTGGGGTGTTTCTTTCGCCCTCACTTTGTCATGGAAAACGATAAGTTATAGTTTCAGCGGAGCTTCGGTCTTCCTTGCTGGAAATAATCAAAAATACGGCTGCGGGTGAAACCATTTGTTTATTCAAGACATTTCCCACTTTCGACGGTTGCTTTGTTTGTTCGCTTCATCAAGCCGCTGCATGGTCGTGGTAAACAATCAGCCACCGGTAGAAAAGCGATGATCAACATAAGGATCCCGTACATTCTGAAGGATTTTTCTAACAGTGGCTCTAACGAGAGGAATCGTAAAGCTTCAACCGAGAAAAATATGCGTGAACAGCCGGGAGTAAACCGACCCGCATTCTGAGGGAATTCCTCTGGCAACAACGGAGTTCGATTGTTTGCCGCGGTTGCAGACGTGCAAAACGGACGAACCTCGCTTGATTGATTCGAAATTATCGATTTTTCATTATGCTGCCCAGACCCAGAAATGGAAGTTGAATTGATCAGCTGAGCCCAATTTGAAACAGACAGAAACAGCTAAATTGGGCGTAACTGTTATTTTTTTGCGATTTCTTCGTTTGTCCATTCGGTCGGCGGTCGAAATCGGACCGTGAAAAAGTAAAGCAAGACGCAGGTAAGTAAGGAAATCAGTTGAGGATGACTTTTCAATTTGAGTGATTGGCATGGGTGGTTCCTGTAATTTATGCTAACAGCCTCTGACTTTTATTTCATTTACGATCAAAATCGCAAGCATGACCACATCCACATGGCAGAGCCGTTCGTCCAGGAGCGCTCTGAAGTTTATATTGATTGCGGTTTATTTTTATGTCATTAAACTGGTTCTGCCATCATCATTTTGGTTAGTCAGCAGTTGAATATGAATGGTGAGTTGGTTGCTCAGTGGTTCTTTGCCTAGTTGCATTAGGATTACTGTTTGTCGCCTCGCCAGAGGACACCGCAATTTCACATCGTCAAGCTTACGTCCTTATCCATCTTACTTCGTGCTGAACGTGCTGAAGAAGATTGGAATTTAGGTTTTTTTTATGCGAACGAGATCAAATATGAAACATGACCGCAGGAATTACCACAATGTATGCAAGTGAACTGGCTCTCTCTTATTTGGTGCTCATTGGGTCACGTAGAGTGGATGCGTTTTCCTTTTCTCAATGTCCTGATGAGATGCTGGGCTGAGCGCAGCTGTGGAATGTTTGTCGGTTAGGCAAGATGCTCGGTTGCGGTTTTGTGAGTGGATCGATTGGGCTGTCTGCTGAGGTTTTGATATGAATATGCGGCACCTTGATTGAGTTGGGAGGCAGAATTCTGCTCCTGCTGTTCTACTTTGATATGAGCTCTGAATTTGTGGAGGTCTGAGAGTTTTGTACCGTTCGAAGATTATTGAACATGATCTTTATCGGAGAGTGTTAAAGTATTGAATTTACCGCAGAAACTAATCAACTCAGTACATGTTTCATATAACGGCTGATATTTGTACCTTATATTCACATGAATCCTAGAGATTGAGCTGTTTGAGTGGAATACGCCTGTAACTCAAAATGAGAAGAAAAATTTTGTATTTTCCATGCAATTCCAACTAGCTTGGTTTATCTAGCCAGATACGCATGTTTCGTTGCAATGTACAGACTTCGCTTCTGAGTGTCGTGTATTTGGTCGAGTTATTAGACACTGAAGAAGTTTGCACATTGTAGACGAAATACGACGTATCTCTCAGAGAATCAGCAAGGTAATGTCAGGTGTAACTGGGACATGCTTTAATTTTTCATGCTCATTTCATGTGTTCCCTATTTTTCCGAAATCCGCCTGTTTGAATTATAAAGCATGAATCACTTAGAATATGGACTCATGCGGTCGAGTTGTAAATCGGAATTGTTTACTTAGGGCACTTTCTTTTACACAATGAGGCTGTGAATAAGCCAAGACTGCATGGGGTAGACTATGTTTAACTATTTGTTGTAATTATGTGTTCAATATTTTAGAAAATTCAACTATTGAATTCAACAAACAAATTTGGTGGCAGCCCTGAAAAAGGCCTGTTATGTTTTTTCAGATGGTGATTTTGAGACAATACAGGTGTCTCATGGCAACCTTCAGAAGCTGTACGAATGTTAACCACACACATTGTTAGCATGTGGTATGCAGCGACAAAGAGAAAAACTGAAACACTTTCTGGGCCTTTGTTACGGTACGTTTTGTTTGCTGTGCTGACTGTATTCTTGTTAACTTTGTCTTCTCGTGGAAATGTGTCATGGAAAATCTATAAGAGTACGGCCCAATGGGGTTGTGCGCAAAGGTGACATGAGCCTACGCCCAGCATCTTTGACCATGCACTCAACTCGCATCTGGGTCTCCCTGGAAATAATATGTTTGACATATGATATCAAGAAACTGGTTATTGGCCATTTGGGAAACTTTTACTCAAGATGTTGGTTTCATTCACCTCAAATTGCATGCAGTTTCTACTAAGCGTATGTGTGTACAGCACTGCCAAAAGTGCAAATGTCGAAAATATTGCGGCTTTTGTGCACACGAAGATATTTTCTACAATCGACCACACCCGACACTCTCAGCACTCCCAAAAACACTCCAATTGTGCTTTACCAATTGTTTTGGTGGCCATTTTTCGACCGGTCAAGAGGAACCCGGATACTGCCTCCACCTCATTTCGTCATGAAGCTGACCCGCCACCAGGATCGAACGGCGGTTTGAACTTCCAGAGACGTCAGGGCTATTCGCCAATTGTTTTAAGTCAGTCGGAACTGTTTGCCTCCCGAGATAGTGGAGCGAGAATGCACGTTCTGTTGATATGATTGACCACCTGGAGATCATTATCCTTATTGCGTTGTAGATGGTTGTGTGGTCTATTTGGGAACTCAAAGTCTATCATTGCCGATAGACGTCTACGTCGACATAGTGCTAATGGAATGTTCAACGGTCATTGGGAAGTAAATATGTTAGAAAATTCTGCTTATGTAAAGCTCTTTACATGGCGATTTGCGGTGGCCTGAAAATGACCGTTTGGTTTTAATGATGATGCAGCCCCGGTTGTATTTTCTAAGATGGTTGAGAGAGCCACAATATTAAACGCGAAGAAGATAGTTATGGTACCACATACTTTGAAGGCATATGCTGCGACATTTACTTTAGGCTTTCTTAAAATTATTTGATTCCTTTCGAATGATTAAAATTTCAAAAAGCACAAGAGAAATATTCAACCAAAAAAACTCTTTAGTAAGCAAAATGAGTTGGTCGTCCTGAAAAGGACGGATTTAGTTGACGGGGGAGAAATAGATTGCGATTCCACTTGGGATTTTCGGGATTCTTGTCTTGTTAAGAGCGGCGTCAGCATCAACAGTCAACTACCAACGCCTCTCTGGGCAACGACTGATAGCCAGTGAACCCTTCAGGGTGCGTGCTGCCACCAACTGCGTTTATTTAGCCACTGCACAGCTCCACGACTGTCGAAATAAGGAGTGTATCGAAAAGTAGTTATAAACTTCCAAATAATAAAATAGGCATGAAAACATGGTTAAAATTAACATACTATTTCAGTTTATTATAGCTTAACATGTTTACAAAGATCCAAACGGAAAAACTAGTCATCATGTTCATTTCTGTAGAATGCCCGTACCTTTGATTTGACACCTGCCATCAAATTCTGCACAGTGACCTTTGTGCGCTTCCTGGATGCCGCTGCCCAATTTTTTCTTAAAATCGGTCATGTTTTGGGACACTGTACCATCGCTTCTTAAATATACGCTTGACTATTGCCCAATAGCGTTCGATCGGTCGCAACTGGGGACAGTTTGGTGGGTTGATGTCTTTTTCTACGAACTTGATGTTATTCTCCGTCAGCCACTGTAGAGTGGATTTGGCGTAATGTGCCGATGCAAATCTGGCCAGAAGAGAGGAGGGACTGGTGCTTTCTATACAATGGTAGCAACCTGTTCTTCAAACATTCCTTTTGATAAATCTCAGCATTTATAGTTCCTTTTGTATAGAAAATTGAAGAACGCAAGCCACATGTGCAAATAGCTTGCCAAATGAGCACCTTCTGACCGAATTTCTCCATCGCAACAGTCGTATCTGCGGTTGGCACACGTTCCCCAACAGATTTAGTATAAAACTGCGGCCCCGGTAGCGTTCTTGAATCTTCTTTAACGTATGTTTCGTCATCCATCAAAATGCACTGGTCGACATTGTCCAAAATGCAGCTGTACAGCTTTCGAGCCCTGGTTTTGGCACGAGACTTTTGTTCCGGAGTTTGTTTGGGCACTTTCTGCTTTGTACGTCTTCAAGTCATTCCTGCGCTTGATTCGTTGAATCATTCCGATGCTGGTCCTGAACTTCTTGGCTAGATCGCGAGTAGAAGCAGATTTGTTCCGTTGAATATAATCCACAACTTTTTGGTCCAAATCGAGGGTTGCTGGA